>CM053791.1:395684089-396109089 GCA_028749045.1 Cupressus sempervirens | reverse complement strand
ATTCTATGCTTGAAAGCTATTACTAGCACAATGTTGATCCATAGATTCATAAACATCTACACCATACCGTGAGCATGCTCACTACAAAGAGAATCAACATTTCTAACAATTTAGATTCAGAAGAAGAGAACTCAAATTGCACGTTCCTTTATTTTCTTGCACCAAGAACCTAATAGGAATTTTTTTCATTACAAAGACAAAATTTGTACATACTTTCCAAATATCATCTCCTAACCAAAATTTTAGCATAGTGCTCCCTTTTTCCAAAGCCTAATAAGTCACTTTACAAAGCCCAAAAGAGCCCTTATATAGACACAAGGGTTAATAACTACCTCTTCGTGGTTAATAACCACCTCCAAAATATGTAAGGGAGGTTAATTAACCTCAATAAAATTAACCTTAAATGAAAAAGATCACTAATTGAAATGTATAGCTTGGAACATGTCTTCAGAAGATTGAATGATTGACTTGATGCTTGGATATATCCACTAGCATTTACTGAGATATTTCATCACGTGAAAAGATGTCAACTGGATAGTTGATTAGATATCAAATTGCCAAAGAAAGTAGTACATCGAAGTCCTATTGCACATTGACCAAGTGTTGTCGATTCACTAATCGGGCTTGTTCCTATTGCAGAGGAAGGGCAACTTCAGCTGCTCCTATTGTTGCCTATCTCTGTCTACAATGGTGTATAACACTAAATGGCTGAGCCATGATGTAACAAGGCAAGATAAATTCAGCACCTCGCAAAAGGAAAAGAGCGAAAAAGTTTGAACCATCCTCATCTCCTCCATAATTTGTTACAGCAAGTGAATGTCGTAAAAGCAGAAGAGCCATGAGAATCAAAGTTGCAGATCGGAGACATGATGCACTACTTGAGTTCACTAATGAGTATTCACCATACTCACTTTCAAAGAAGTGTCTCTCTACTGCAACCGTAGCAAGAAGGTGAGGATCATGCAGGTCCAATTTTGCTTCAGATACTTCCCAACTTGACCTAATATCAATGGGAATGTCATCGGAATAAGCTAGTTGAGGAGCAGTATAATCAGGCTTGTATTGCTAATGGTATATCTCACAGGTAATGTCTCCTTCCTCATTGCACCAACGTTGCACACATTTGTGATGCACATACTTCAAACTCCCATAACAGGCACACGGAGATTCCATGTTTCTATCATCATCCTCATCTTGGCAGATACGACACTCAACCATAGTGCATGGACCGTCTCCATAGTCGAAGGTAGGAGAGTCAGGAATCATCTCTGAGGACTTGACATCAAGAGAAGAAGCCTCTTTACAAGCCTTAGGAGGAGAATCTAGTGCCAATATCCTGTTGCTAGAAGGGAACCTAACCATGTTGTGATGGCCTCTAGGCCTCAACTGTAGCTGATTCCAAGGTGGAAGTAGTTATCAAATGGTCCACACACAAGATAAAATGATCTCCCATTGATCGATCCCTTACAAAGTCACAACGTCCTTAATGATGAACTCTTTTCTTGCTTTGTCATGTAGTAGATATTTTCTATTGAAAAGAATATTCAAGCTTGATCCAGCATGTATAGTAGAGAGAACTTGATCTATCTTGTTTTGGCTGAATGGAAAGGCCTCTCCACTCCATAACATTATTGCAGACAGTGCACCATGATTTGCAATTTTTCCTTCTTCATCAAAATAATACAAAGTGGATTTTTTTTAAATTTCCATTATATTAGAATTAGGAAGAATTGTCCAGCTTATGTTTTGAATAGCACTTGTGTAAGTACCAAGCCCGTAAATTCCATTTTTTTAAATAGAGGAATCCAGATCACTTTCAAAATGGTGGCCTTTAGATGTTGCTAATGATCGATTGTGATAGGCAGGGCTTCTATCTTCTTACAACATTTCAGTTTTAGGTACTCTAGTTTAAAACATCTCTTTTGAACATGGCTACATATATTTAGCTTAGTACAATCCTTCAAACAAAGATATTTAAGGTTGGCGAGATTGCTAAATGTTTCTAGTAGCTCTTTTAGACTCTTGTAGCAAGAAAGATTTAAATGTTCCAAACTGATTAAATTCCCTAAATCATGTGGGAGGAACATCATGTTTTTGCAACCCACTAACTCTAGATGTTTGAGTGACTGCAAATAGCAAAATGAGCTTGGCAGGGCCGTCATTGTAGAGGAGAATATCTGGCCTTTATTATCAAGCTTTCCCTTTAGTACAAGCTTTTCTAGGTACATCAGCTGCCCTATTGATCCTGGGAAGTCGGAGGGGATGCCATTAATGCTCAGCTATCTCAGTTCCATAGATGCCTTAACTCTACTGCTCCATAATGTTGTAAGGCTCGATTGAGAACTAATCTCCAATACCTTAAGTGCTCGAGAGGTATCCACCAAGGGATCACAAAGTATGGACAATTGCACTAGTGAGGACATATCAAACTTAGGGAAGCTATGCTAAATATGTATCTTAAATCATTGCCTTGTGATAGCATCTCACAGAAACATTTCCAAGTCATATTACACTGCCCATTTTGCCTATACCTAACAATCAAAGCATTCTGCGAGATGACATCTTTCTCAAACATTCTCTCAAACACTTGACGTGCATCACCAATCCTCCTATATTTTGTGTACATGTCGAGTTGCAAATGAAAGAGAAACTAGTGGCATGCCTTGAGGGCGAAGGAAGTGTAAAACCCTGTAGCTACGTATACGGGTGTGTTTTTTGGATGGTCGAGGGCTCATCGGAGAATACCAATCTACTTTAGGATTAATGGTTAGCTCTTTGTGAATACTTCTCCTACGTAGCCTACAAAACTGTCACACACAAAACTCCAGAATGGCTCTACAATATCTTTAGCCTTTATAGAATCTAGAGGACAATATTCATCACCTTCATAAAATCTGAACGTCTAAGTCATAGCAGAAACCATGAATTGTATAATATCTTCTTCTTTTGTTACAATTTTAATCATGCCTGATAGCATTTCTTTGATTGAATCCTTGTCGTTATACTTCATATCTCCTGCTTTCTCGAGTGTTTTTCCTTCTCTTTGACAATGCCATCGAATCACAACTGCCACTTTGTTTTAAAACTTACATGTGACATAGGTTAAAAACTGCCTCATCGAGGTTAAGAAATACATTTTTTTGGAGAGGTTAATTAACCTACTCCAAATTGTGTATTTTGAAAATCATCATTAACCTATTTAAGAGGTTAAGAGAAATGCATTTTTTGAGAGGTTAATTAACCTACTCCAAAATGCGTAATTTGAAAGCTATCATTAACCTTTGAGAGGTTAATGGTTAATGATAGATTTGAAAACACGTGTTTTGGGTCTCAACATTAACTTGCGATAATTTGGAGCTCAGAAGTTAGATTTTAAAAATTCCAAGTGTTGTGTGGAGCTAGGAACGACCCGAAGACATGAAGGTTTAGAAACATAGAAAAACTTAGAGATAAAAATACCATTTCAATGATTAAAATGAGGCAAGTTTCAAAATATTAACCATGGCTTATAGCATTGGAACAATTGTATAACCGGGCAACAACTGGCTCTAACTAGGGACAAGGACTAACAAGGATGAATCTTGAATCTAGAATAATTAAAACAACACCTTATCCATTGGGGCTATAGAGTCACTGGAGGGATCACTTTGCAAAAGGGAGAAAACTAGCACCAAAAACTAGACAACTGAAAGAAAACTAGGCACAATAAAAACTCCTAACTAGACTATATACAAGGTAGGTTTCCCTACCTCTAGTGACTCAAGGTATAATCATGCAAATGCATTCACTGGTTGGGTAAAATAAATACCATGGCATGCTAACATGTGGAAACTGTTAGATTCTTATGGTTTCGAATATAAGTTGGCTCCTGGAATTCCAATTCTGATATTCATATCATGTTTCACATCTCTAGATAAAGGGACACATCCAAATAAGAAAGATTCATAAAAAATCTTATACTTCAAAATCAACTCTTCTTCTTGTGGCATGGCATTGATAACTTCATTTTCAAAGAGTTGAATTATAAAATTCTCCTTCTAAAGATCCTTCTGGTGATTAAGACTCAAAGATATGAAACCTCATATTGGATTGCCTTCATATAATATGTGACGTGAAGCAACTTGTGTAGTTATGGCCATCAAAGCTTGTCTTCGAATACCAAGTTGAGAATCATCAATAGAAATTCCTTTCTCTAAGAATAAAGGATTTAATTAAACACTACCTGTATAGAGAAATTTACCATCCAAAGATACTGAGCACAATCTTGGAGTAAATACATCATAAGAGTTTTCTTCGCTGGATTCCTCCATGAGAGTCCTAGCTAACTCATTACTTTCTTCATCATGGAAGTTCTTTAGAATAGAATTTCCTATTTGATGAAAAGACTCAAAAAGAGGATTTCCTTGAACTTTGAATGATCCATAGGAATTTAATTTCACTTTTGTTGGAAAAGAGGAACTTTTCTTCATGTCCATATAGCTTTCATCTTCAATATGTTGAATGATATCTATCCTCTTTTGAATCACCATTTCTTCTCCAAGACAACTTTCATGAAATGTGAAAGTTGGCATGCATGATAAAGAATTAAGGTTACATGGTTCATCTTCTTCCCCTGGAAGCTGATTTTTAACTTTTTCATCAACCAATCATTTAATCACAAGTTCATCAATATCATCAAATGTAAATGTCTCCATTTCCTCAAGGAAAGTAGATACAATGGTAGTAGTTTCTGATTGTTCCATGACAACTGATGTATTGATGTCGTCAATAGATTTATCATCATGAATGGTCATCGAAGGATGATTTAGAAGATTTTCTCCACATAGGAAGTCATCATCTAAAGCATCGAGGCACCAAGAAGGAATAAAAGTTGTATGAAATTCACCTTGATCCACATTTTCCTCATCTTCAATCATATGTTGTGTAGTTTCCTGAGATTTTGATATTTCTTTTTCTTTCCCATTAGGATTGAGATGATTGAATAATTTCTCCTGGATTTTGAAATCTTCACAATCATGTCTTGATACATTTCTAAATCCTTCTTCTCCTATAGAATCTCTTCCTTGACCATCTCCTTCATTACACATAGGATCCCTGTCTTCTTTCATGCATGAAGATTTAAATGAATCCTTTCTAACATTTGGATTAGAAGATGTTGTACTACCAAGAAAATAATTTCTGCATGGGTCTTCTTTCTCAAGTTCTTGCAATGTTTGAAGTAAAGAAGGATGTACTTTGTTAGGATCCAGGTGTACATTGCCATAGAATCTTTTTAAAAATTCAACCTGATTGGGATCAATGGAAATATGACTTTAATGAGCAATAGGTGCAAGTATGGGGATACCTTTTTGACCACCACTATCCATCTTCATTTGACAAGAAACACTTTTATTATCAAGTTCTTCCTTATGCTCACATGTGGAACTTCCTTTTGAAAATGATTTGGGTCTATGAGAAAAAAAATTGATTATCTTTACCATCATCTTCATCTATCTTTTGTAAAATTCGAAGCAAAGATGGATGAATCATTCCTGGGTCAAGTTTCTGTCTACCATAGAAACTTTTCAAGAAGCTTGCCTGCTTAGGATCAATTTGATTTTGCTGAGATACAGGTGCATAAGAGGCATTTTTAGTATTTCTCATTGCCAATTTAGTTGAAACACATTTTTTAGCAAAGACTTCTTTATCTTTATACGCTGAATCTTTTTTCAAAAAGGATTTTTGATCATGAAAAAGAAAACCACAATTCTTTCCATCCTCTTCTTCAATCTTATGTAAAATTCAAAGTAAGTGGGGATGAACCATTTCAGGGTCCAACCTCCTACCACCATAGAAATTCTTCAAGAATTCAACTTGCAAAGGCTCATCAGGAATCTGTTTCTTAGGATATGAAAAGTATTCATCATCACTATCACTATCACTGTCACTTCCAACTTTTGCCTTGTACCAAACCATGATTCTAAATTGCCACCTTCAAATAGAGTCATTGATAATCAATCTTTAAAATAGAGTCGCCAACTTTCATTCTAGGGAAGGTACTTTTTATCAACCATGTTATTGATTATTGTTCACTTGGTTTTGGATGTGACCAAGATTTTGCTTGTTTCTTCTCGGGATAACTACTATTCTTTCAATGATTACAACATTGTGACCAATAGGAGCTCTTCACAAGATTTCCCCAAACTCTTCTTCTTCTTCAACAACTTGATTCACTAGATGGTATTATTGAGCACTTCGTCTACACCTCCAAGCTAGAGTGTTCAAGTCTAAAATAATATCCTCCTGGGTGTCTTAGAAGCCAAGGTTTGGTTGGAGAATAGCAAAAATGTTCTCATGCGGTAGCACCATTGTGCTTCATTATAGGCGACTGTCAATCTTTCTCGTTCAATCTCCCTAGTAGAGTCATCAAAAATCTGTTGGTAAACAGATTTGTCACAGTAGAATTTTTCCAATGGAGTGTGTGGCAAACCGTTCACAACAGTTGGATAGGCCTTTGATATCTGGCCTTCCTCTGTGTTTAGAGGGGCAACTCCCTCGTATGATATAATTTTTAAAGGATTTTCGAATAAAGAATCTAAAACTAAAAACTGAGAAAGCTCATGATGACAAACAAACCACACGACTCCAAGGCTTTCTCGAACTACTAAATTAAAACCGCTAATAACAACAATCAAGATCTACACTTGAAAACTATTACTAGCACAATGCTGATCCACAAATTCATAAACATCTACACCATACCGTGAGCATGCTCACTACAAAGAGAATCAACATTTCTAACAATTTAGATTCAGAAGAAGAGAACTCAAATTGCACATTCCTTTATTTTCTTGCACCAAGAATCTAATAGGAATTTTTTTATTACAAAGACAAAATCTATACATACTTTCCAAATATCATCTCTTAACCAAAATTTTAGCATAGTGCTCCCTTTTTCCAAATTCCAAAAAGTCCCTTTACAAAGCCCAAAAGAGCCCTTATATAGACACAGAGGTTAATGACTACCTCTTCGTGGTTAATAACCACCTCCAAAATACATGAGAGAGGTTAATTAACCTCAATAAAATTAACCTTAAATGACAAAGATCACTAATTAAAATGTATGACTTGGAACATATCTTCAGAAGATTGAATCATTGACTTGATGCTTGGATATATCCGCTGGCATTTACCGAGATATTCCATCTCGTGAACAGATGCCAACTGGATAGTTGATTAGATATCAAAATGCCAAATAAAGTAGTACATCGAAGTCCTATTGCACATTGACCAAGTGTTGTCGATTCACTAATCGGGCTTGTTCTTGTTGCAGACGAAGGGCAACTTCAGCTGCTGCTATTGCTGCCTATCTCTATCTACGACGGTGTATAACACTCAATGCCCGAGCCATGATGTAACAAGGCAAGATAAATCCTGCAGCTCGCAGAAGGAAAAGAGTGAAAAAGGTTGAACCATCCTCATCTCCTCCAGAATTTGTTATAGCAAGTGCATGTCGTAAAAGCAGAAGAGCCATGAGAATCAAAGCTGTAGATCGGAGACATGATGCACCACTTGAATTCACTAATGAGTATTCACCATACTCGCTTTCAAAGAAGTGTCTCTCTGCTGCAACCATAGCAAGAAGGCGAGGATCACGCAGGTCCAATTTTGCTTCAGATACTTCCCAACTTGACCTGATATCAATGGGAATGTCATCGGAATAAGCTGGCTGAGGAGCAGTATAACCGAGCTTGTATTGCTGATGGCATATCTCACAGGTAATGTCTCCTTTCTCATTGCACCAACGTTGCACACATTTGCGATGCGCATACTTCAAACTCCCAGAACAGGCACACGGAGATTCCATGTTTCTATCATCATCCTCGTCCTGGTAGATACGACACTCAACCATAGTGCATGGACCGTCTCCATAGTCGAAGGTGGGAGAGTCAGGAATCATCTCCGAGGACTTGGAATACAGAGGAGAAGCCTCTTTACAAGCCTCAGGAGGAGAATCTAGTGCCAATACCCTATTTTGCTGGAAGGGAACCTGACCATGTTGTGATGGCCTCTGGGCCTCGGCTATAGCTGATTCCAAGGTGGAAGCGGTTATCGAACGGTCCACACACAAGATAAAATGATCTCCCATTGACCGATCCCTTGCAAAGTCACACCGTCCTTAATGATCAACTCTTTTCTTGCTTCGTCGTGTAGCAGATATTTTCTATTAAAGAGAATATTCAAGCTTGATCCAGCATGTATAGTAGAGAGAACTTGATCTATCTTGCTTTGGCTGAATGGAAAGGCCTCTCCACTCCATAACATTATTGCAGACAGTGCACCATGATTTGCAATTTTTCCTTCTTCATCAAAACAATACAAAGTGGATTTTTTTAAAATTTCCATTATATTAGAATTAGGAAGAACTATCCAGCTTATGTTTTGAATAGCACTTGTGTAAGTCCCAAGCCCATAAATTCCATTTTTTAAATAGAGGAATCCAGATCACTTTCAAAATGGTGGGCTTTAGATGCTGCTGATGGTCCACTGTGATAGGCAGGGCTTCTATCTTCTTACAGCTTTTCAGGTTTAGGTACTCTAGTTTAAAACATCTCTGTAGAACATGGCTACATATATTCAGCTCAGTGCGATTAATCCTTCAAACAAAGATATTTAAGGTTGGCGAGATTGCTAAAGGTTTCTGTCAGCTCTTTTAGACTCTTGCAGCAAGAAAGATTTAAATGTTCCAAACTGATTAAATTCCCTAAATCGTGTGGGAGGAACATCATGTTTTCGCAGCCCACTAACTCTAGATGTTTGAGTGACTGCAAATAGCAAAATGAGCTTGGCAGGGCCGTCATTGTAGAGGAGAATATCTGGCCTTTATTATCAAGCTTTCCCTTCAGTACAAGCTTTTCTAGGTACATCAACTACCCTATTGATCCTGGGAAGTCGGAGAGGATGCCATTAATGCTCAGGTGTCTCAGTTCCATGGGTGCCTTAACTCTACTGCTCCATAATGTTGTAAGGCTCGATTGAGAATTGATCTCCAATACCCTTAAGTGCTCGAGAGGTATCCACCAAGGGATCCTAGAGTATGGACAATTGCACCAGCGAAGCCATATCAAACTTGGGGAAGCTATGTTGAATATGTATCTTAAATCATCGCCTTGTGATAGCATCTCATAGAAACATTTCCAAGTCATATTACACTGCCCATTTTGCGTATACCTAACAATCAAAGCATTCTGGGAGATGACACCTTTCTCAAACATTCTCTCAAACACTTGACGTGCATCACCAATCCTCCTACATTCTGTGTACATGTCGAGTTGCAAATGAAAGAGAAACCAGTGGCATGCCTTGAGGGCGAAGGAAGTGTAAAACCCTGCAGCTATGTATACGGCTGTGCTTTTTGGATGGCCAAGGGCTCATTGGAGAATACCAATCTTCTTTAGGATTAATGGTTAGCTCTTTGTCAATACTTCTACTATGCAGCCTGCAAAACTGTCACACACAAAACTCCAGAATGGCTCTGCAATATCTTTAGCCTTTATAGAATCTAGAGGACAATATTCATCACCTTCGTAAAATCTAAATGTCTGAGTCATAGCAGAAACCATGAATTGTATAATATCTTCTTCTTTTGTTACAATTTTAATCATGCCCGCTAGCATTTCTTTGATTGAATCCTTGCCGTTATACTTAATATCTCTTGCTTTCTCGAGTGTTTTTCCTCCTCTTTGACAATGCCATTGAATCACAACTGCCACTTCATTTTAAAACTTACATGTGACACAGGTTAAAAACTGCCTCATAGAGGCTAAGAAATACGTGTTTTTGGAGAGCTTAATTAACCTACTCCAAAATGCGTATTTTGAAAGTTATCATTAACCTATTTAAAAAGTTAAGAAAAAAGCATTTTTGGAAAGGTTAATTAACCTACTCCAAAATGCGTGATTTGAAAGTTATCATTAACCTTTGAGAGGTTAATGGTTAATGATAGATTTGAAAACACGTGTTTTGGGTTTCAACATTAACCTGCGATAATTTGGAGCTCAGAAGTCAGATTTTAAAAATTTCAAGTGTTGAGCGGAGCTGGGAACGAGCCAAAGACATGAAGATTTAGAAACATACAAAAACTTGGAGATAAAAATACCATTTCAATGATTAAAATGAGACAAGTTTCAAAATATTAACCATGGCTTATAAGATTGGAACAATTCTATAACCGGGCAACAGTTTTCAAGATCTATAATTATTTCTAGCTCTTGTTTGTAGAGTACCAATGTCAACTAAGAACACATATGGTAAGCATATGTATTGGATACTCAAATAGTGTAGTATTTTAATATTTATGTTTACAGAGCTTCATGTTTTGGGTTCTGCACAATACCCAAGATTCTACAGAGTGGACATATATTTGGTTCAATACTTCAATTTTATGGCCTTATTCCATAGTGGGTAGGGTTTATTTGGGTATTGTAACTTTTGATGTGCAGATACTATCAAACACTATCAGGACAGGTGAGTTGCCCAAAAGAACTACCGAACTGGACTTTCAATTGTTGAAGCACTGGTGAAGCATCAAGACATCACAGTGAATTCATTCTATAATAAGCCCCAATATTATAATCCCATTCTTAAAGTTATTGTCCATCTATTCTAATATGGCCTAGTTGCACTGATGTCAATATTTCTTATCAAACTGAATATTGCCTACTTTTAAGCCTAAAATCTAGAGCATTTTTCGTAGTTTTTACAGCATGAAATCCAAATTTTGAATCATATCTCATGATTTTCTCTACATGAAATAATTTTTTTGTAGCATTTGTTATATTTTTTTCATAGTTATAATTTTTTTATAGTCTCACATGGTAATTCTTTTGAAGTAAGTCTACTTGTAAGATGCCAATTATTTGGCTACTATTATAAGCATTCAGGAAAAAGTGAAATAATTACTTGGCTTGAACAAGGTGAATCAACAAGATTAACAAAATAAGTGATTCTCTATTAAGGGAATGTTTGTATGTCAAATGTTTCTATGTCCAGATCATCAGTTTCATATGCACGAGTACTAAACAAAATTCTACTAGATTGTAGGACTTAAAAGAAAAAAACATTTTTCTAGAAGACATAGTCAGTTTCATAAAACTATTATTTTCGACCAGATAAATGATCATTTCATTGGTTTAAACGTAAGAGTACTGCCACTTCAAGATAGTAATAACTCTATAAATTCTTTTATAAATGCATAATTCTAATACAAGAAACTGCAATATTTGCTTGGTAGGAATTAATTCTCAGGGACATGATTGCAACAAAAGGTGGCGCTAATGAAATCTCATACCATGTGATCGAATGTCTTTTTTTAACCAATAATAAATTTTGTAAATCTGATAAAAAGTGTCAATGGAAGGGAGACTGCTGCATGGAGCTTCACAGATGGAAAGGCACTCATAAATTTTATGGACCTGACAATTTATGGAAAAGGATGTGTCATACTATATGTAACATATCATTCTATTTCACAGAAAGAAATATATTTACTTTTAAATTATGATATAAAAAGCATATTTATTAATTCCGTCAATGACAAGAAAAATTCTACGTTACCATTGATAAGAAACTTTCCGCTATTCACTAAATTTCTTCTCCTATAAAATCGTCTCCCACTTATCACTTTTTTCACACCATCTTCAATTCTAAATTTCCAAGCTTAAAGACTATGTGAAAAAGTCTGGTGTGCAGGATTATTTGAAATAGGTACAGTTAGTTCAGATTAGAGCATTGGTAGATGTTTTAGATGGTGCTAGTTCAATAAATTGGCGGCTGGCTTTTACCGAGACTAGATCATTCCTTAACGTGTCATTTTACCAGGACTAGATCATTTCTTAGTATGTCAAACATAGATTAAGACAGTTAAGCTTAATGCTTAAATGCCATGATTGTTTTTCTTATGTCAGTTTGGCAAAGCTTGAGCTTTCTCTGTAACGCATTGCTGGGAAAGTGATATAATTTGTATCGGAACTTTCTAATACTATGTCCACTTTAAATTTGGCAAAAAAGATGAGCAGTCAAGTTTTCTAGGTGGTAGCTATTCGATATATGTATAGAAAGGGGCAGGTTATTCGCTGCCATCCCTCCTTCCCCTATATCAATTTTCCATTATCTTACCCTCTTGTTTGATGGATACAATGCAGTTTTCCTTTTTCTAATAGATGTATGCTACTAACACCAGGGCAGCAGGAACTAGCGGAATAATTGAATAGTTCCTTACTGTAACTGGCTAATCTTAGGAATCTTCAGTAGTGGTGATTTCAAAGTTGTTATTATTATATTTATTGAAATATATTACTGGGATGTATGTCACATACACACATAATATAATATAGTAATGGTGATTTCAAAGTTATTGTTTAGTTTGGTTATTTAGATTCATAATATTTTATGCTTAATCTTTCATTCTTTACTCTTGTTTCTTCTTAAGTTTTAGATTTTAGCATTGGATTGATGGTTAATTCTTTTTTAGTTTATTCTTTCTTCTTCTTAGATTTTAGCATTGGACAGTTGGTTGTAGGTTTCAGCATTGGGTTGTAGGTTTCAGCATTAAGTTATTGGGTTAGCATTGGATAGTTGGTTGTAGGTTTCAGCATTGGGTTGTAGGTTTTAGCATTGAGTTGTTGGGCAAAGATGAAAGGTTCCATTGAATTTTCCAAAATCCATTAGTCATTAGTGTTGTTAGGCAAAGATGAATGGCTCCATTGAATTTTTCAAAATCCACCAGTCATTAGTGCCCTATTTTTTAAATGACAGCCCCATAAAATGTAAAATGTTTAATTGAGATCTCAAAGAAAGTTTACAAATTTATTATAGTGTTGGCCCCGGTCTCATTGTGACTTTATTATTGTCCTTGAATCTAATAGTTGGACGCCTACTAAAATAAAATTTGATACCTATGATACAATTCCTCTTCAAAAATCTATGGAAGGAAGGATAGGAAGGATATGTAGTAAGATGGTTCACCACCTACCAAAATAGAAGAAATGTGAAAAAGCACTTGATACCTATGATACAATTCCTCTTCAAAAATCTACCCAAGAAAGAATAGGAAGGATATGTAGTAAGATGGTTCACTATGTTATTAGATTAAATTGAATTTCTTAGAGTCCAAACTATTAAATGACAATTGTCACATGTCTTCTAGCCTTTGGACAAGGATTAGACTCAAGCTCTCATATAGCTCTTGGTTTTTGAGGAATTGCTTTAAATATTTAGTGTTATGTTCAATTTTCTTTATTTTATTATTTTTTTTTAAGATTAATCTTTTATGTTTGGACTGGTTCTACCTTTTTACATCCCTTTTAAAATTATTATACTAGTTTCTTTATATTAATGTAAAGTTAAATGATTTATGTTCAAAAATTGTATGCCTTTAAATTTAATGTGTTTAAAAATTTTATAGTTATAAAAAGTACATTTTTAAGTCTTTCTCTCATTGATTTTGAGCTCCCATTAATTAAATATTTTTAATTTACAAGATTTGTGTTTTCATGTTAAACCCACTAATAAATTATTATAATAAAATTTCAATTAAAAAATCTCTTTAGCGGCTTGTACTTGTTGTTGTTTATATTATACTGTAAAAAAAATTGTAAATGATAAATTATAATAAAAAATATAAGATATATTGTAACATATATTTAATTCTATTCTAGAACATAAAATTATATTTTACATATAATATAATAGAAAAGTATTATATTATAGAGATTATATAAAAATATATTCCAAATTATAATTCTTACTTATAATATGTATATATTATATTTTATTATATTAGTTTTAAATTATATTGTAAAAAAATTTGTTGATGATTAGATTATATCAAATTATATAACATATATTGTAATATATATTTAATTGAATATTAGGATATTAAATCATATTGCATATACAGTATAGAAGAGAATATATAATAAGATAATATATTTTTTAAATTGTAAGCATATTTGTAACATTCATATATTATCATTTTCTTGTTCAACATATAACATAAAAAATGATTAAATATATGTATATATATGATAAAATTAATTGTTGTATATGAATTGTTAATAGATTTATTTATATATATATACGGTGTATACTTTTATTAAATATAATTATATTTCTTCACTAACTATTCATTCAAATGGCTATCTAAACTTTTGCCAAAAAAATGCAATATGGAAGGGGTAAAAGTACAAACCTATGTCACCTTTTATAAAGAAACATGATATCAGAATGTGACAGTTCAACATTAATGACAAAAAAAATGGTATTTGTGTTTAAAATATGAAGATGATGTAAACTGATGAAATGTGTAGAATTGTATGAATTTTATGCCTATAATTTTTATAATTTTTTTGAGTAAGAATTTATTCATTTTATTTTATTTTGAAGTCCCTTTTTTAACTGTAAAAAATATAGAATGTAGTTCCCATCAAACAAGTATGTGCAAATCATCTTTTTTTGTTCTAATTTGAAAATATTTTATAGATGACATGTATAGCTAGTGAACAAAAAAAGAAATAATTATTTTTGATGTATATTTTCTTTGTTATAAGTACTCAAGTTCGACCCTGTCAAGATCCAATATTTTTTCCTCTCGTCAAAACTTCTCTATCAAATCTATACCTTCTTGAAAAAAAATTACATATTCATGAAGAGGATTCTGTCCTCTAGTGATAAATATAATTTTTTTTTTTTTTTTGATATGATTTACTATTTTTTTTCATTTTTTGAGAGAGCATCTTCTGAAATGTTGAAATATCGACTTATAATATTTTGAGATTATAACATATTATAACTAATCAAAACACTCAACAATTTATATAATGATGATATTGAATCTAAGATCTATAAAAGGATATTTTTAGTTTTTTAAAAAAATTGAGTTTTGATAGAGAAATGAGATTTGACCAAAACAGGTTTTTGTATCACAAATGGTGACACAGATCTGTGCTTTTACCCAAAGAGACTCCAAAGAAAGCTCCTCTAACACAAAATCAATTCTATGAAACATGTTCAAGATAAATACATTTTATAATATAAAAAGTTAAAAAATATTCATCAAAACTTTAGAATTATTTAATCAATAAAAAAATAGTGACTCTTGATTAGTGCAAAAGAGTATAGTTATTCACAAATTGTGGAGAAGTGAATGCAATAGTACATTGCATACGATAATTACAATAATGTTAACTAACATTTTGAAAATGACATGACAGATGTCATTTTGAAAATGAATGACATGTGTCATGTTTCATGATGTCATGTTTAATGTTAAACCCACTAATAAATTATAATAATAAAAATTCAATTAAAAAATATCTTTAGTGCCTTGTACATGCCATTGTTTATATTATATTATAAAAAAATTTATAAATGATAAACTATAATAAAAATATAAGATATATTGTCACATATATTTAATTCTATTCTAGAATATAAAATATATTTTACAATTTTACTCCATTAAGATCTTTAAAAACTGAGGTTGGGCGTGGGTGGTACAAGGGCTCTACAACTTGCAACCTTCATTAACCACTCCCTTACACCAACCAGTGATGGCTTTGGCCTCGCCTAGTGTAAGGCAAGGTAGGAAATTATACGCTTCTTAGTCGGTAGTTATTTCTCATTCCTTTTCACTTTTTGCATAGAAGAAACTATAGTCGAAATCTCTAGTGGATGTGGATGGAGTGTAAGATCACTAGGAAGGTCGGAGAGGAGAAGCGGGGGTGAGGGCCTCCTTCAAGCATGCCTTGCAAAGAATTTTTTCCATCAATGAGGATGCCAGGTCCCTTAGAGAATCATCCCTCGACACTAAATGCTCCACAGGACATGGAGGTAAGGATGTTCCTTCTCCTTCATATATAGTTAAACCTAATTCCATAATGAGCTAGGAGATAGACAAAGAAGTTCATAGGTTGAGAAACACCTCAATTTTCTTTTCTACTATGAACCCTACTAGTCTTCCTTCTAGGAATTTCCCAAATGACTAGTTTCATCTAGTCTGGGGTAACAAAATGGGGCTTCATTTGTTGTTTTGTCACATGATTCAAAAAGGGTTGTTCATTATTATTTTTAGTGACTGTAATGCATAATGAACTATTATTGAGAAATAATTTTTGAGAGTAGGCAATGCTAAATTTAGAGGGCTCCCTTGGTCGTTGGGTTTCATTCATGATGAAGTCCTCACTCTGGATAGCCTTGGGTGGATTAAGGTGAGCAATTTACATCCTTATCTCTAGAACTTTGTTCTATAAATTCTTGAACCTTTTGGAAAAGTTTTAAAAATAGATCATTCTAATACCCTAATTCCCAATTTAGACATTTGTATCCTTTTTTCCATTCTTCCTAGTGTCGAAGCCCTGGAGAAGATTTCTTTAGAACTCAACATCTCTTCTATGGTTTTCCCTATTACCTATATGGGGCAGTTAAATTCTTGCTACTTGTGCAAAAAAGGTCATAGGAGAAATCAATGTCCCTTACTTGCAAGTAAACTAGTGTTTAATCAATTGCCTAATATCCCTCCTCCTCCACCTCTACCCAAGTTAAAATCTCTTGTTACCTCTTTGTAGAATGGTTCCCATCAAGTCCCTCTCCACCCTGAGGCTTCCTATCAACTTCAAAGCTCAAATTCTATTCTCAAGTTCCTAGATAATTTGAAAGATAAATTCTCCTGGCCTGTGTCACATACCAATTCCTCCTCACCTCAACCTTCCCTTGAGGAGCATTGTGGTTACCTTTTTGATCTTGAACTTAGCCTGGATCTTAATCCAGAAACACCAAGGAAGTATAGTAAACCCCTTAATGCCCTACAACTCACCCTACATTCCTCGAAGGAGAAGTTTGCAAAGGCCCCTATTTCCAAAACTTTTCCTTTTGTTAAAATTTTCCTACTACAAACTATGGTTAGCAATAAGGATGGCTTCTCAGATCTTACCTCAAACCTAGGCTTCATTGAAGCTCTAAATTCTTTATCAAGAGACACCCTAGGGACCCATAAGATGGACTATTAGAAAGAGAATGATAGGCTTCACAATTTCTCTCTAATTGTTATTTTGGCTAATGCTGATGAATAGATTAGGTTGGGGAGCTTATCTACAATAGATAGTCCAACCTGTGATGGTGTAGACCCTTGTGGGATCCAACTTGATAAGGATTTCATAAATGAGGAGAATCAACCTACTACTAGTCTAGAGTTTGGAGTTGGAGAGCTTTCTAGGAGGGGGTGTTCTAAGGAGGGGAACCTTATGTGTTTAAAGCTAACAATTCAGTGATTGCTAAAAACTAGTCTTCTATAGGCCCTAGTGAAAATACAAAAAAAAAAAAGGATAGACCTCCCCTAACTAGTGGCAAACCCAAGGCTTTTAAAAAAGCTAGGAAGAAAATACCTGATTGTTTCAAGGGGTTTCAATCCTCAATGGATTTTGAAAATTAAATATTGATTATAGCTTCTTGGAATGTAAGGGGGCTTGAATCAAACAATAAGAATTACATAGTCAAAATATTTTTGAAGATGGTTAAAGATGTTGATATTTTGTTATGACAAGAAGATAAGGCTATTGGATTTTTGCTAGATATTGCACTTAAGTGTATTTGGAAGGATGTGGATGCCGTGACCAAAATCACTCCAAGGGGAGGGGGAGTGCTGCTATTCTTGTTGCACTTAATTGGAAGAGAAGGGTTAGTAACTATGGTAATTCCCCTTGTAATAGGGCCACTTGGGTTTCCTTTAAAATTAAGGGCTTTCGATTTGGGATTTGGTCTCTTTACACCCCTAATGAAGTTCAGGAGAGGGTGTGATTGTGGTAGTGGTTGGCTAACATTTTGAGCATTCCTTGGATTTTTGCAAATAATTTCAATATGGTTGAAAGGGCTCAAGATAAGGTCAAAGGATTTAAATTTGAGTGGAAAAATGATGAATTCATCCACTGGTCAAGCATGATACATCAATTGAATATTATTGATCCTTTAGTTGGGTTAGGCTCCAATCCCTTAGTGTTTGGTTTATTTGGTCAAACTCTCAGAAAGGTGGTAAGAGGATTCACTCAAGGTTGGGTTGGTTCTACTACAATAAGGATTTCTTTAGCAGTACTAATCCCTATGATTATAATCCTATCGAAGTTTCACCTTACTCCCTCTCGTATCATTACCCCATAATCACTATTATACAAAGTATTGGCTCTTCTCTTCCTAAACCATCCTCGCCACCTTCTTTTTCTCTTAATTCCTCTCTCCTTCTAGACTAGGACCTCCTTGCTGCATGCAAAATTGTCCATTGGTATAACTCCTCTATCTGCAAACATGCTAACCCTATTATCCATTGGAATCAAACTATTATAGTTTGGAAATAGTTGTTTAAGACTATGGGTAAAATAAAACCCAAGGAAGCTAGAGCCCAAGAGCTTTCCTTTCTTAACTCCCTTCACTTTGCTAAGGTGGCCTTGTAAAATCAACCTTCTAGTCCCCAGCTTTGTGATGATGTTACTATTGCAAAGCATGGATTAAGTAAGCTTCAAACCAAGAAAATCCAAGGTGCTAGGATCAGGTCTAGGTTGAAGTGGTTGAACCTAGGGGACAGAGGTTCAAAGTTCTTCTTTAAAAGTCAAGGAGGCCAAGGACAAAATTACCAGTGTTTGTGAGGATGGGAAATATTTTTCTAAACCTGAAGGTATTTTGGATGCCTTTACCCAATTCTACTAGAATCTTTTTACCTCTAAAGACTCTAGGAATGCTATGAAGGTTGTTAAGGAAAGGATTAAGACTATCAATTCCTAGTATTGTGGAGGATGTTGACTCTTTAAGTTTGGAAACTCCTATTTCAATTGGTGAGATTAAGAAGGCAATTTCCTCAATGGGTAAAGAAAAGACCCTGGACCTTGATGGTGTTACTGTGGAATTCTTTTAGCTTAATGTTGAGAGGATTAGTCCTATACTCCTAGGCCTTTATCACTTTTCTATGGAGATTGGTATGTTGAGTTCTAGTGTCAATTCTGGACGCATCAAAATATTGTAAGAAGGAGGAGATAAGGCTCTAATAAAAAGTTGGAGGTCGATCACATTGCTAAATGTATCTTACAAGGTTTTGGCAAAGATTTTGGCTTCCAGACTATACTCTATTCTACCCAAGATTATTAGCCCAACATAGACTAGATTTGTCAAAGGTAGGTACATTATGGAAAACTTGATCACCTACTGGGAAACTAGGGATTGGGAAAGATCTTTAGGATAGGATGTTGGGATATTTCTAATTGATTATAAAAAACTATATGATAGGATTGAGTGGGAGTTTATCTATATGATGTTGAATTCCTTGGGGTTTCCTTGTTCCCTTCTCTCTATGGTAAAAACTTTGATGAAGGATATGAATGTAGCCATGGAGGTCAATTGGCTCAGGTCACAATGTTTTGGGCTTTCTAGGTCCATGAGGCAAGGATATCCCCTAGCTTCAACACTCTTCATCATTGCAATTGAGACACTACACTATCTTCTCTATGAAGGTTCCCTTTCCCCAAGGGTCCATGGTCCCACCTTCCTAATGGCCAAGAAATCTCTAATGTTTATCTTGTGGATGATAGTGCTATATTATTTATATTGGAGGAGGATAATATGAGATGGCCAATGATAAAACTAGAATTCCTTTTTATGGCATCTAGTAGCAAAATCTCAATGGCTAAGTCTATACTTTTGGACTGGGATCCATCTCCTCCTAGGTGGTGTGGTAAGTATGGCATGAGTTAGGGAGGTCCTAGCCATATTGTAAGATACCTTGGCATCCCTTTTTCTGTTGAGTCAAATATAAATGACATGTGGGGCTAGCTAAAAGATAGGATTAGTTTGAAATTGTATAAATGGAATAAAAGGTATCTATCTTTGGTAGGAAGGGTACAGGTTTGTCAAAAGATTCTTTCTTCTTACACCACATATTTCTCCTCAACTTGGTTGTTTAATGTAAATCAGATTGCCTATATTCAAAAAATCATCAGAGATTTCCCCTGGCCTGATGGTAAGGGGACTTATAAGACTCATGCGGCTGGATGGGAGTGGTGCATTAAAATAAAGGATAGGGAGCTCTTAGTCTAAAGAACCTAAGATTACATGGCATTACTTTAGTAGATGAGTCAATTGCTAAAGCCATTACTGGGGAGGAGCCATGGAAGGTTCTCATATGGCATAACTTGAGTAAGGGTTATCCTTGTGGTGCTAAATCATGGTGGGAGTGGAATATTTTTGACTTCCTTACTTTGAATTGTAAAAAAAGGGTTCCTCAATCCAATTTTTTTAAAGTTTTATGGAAAAGTTGGGCATATGTAAGACCTCTATTGGGGGATATGTAAAGAGTGGAAAATGGTAATGTCTAGTCTGGAAATTGCTCCATTTGGTGGAATATTAAGAGTCTTAGTAAACCCTTGGCTCTTTGGCAAGGGTGTTTAGCTAATAAGTGGGCTAGTCTAGATCATGTTGAAACAAAGATTCTCTTTGGAAGAGTTTTAAAAAAGAACTTATTCTATTATGTCAAGAGCAATGGTCAAGGTTGTATTGGGTGAGAAGTGTTGTTCTGATTCATGTTCCTTCATTGTTTGCTAGCTAGATTCCTGTCCCTTGCACTTGGTAAAATCTAAAACTATATACTCCTTGCTCACCTTAGACTCTGCCATCCTAGACCACCTCAATAGTCACTAGAACCCCTGTCTGCCCCATGAAAAATGGAAAGAAGTTCTTGTCAATTTGTTGAAAATGCCCACTAAACCAAAATTTATCTATTTCCTCTAGAGATTCCTACTCAACAAACTCCCTTTCTCTAAATTAGGTGGAGAGCCGAATAGGTGCTCTCTATGCACTTTACTTGAATCTCTCATGCATGTGTTTTTAGAATGTCTATTTTCTATTGAAGTTTGGCATATATTTGGGTTCACTATTGGGATTAATTTTTTTGCCGGAAACACCATTTGTCAAAAACTTTGTAGCAGCAATAGCCTTCTCAATGTGTTCTAGTCTATTTTATACTCTTGTATTATCTTGCATATTTGGAAGATTAAGAATAATTATATATTTCAAGGAGTTGGAATTGTGCTTACTGGGTCTCATATGAGACTCATCTAAGTGGATATTTTCCTACAGGTCACAACAATTTTCAAGTTAAAGGAGGATCAATTCCCCAAGTTTCTTGAAGATGGGCAAGGAATGCTTAGCAAGAAGGATCTACATTATGGCTTTACATATATGATTGGCAATAAAAAAGGGCAACACGAGGATGTCTTCAACATCCCATTGTCTCATCTATTGAAGAAGGTTCGTGAGGAAGGTAGATGGGTTCCACAAAATGAAAAGAAAATGTTTAGTTTAGTACCTTCACTTGTGAGGCTTACCACTTTAGATTCTAGTGAAGAAGACTAATAGCTCTTAGTCCTATTTTTATTGATCATATGATCTTTGAAGTTATGTAATTCTTTATTGGGTTGTTCCTTTGACATTCAAAATACTGTTGACTAGTTTGTGACAACTGTAATGGTTGTTTTTTGATACTCTTCACTGGTTGTTGTTCTTTTGTTTTCTTGATATGTAATACAAATAAAATTTGAAAAAATTATATTTTACATATAATATAATATAAAACTATAATATGACAGAGATTATATAACAATATATTTCAAATTGTAATTCTTACTTATAATATTTATATATTATAATTTTATTATATTAGTTTTAAATTATATTTTAAAAAAATTGTTGATGATAAGATTATATCAAAATATGTAAGATATATTGTAATATATATTTAATTTAATATTAGGATATTAAATCATATTGCATATACAATATAGAAGAGAATTTATAATAAGATAATATATTTCAAATTGTAAACTTATTTGTAAGATCCATATATTATCATTTTTCTGTTTGAAATATAACATAAACAATGATTAAATATATTTATAAATATGATAAAATTCATTGTGTTATATGAATTTTTAATAGATTTATTTATATATGGTGTATACTTTTATTAAATATAATTATATTTCTTCATTAACTATTCATACAAATTGTTATCTAAAATTTTGCCAAAAAAATGCAATATGGAGGAGACTCTGAAAAAAGCTCCTATAACACAAAATCAATTCTACCAATCATGTTCATGATAAATACATTTTATAATATAGAAAACAAAAAATATTCATCAAAACTTTAGAATTATTTAATGAATAAAAAAATAGCGACTCTTGATCGGTGCAAAAGAATATAGTTATTCACAAATTGTGGAGAAGTGAATGCAATAGTACATAGCATATGGTAATTACAATAATGCTCACTAGTATTTTGAAAATGAATGACATGTGTCATTTTCCTCAATCTATATTTAGCTAGAAAAATACAAAGATTGCCTGTCTAAGTGTGCAATAGTTTGTGACAAAATTAATGAGAATGTATTCCTTCCTCACTATTTTTCCTCCAACTAGTACATATTAAATATGACTATCATTTGATATTTATTCCTTGTAGGGAACCATTAAACTTATTTATATTATCTAATACCAAATTCAAACATAAATTGCTCCCTTAGTAACATTGTAAAATGTAAGAATATTATACATAAGCCAAAGACTATTACATATAGATGTGAAATGTACTAGAACCAAGGAATAGGAATACCCATGCATGATGGATATAAAATTAATAAATAACACAATGAGATGAAATAATAATGAAAATATTAGTTAACACCAATTATAAGAAGAAAATATTAGATTAGATCCTAGAAGATCATATATTCAAAAGTAACAATTGAAATAAAATTATAGAAAAAATTTCTTTCAATTGTTACTTTTGAAGATCCTAGAAGTTCATATATTCACATATTTTGAAGGTTTCTAGTTTAGATGGTATTGTTGGCTAGTATTATTTGGCTAGTCATGTTGGCTAGTATTGTTCTAGCTCATTGCTTGGTCATAATGGCTCTAGGCATTGCTAGTTGATTGTAAGTTGTATATATTCACTGGCTTCATGACACTTACTTGCCTTATTTATCAAAAAAGAAAGAAAGAAAAATCTGAACAAAGTCAAGAGCATAATTTTTTTGAATACAAAAGAATATATCATTACAAATTTACTATTATTCTAAGTCATCACATATAAAAGAATAAAAATGCATAGCTAAAATTATAAATGAGACATTATTTATTTGTGTTAAGTTTATAATTTAAATAAGTTGTATCATAAGAGAATGTGTAATACCCCTTTGAAGAACTCAAAAAGATTAAACAAATTGATGCAATTTTTTGTGAATCATTTTTTTAAAACATATTTTTCTTGCCAAATTTACTTACTCATAGATGTAAAGTCCTAATAGGTTCCCTAATGTCACATTTAAACAACATTACCTATTTTTTTCTAATATTTCATCCTTACTACTTAATTTAACCCATCTATTAGTGTTACATCTACTTATGACTTTACACATTATCCATCATAATATCCCTTTCCAAATAAAGAGCTAATGTCCCAATTATTACAATAAAATGTTTCTACCCAACATGCAATAAAGATACATGAAATATATTTATACTATTAACCATACATGTAAACCAAATCACCTTCTATTCACTAATAACATTATGAAGAGTACATGGCTCTTTATTTCATCTTTTGAAATAATACAATATGTTTACATTTCCATTTATTTCTCCTAGAGAAACCCTTTATCCTTATTATGTATCTTTTCATTTCATGATACATATACATATACATATGACTTGTTCTTTCTTGAAGATTTTACGCTACAATATTACATAGATTTCTGCCAAGGACGTTCAATAAATAGACTTTTAAACAACTGCTCAAAAAGGATCTATATGAAGTCATCAATGAAAACTTGAGGAGTAACTCAAAATATTTTACCACCCAAGGATGTAGAGACATAAAAGATCCACTCCCAAAAATAGGACATAAGACCATGATCCACATAGGCTTTAAGATAATCTAATGATAATAATAGAAAACCCAAGTACAAAAGGTAACCTAAAGCCCCACAAAAGAACAATGGTCAAAATGAAATCACAAATCAAATGTATAAGAAGAGGCAAAAGTAGAGTGAGGGGTTCAACTGCATCTAAGTGGGTGTCATCATGCATTCCTATAGTGTCGAGATCCTTACGTTGAGCCAAATACCTTCCTGCTACGAAGAACATCTTCTCTCTAAGTAGTTTAATATGATATGTATACTCTTGTAGTGTTGGGATAATTCCCCTGATTCAAATATTGTCCTACTATGTAGAACATCTTCTCTTTGAGTACTCCAACAATACATCCTTATCATCTTAATTAACATTAATTACCTAACCTCCATAACCTATTAATTATAATAATATTTTAACTTGATTAAGAAAACTCACATGTAGAGCCATCCTACATAGGGCCCTCATTTCTAACACATAAGATCCTCTAGTAGCCACTTTTAGGCCCTAGCACCTATAGTAAACCACTCAACTAGGGCCTCTATCCTAATTACAAATCCAAAACCAAAATTGGAAAAGATTTTATCGAGAAGAACTCCCAGGGTTTGATACCCCTAGTTTAACAACACCCTAACTTATGATATAAACATCATAATACAGAAAAAATATAAACCACAAAGACTCTACAAATATTTCTTTACAAGTGTTTTCAATGCCAAGTATAAATTTCATACATCACATATAACAATTTGGCATGCCTATGGTATCTTTAACAACAATTGGGAGCATGAAAACTCAAGTAGGAGGTCAAAGTGTTTAAAATCCTCTAAAGAAAGCCAGCATAATTAAAAAACATATAACGTAAATAAATAGCATGTAAAAGAAAGAATAGATAAGAACACTTGGAAGATAAAAATAATATAATATTTATTTCCTCTAGTTACTGACAACTCTCTAACATAAATAGTATATCTCCAAAAATTAGTAGCTAAATACCATAGGCAAATACATAACAATTTTCATAAATAGAAACTCAAAACATCTAAACAACCCTAGTAGTTAAATGTACAATTGTAATAAATCAAGAGAAAATTCAGATAGATCTATATGAAATGTGATAAATAATTCAATCAATAAATTTAATCCATACCTCAAGTCTTACACAGATTCAATGGAAGCAAAATAAAGTAGATGAAGAGAGGAAAATAAATCCAACTCAAGATGTATCATTCAAACCCTTTCCAATTTCAAAAAAATAAAAAAATAAAAAATAAATTCCACATCATTAAGTCTCACTCATCCCTTCAAACTCTCACATATAACTCTCTCCTAAAGGAAATAAACTTACAATTCCTTAAAGGATAATAGTAATAGACTCTCACTCACGTATCACTAATTTTCAACATTTTTTTTTTCTTAAAGTACAATCAATCTCTATTCTATGTTTCAACCCTCCTCCCTCTTCACATTTACATTTTACACAACATATATATGTTCTTGAATAGATTTAATACCCCTTTAGGGGAAAAAACACCACCCTTTGAAATAAAAATTATTCCAAAATTTAAAATTACCTTAGTTAATGTAATTAATTGCCATTTTACAAGTTGTTTAGGTATATGAGGGGTAAATTAAGGCTATTTTAGGGGTATATAACTAATACATAGTCCAAAAATAATGTAAATATCCTCTCTCATGCTTTATAACCCATTTTTTTTATATCGATCATTGTATTTATGTCTTGATCTCAAATTCTTCCACATGGGTAACAAATATTACCTTTTTCTCTTAAATGGATGTTACAACTCCTCTTCTAAAGACTTATGTTTTTTCTATTTTATCCCTTTAAATTTTTAATTTTTTATTCTAATATATTTCTCTTTATAAGTAAATATATAAATAAATCACTCACAATAAATTTTAACATACACAAATACTTAAATACATTAACTATGTAATGATGTATATTTATATAGGTATATAAGTGTGCACATTGTATTATTATATAAATATACCAAATAAATATCATAGAAAATTTATATGAAAATATAAATATCCTATTCATGAACACATAATTCTAAACACTACAATCCACTAACCAAGCACTGAAAAGAAATGATAAAAACATAATCCCCATACCAAGTGGCTGACTTCTTATTATATTTCTATGGATATAATGATGCCTATATGGATCATGGTTCCATCTTGTTTGATAACAACTAGTTTGTGGATTTTGAGGCATGCTTTGACCTATAGAGACAAGTAGAGTTGATGCCTGGTACCTACACACACCTAGATTGCCAAATTTAACAAGATACAACACACACACACACACACACACACACACACACACACACACACACACACACACACACACACACACACACACACACACAGTGATAGATAAGAAAGGAGGAGTGAGACATCATGTAGATCTCCCAAAAAAGTGATTATTATTGCCTCCCTTCATCTAAGACACACCAAGAAAAGTAAACATACACATGTATAAGGCATCATGGGTAAGAATATTATAAACAAGGTATTGAAAGCATGAATTATGAATTACATATAAAGCATGATACAATTCAACCATATACTCAATCTTGTAATGACATTATATAGAACATGATTAAGTGTCTAATGTAAAGAAAT
Source organism: Cupressus sempervirens (assembly GCA_028749045.1). Classification (NCBI taxonomy): domain Eukaryota; kingdom Viridiplantae; phylum Streptophyta; class Pinopsida; order Cupressales; family Cupressaceae; genus Cupressus; species Cupressus sempervirens. The sequence continues at coordinate 396,082,453 of CM053791.1, read as the reverse complement.
ATATAACATCATAAGAAAGAAAGGATGTCTATTTTAGGTATAAACATATTATAGCATTAGAACCTAGTTTATTATCAATTTTAGAGTAGATAGATATGATTCTCTTGTGTTAAGAATGTGAGATGTATCTTATAGTTTTACCTATGTATGCATTTGTAAAATGGTAAAATCAAAGAGTACTAGAGGTACTCTTATCTCCCAACCTAGTCCAAGTGTAATTATATTATATTCTAAACCCTACTTAATACTTGTTATGATAAGAGATGTATTACATCTTGCATCCCTAAAATTTGACTTACTCCTGAAAGTTATCCTTATTTTGTTCTAAAATGTCATGGCAATCCACCTTAGGTCAATAAGGAAATACTTTATTAGGAGTCAATGTTTCTTATAAGGGTTCTGAAATACATGTTCATAATGGTCATGATTATATCCATAAGTTGTTTGTCTAATTTATGTAATTAGATTCTAGGGTTTTCATTTCCTTTACAAGACCTAATGGAAAATCTTTCCTTCATTGTAATATTTGAAAATCTAGTCCATTTATTAATGTGATTTATCTAGATACCTTTCTTTATCCTAAGCTCCTATGGCTAAAAGACAAAATTCTCAAGTAGGTACTCATAGTTAATCCAAATCATTGAGCATCAACATTATATATTTCTATGCTAGCTTATTTATTTATAATTTCCTTAAGTGAGCCTAAAGAATTTAGTTTCTTTTCAAAAGTAAATGTGATAGTTCCTAATCATAGTTATGGTTTTATGATAGGAAGTTATGTACTACTACAAACAATTTTGTAGAGAGAAAACTTTATCAAATTAATGGTACGTATTACCATTCAAGGAGTAAATGAAAAATAGTTTCAAACAACTTTTTGTTTACATGTATATCTTATGTTTTAAATAGAAAAGAAGTTCTTTCTTATTGTAACTTGTTCGTTCATTAAATTGCATGAATCCATTAGGATACATCTTTCTAATCTACATTCATGGTTAATTATCTTATTATTTCTAGTATCAAATATTACTCTCATTAGAATTGGTTTTTAACATTGTTCCAAATTTGCCTAGCTCAAAGTATCTTTGGACTATCTTACAATATTATGAAAATTTAGGCTTAACTTATGATTTTATGGATATCATGTAAACATTTAATTATTTTCTCATAACTATTTTGTTTTTGATTAGATAAACAGGTTTTACAAGGATCTTGAAACCCAAAAGTTAAAACATAAAAGGCTGAAAATAAGCATGAAAGCCTAGCCAAAAAAGTAATAGTTCTCATAACTATTTTTTTATTTGCACACACTAGACTTCATTCATTCTTAAAAACCATTTCTTATACTAGTTCTATTAACAAGGACAATATATTTGAATTAATGAACTATTGAACCTTTCTATATGTTGGATCGATTATTTTTTATATAATATGAAGAGAGGGACTCAAATCTATTCTTTTAGAAAATTCTTATTCTACATTACTCAAACAAAATATCCTTTATAGACCTTTGGAAAAGAAAGAATGTATGTACCTAGATTCTAATAGTTTAATCATCTTTGAGACTCAAACATGGATACAATCTATCTACCATTTATTTTGTGTAAAATTTTATGTTATTCCTACAAGAATTTTTAAATCAGAAGTAGGGGGTAACACATGCATACCTTAAGATATCTTTTATAATCTTTTCTTCTTAACAACCACTGATCTTGCAAAATATGGTTCTCTAAGAATTATAATCTTATCATCCCTTGAATTTTATCTCAAAATAAGGGATGGTTATCTTATAAGTGGTATTACCATATTCTATTAACTAAATACACCAAGGATCCATGTTTCAAAGTCATTACCCAAGAAGGTGTAGCATCTTGTGAGTTCCAACACAAGATATTCTATGTGCCAAAATGAGCTTTGGAAAGTGTCTATGCTTTTGGTTATTTTAGTTATATTTAAAAAATGCTATAAATGTTTAACTATTTTTTCTTGTTGTATGTTTCCAAGCATAAATATTTTGAAATATAATCTCAACTTGAATAGTGAAGATGAGTTATTCATTAATTGAGTGGGATTTTCTAAAATACTCAGAACATGCACTAGTGAAGTATAAATTTTCTAGAGTTCCTTGCAAACTCTCTAGTTCTTGTCATCACTTGGATGAAGTATTTATCCCAAAAAAATTTATGTGACACGTATCCCCTAGTTTTTGATTATTTATCGATGTTTGGCCTATCTGATTGTGATTTTTTCTTGCTCATTCACCTTGATAAATTTCTAGTTAAAATTTTAGGAATATTATTTCATGGTTTTCCTTTCTCTTTCTCTTCTTATGCATAATAAACCCTAGAGGTGCCAGTGTAGCATCTCAAGTCTCTACCATGAAATTTAATGCCCCACCAGGGAACACCAAAGGATAAGACAAATTCATTCAAATTTTGATGAATAATTTTTTTAAACATGTTTTTCTTGATAAGTTTACTTAACCATAGATGTAAAGTCCTAATAGGTTCCCTAATGTCACCTTTAAGCAACATTACATATATATTTTCTAATATTTTATCCTTACTACTTAAGTTATAGGTGGACCCACAATAATGGGTTACACTTTTTTGCCTAAACTGACACTGAATTGTGAATTTTCAAGAAAACTTTCACATTCAGATGCAAATTACCATTTAATGGTAAGGAATTTGAAGATGAAGTAAATTAGAGTCTTTTAGGATTTTCTATGAAGATTCTAAATATATATATTTTTAATTTTTTTGAATTAATTTGATTGAATTAATTTTTCTCCCACGAAAATTGCTATGTTATCAAAAACCTAATGTTTAAAAAGTGACATTATTTTTGACACACATAACTTTTTTTCTACAATAGATATCAATGTGATTCTTTTGAATTTAGTTTTTTAACATTCATAACAAAACCATAGAGGTGATCTGATGTCTTTATCCATAGTATTTCATATTTTATCAGAGTTTAAAGTTGACCTAAGGCTAATTTGGACATACATGGATTTTGACACATGTAACTTGTTATATATTTATCCAAATTCAAATTTTTTTTTTTTTGATTGAAACAGGACTTGAATATGGAGACTATAGTTATTTTTCAAAAAAATTATTCTCTTATATACTATTTTTCCATGACCATTCTATATATAGGTTTTATTTTTATAATGAACCTTAATTCAATTAACGTAAAAAAATGGATACTTAAAAAATTCAAAATGTATCAAATCCATATTCATTAGAAAGCTCATTTTGATTACTTGTGTCATGGAAAATGACATGTCTTAAGTGCTCCATCTGAACCTAGCAATAGAGCCTGGAAGCCATGAAAACAACTAAGAATGTTATAGAATTTGTAAAAGCCATCTACTTTACTAGTTTGATAGAAACTAACTTTCTATCGAAACTTTTTTAATACTTTCGATAGAAACTATTTTTAGTTAGTTTCTATCGAAACTAATAAGGCTAAGTTTTCATAAAAAAAATAGTTTCAATAGAAACTAAATAGTTGCTATGCATCCACTTCTAACACAGCTTCTAGAACCTTCTATTTTGTCAGTGGATGCCTACTAGCACTTTCTAGAATGTACTCCTAGTCCTTAGCCCTCCGAGGTCTATTTAAGGAGATTTTTGGCATTGTAAAAGGCAGTTCGGAGTGGAGTTTGAGAGGAGGTACTAAACGGACAAATTATCTCCAGATTTATGCTATTGTAAGCCCTTAGGGCATGTTTTGAAGTTTATTTTCTCTGCACTGTTTGTACTAGCTTATTTTCTCAGTTAATATAATTTCCCTTTTCTGTTGTTTCCATTCTGTTCTTGGGTTGTGTCCCCATCAGAGAAAAAAGTGAAGCTCCTAGAAGGAATAAAGAGACATGTCAAAAGTTTGGGAATAGATTGAAACTAGAGAAGTGAACACATACCTTACAAGATTTCATGGATTTGATCCCAAAGCTATGAAGGAGTTATCCAAAGGGTGGAAGGAGTAAAATATTTCAATGTATGGGCTATCTTTTCCTCTTAGCACTTACTTTATCTAAAAAATCATTGTCTTTCCCTACAAGGGTTTGAAAATATTCAAGGAAAGAAAATTCATTGAGGAGGTGTTGGAGAAATTTCCTAAGGATGACATTGAAAAGGAGACGCTTGTCAAGGTAGGTAACCATTTCTTTAAAAAACAAATTAAGTGCATTTGGAGGCATGTACTAAACTATGTTAGGGATTATTTCACTTTAGATGGTAGGAAGAAAAGTGTCCATTATTTAAATTTGGTTTCTCTAAATCATTTTTGGTATTGAGATAAAATCTATTTCCCTTATTATAATTTGAAAATTTTGAGTGGTAGTGTGGTTAAATGGAAGAAAAAAATCTTCTTAGCCCATTCTCCATGCATGGATTATTCTCCTATTTGTGGAGTTCTACAAGGCCAAAATTCTTAAGTAAAGGATAAAAATTAAATAGGAGGGGTGTAGTCGGAGTAAATGGAAAACCCCTTAGTCTAGAATAGGTAAAAGGAAATTGATAGTGAAGATGCTTGGATGGACATAGATGATGAAAAGGACACCATGAAAGTTGATACTCAAGATGATAAGGACTTAGTAGATCCTTGGGAAGGAAATGTAGATGGAATGGAGACAATGAAGGAATACGAGGAGTCTCATATTCGTAAGTTGCAAAAGAATTCTCTTTCGACTAAAAACTTGTAAAAGGAAACAAATTTAAATATTAAAAGTAAGAAAAATGATAACAGGAAAGGGAGTTTTTCCAATAACATTGTTGGGTACTTTATTTCTAACTCATAGGACACACATACTATGAAATATGTGAAGGCTTTAGAGGACCATGAAATTAAGAATGTTTTGAAGACCTTGAATTTTATTAGTAAATCTAAGATTAAAGACAAGTTATCCTTAGACTTTGATAGATGGGTATATAGGAAATAAATTTCCTTAGAGAGAAGATGGTGTTAGGATTTAGAGAGACATAAATAGAAATTACATGAAAATATAACCATTATCAGGAAATAATAAATCACATAAAAGAGAAAAAAAGACACAAAGATTTAATGTGGTTTACCCAATCCCTAAGCTACATCCAATAATAGAAAATCCAATTTTTTTTATTTTTCACTGATTACAACCTGATTACAATCCATAATCCCTTACAACTTGATACCGCTGCAAGAAGATGAATTGAGCACTAATAAAGTAGGCCTCCATAAAAGATAGAGTAACAAAGAAGTTCAATTGAGTGCTAGTAAAGTGGATTGAGTGAAGACAATGTAAGATGAGAAAGGAAAGATAGGGACGACTAAGTTATCTAGTGATGATTGAGAGTGAAGAACATAGTGTTCAATGATAGATAGCATTTTATACCTTGTAAATGAATCTCAATTCCTAGCTAAGATAGTTGAATTATTGAGATATGTAAAGTGAGTTGAAGATAAGGATTAATGAGCTAAAATAGTTATTGCAAGGGAAACTATGTTTGAGCATTTGTATGCATGGATTAAAAGAGAAGTTTAGAGAAGTTTCTAGAAGAGGAAGGAGGAAACAAAAAGATGGAAAGATCTGATGAATTTGACCTAATCATAAGATCAACAATGGTATTTAAGTAGAAAAAGATATAAGTAATTCTATAAAGAGGCATCAGGGCTATTCCAAAAAAGGTTGGCAGAGGTGAGAAAACCTAAAAAGGTTGGAGAAGTTGTTAATTTTGTTGATTGGTGAACTTGAGTAGAACATTGAACAATGAAGTGTTGAGGTGAAGAGTGATTTCCTAAAGGGTTGCCAAGTGAATTGGTGATGGGATATTAATAGACGCTAGTCAATGATTCAACTATAAAAATAGAATTGTGATATATATTTGCAAAGTCCATTGTATTTGTTCAACCTACTGCTATTTTTTAACCATTTTATCTATTGAAATCATTTAATCAAGGTTGACATAATAGTCATTTGTAAATCCTTTAATTAAGGTAACATTGTAATGGATTGTTTTAAAGTCCTCTAATAAGGAAACTTCTAATAAGTTGATTGAATTGTTTAATAGTGTCACACCTGACATTGTTTATTGTAACCTTTAATAGCGTTGGCTTCAAACATAGCTCACTTAAGAAGAGTGAAAAATTGGTGACATGTTGTTGGTGGTTTTCAAAAATTTGGGTTTCCACATTAAATCCCGGTATCATACTTGTGTGGTTTTTATTTGAGACATTTTATTGTTAAGGTCTTATATTTTGCAAGTTTTTTATTTTTGGGACCTTAGACTGCAAGTTTTATGTTACTAATAAGTTGCTATAGAGACCAAGCTACTTAATGAATAGAACTAGGTTGGTTGAATTGTTTAAAATTTCAATTGGTACATATGGACCTAAGGATAATGTATTCAGCCCTCCTCTACTCTCAATTGGTGCTTTTAGAGAAATATTTGATGTGAATTAAAGCTAAAGGTCAAGATGTATAGGAAGGAGATACCCAAGTTGACCAAGGAGAACTTCCCTACATGGAAAAGGTTGATGAATCTACACAATGTTGGTATTGGAGATTTAGTGTTATTATATTTTGAGAATAATTGTCTAACTATTCATGTACCTTTGACATCCCAAAAGATAAAGGAGAAACAAGAGCATAATCAAGCAATATTGGAGATTGCATCTTCCTTAAGCTATTAAGAGTTTGATAATATAAAAGATTGTGGTATTGCAAATAAGTTGGAAAATAATCATGGAGGAAATAAGAATTTACTAAGAGAAAAATAAAAAATCTTGAGAGGAAAGTTTGATGACATGAGAATGCTAGAAGGTGAGAACATTGCCCAATATGTTGGAAGTTTCAAAGAAGTTGTGAATTCTATTAGAGGAGCTTATAGAAATATAAGTGATGAAACTATAATTAAAAAAGTATTAAGAACTTTATTTCCTATTTATTCTATTAGAGTGTCTGCAATTTGAGAAATGAGATGTACCCCTAGTATTGACCTAACCTTGAATATTCTAGTTGCTAGACTTGTTGCTTTTAATTGTCAAATTTTGATATTTTTAATGCCCTTTCTGTTGAATATGCTTTAAAGGCACAATTGGTTTTGTATAAGTCTAAGAAGAGGAAAGGAAAATATGAAGTTAATGAGAGTGAATCTTATGATAATGTTCTTGAGGATATTGAAGCATTAATGGCTAGGAAACTTCCAAGAGGCAAAGGAAAATAGAAAGGTAAACTCCCTAATATCTATTTTTTATACAATAAATTTGGTCATATTGTTGCAAGATGTCCTGACTAGGATGACTATCATGAGCTGAAAGACAACAAGTTCAAAGGAAGAAGAGATAGAAAAGACAACAAAGGGTACAAAGACCATAAAGGAAAAAGTAAGAAGCCTTGTTAAATTTCTAAAGAGGAAATTGATAGTGGTTTTGATAGTAATGAAGAGGAAGTTTTTTATGTTACTATGAAAGATAATTTTTGTGAAAATGAGAAAATTGCACTTATTTTATATGTGAGTAAAAGTGATATATGGATAATTTATTGTGGTTGAATCTCACATCATATCACTGGTTGTAAAAGTAAGTTTGATACCATGGTACATTATAAAGGTTGTAGTGTTGAGTTTGGTAGTAATGCACCATGTCTTGTGAAATGTAAAGGTTCAATAAAATTGACTGATAAGATTAGATGTGATAATTCTTATTGGGTTAAAGGACTTAACTACAATTTGTTGAGTGTGGCACAGGTGAATATTTTAGGCTACAAAGTTTATTTCAGCACATGAAGGCTAAGAACTACAATGGTTTAGGAGAACTGATAGGAAATAAAGATCAAACCAGAGGTAGCTTGTTCTATCTAAACCTATCTTGTTATACTTATTTGTTTACGCAATGTGAAGATATATGGTTATGGCATAAGAGGCTATGCCATGTAAACTTTGATAATTTGGTAATGATTAGCAAGATGACGAAAGTAATCTTCAAAATTAATGAAACCTAATAATGTGATGTGTAAACAATGTTAGCTGGGAAAAATGACAATGTCTAGTTTCAAGAGAAAGACTTATACTTATGATGTTATTTTAGAGTTGGTTCATAGTGACCATTGTGGCCCTGTTGGTGTGCAAAGCTATTTTGGTGATAAATAATTTATTCTATATGTTGATGACTACATTAGAATGATTACTATAAATTTTCTAAAAGAAAAACATGTTGCATTTAAAATGTTTAAGTGTTATTTAGCTAGATTTGAAAAAGAAACAGGTAAAATCATGAAGTGTTCAAGATCTAATAGAGGAAGTAAATTCATATATGGGGATTTCAACACATTCTAAAATGATAGATGAATCAAGAGATAGATGTTTGCACCAAGTATCCCTCCACAAAATGGCATAGCTAAAAGGAAAAATAGATCCATTGTTGAGTGTGCTAGGACATTGATGATAGAGAGGAATGTTGCACCTAAATATTGGAGAGAAGTTGTAGGAACAACTATTTATACCTTGAAAATGATACAAGTTAAGAAAGAAAAGAATGAGATTGAAACTCAAAAGGAACTTGAAGATTATAAAAGATTTATATACATTAATGAAGCTGAGACCAACACTTTACCCAAACTTGAGAAGAAAGTTGTTAAGGAGAAAGAACTAGTACATGTCGAGTTACAACAATAGTGTGTCGAGCATCAACACTTGACATTGAGCATCAGGAAATGCATGTAAAGCATTAGGCTAAGCATGTTGAGAATCAACAAGTGAATGTCAAAGAACAAGAATATCAAGTAGAGATACATGAAGTAATACCTAAAGAAAAATTGTAAGATGAACCCTGAGGAAAGAATTAAAGAGCCTACATTAGAAAAATATGTGGGAATAGATTACGTACATGATAAGATCATTGGAGACAAAGAATCTAAATTATGAAAAGAAAGAGAATATGAAGTGACATATGTTTAATATGTGAATTTGGGCCCAAATTAGTGAAGGATGATTTGGATAATGAACAATAGATCCAAGAAATGAGTGAAGAGATTGACAAGATAGAGAAGAATAAAACCTAGTGACTAGTACCTAGACCAAAAGACAAGAATGTTATTGGAACAAAGTGAATATTAGAAGAAAAATTGAATGAGAAAGGTGAATTCACAAGAAACAAAGAAAGGCTAGTTTGTAAGCGATATGCATAGGAAGAAAGTATGGACTATGGGGAGACACTTATTTTGGATTAAGGTAAAAATAGGTTTTGAAGGGAGCTAATAACCTTTAACAAAAGAAAAATATCATCATTAAGAACCAACTAGGTTTTACCTAGAACCTAAAGTTTTAATATATAAAGTTGGAAAAATAAAAAAAATAGAACCATCTTCACCACCCAAACCAACAATCAACACACCAATGACCACAATCAACACCTACACCAATTCCTTGATGCTCTTCTTCACCTCCTTATCAACTTCAGTAATAGCTTGGGTAATATCAATCATGGCAAAAGGAGAAACCTTAAGAGCATCAACAATATTTTTTCTCATACTTTGCCCCATTCTCTTGCTAGGCCCTCCTAGACTCCTCACCACAACAATGTCAGGAGACATGATCTCCTTGTTGCTTTTCATGCCCAAACTAGCTATAGTGATGCACAAACTATAAGTGACTTGCTCCATTTTCTTCTCACTTTCCTTAATAAGTTGATAGAGTTCTAGCTCATAATCCTTTAGTCTTTCAAGGATGTTGCTGAAAATTTTCTGTTGGTGGGCTCTCGTAACATGTTCATGGTCTAGCTCTTTCTCAATGACTCCAACCTTTTTCTTTAGTACCAAGAGTTCATTATATAACAACAAATTCTCTTATAGAGAAGCCTCTTCTTTATGTTTTGTAGTATGAAGAAGGAGAGTTTCTCATGGTGGGACTCATTCCTGGTATGTTCTTCAGCTCTAATCACAACATCAATGGTAGTGTTATTGACCTGGATGTCAATGTTAGCATCCTAATTCTCTTTTAGCTCCTCTTCCTTCTCCTTCCTCTAGATTTTTTATTTCATAACAAGGACATTACCCTCATTTTTCTTTACTATGTTAATGTCTATATTCTCCTTGCTTGATCTAGTATTAGGAGGAGAAAGGAAGAACTTTATATTTCCCCTCATCATCCTTTAAAGATTTAGACCCCACATTTGATTTAATTTTCCTATCCTTGCTTTCCTTCACTTGGTCCTTACTAGTTGACATGCCCTTACTTACAGAGTAGCCTTCTAGGTTTGAGCTAAGGACTCTCATTTCAGTCTTATTGTCATCCTCACAATCTATCACTTCATCAACATTCTTCTTTTTAATCTCTCACTTATGACCCTATTTATTACTCTTATTATCACTAGTGCTTTCCTCACTTTTAACCTTTTTCTCTGAGGGTTCATTACTATACACTTTCATTTTTTTCTCCAAAGTTAAAGATGGTTTAATAGCCATACTTTTACAATACTTTTCAATGAGAATGATTAAGCCCACATAGAGTATAGGATGATAATCCTTCTTCCTATGTGCTTGGAGGCTTTGTATTAGAGATTACTTTAGTTGGAATGGGAAAGAAATTCTATCTTTATACCTAAAATGATTTAGGAACACAAAATGAAACTTGTGGACTCTCTTAGCTCTACCATAAAGGATAAATTACTCATGGATACATGAAAGAACATCCCTCTAGATAACCTTTATCTAGCTTAGATCATAAAAATTGCCATTCTTTTGTAACCTTTTCTCCTCCTCATCGATTTTAGGAAATTTTTTGAAGGTTGCATTTGAGATATTGGTTTCCTTGATGAATTTGAGACCTTCTATTGGAAGTCATGTAATCTCAACGGTGAACACCTTTAACAACCTCACAATAACCACATGCAACACTACCCTATCCTTAATCATATTTTTGAAGAAAGACTATAATGTGTGGCTTATACCCTTGAAGTTTCTCAATATAAGGTGTGACTTTCCATTTTTTAAGTATTTCCCAAATATCCAAATTTATCATCCATTCTTTGTAGTTATTTGGCTTTTTCTTTCTTTGTTCCCCTCCCATCTTGTATTCAGCTCTGCACCTACAATGGGACTAAAAAATAGTCACCAAAAAGTAGAGAAAATTGTTAATGATTCCCAAGAAGCCTTTAACCTTACATGTGTGCCAAGTACAATCTATATTATGCAAAATAACCATTGAGGGATACTCAAAAAATTTTCTACAAACCCATCACTGCCCTTAATAAATTCATTGATCTTATGTGACCTTTCCTTTATTATCATGTGTTATATCATATTTAAAAAATTTCATCAACTTGACATCCTTTCTTAGGTCATCTTCCCAACTCAAACTAGTTTCCCTATAGACCACTTGATTATTAATCCAATCAGCAACTTTATTGCCCTCCAAAAATAATGAGAAATATAGAGAGCATCAAATTTATTCATAAGGTCTTTTATTTCGAATATAATTCCCTATATACTCTAGGTAATCAAACTCTTGTTGTTCAACATGTTAATGATGTTAAGAGAGTCTCCTTCCAACCAAAGATTCTAAAAAATAGATTCCACTACCATCTTTATAGTGAAAAGAATAGTTGTTGCCTCAACTTTATGACTAGTAGACTTCCCTATAGGGATAGCAACAACATCCACATCTATACTGCAATGGTTTGTCAAAACACCTCCACATCCTATTTTTCCTAGGTTCCCTTTAGTAGAGCCATAAAAATTAACTTTAATCCAGCCCATAGGTGGAGATAAAACTTAACATTTTTTCTCTGATCCTTTTGTTTAGTTGTAGTACCTTTTGCATTCATAAGATTACTTATTATAATCTCATTAGTCATTTTCCTCCAAGCTTTGAAATTCTCTTTAATAGTTCTAATTATATTGTGACTTGAAACCTAATCAAGTGTCTCATTCTTTTTGAATATTCTATTATTCATCTCCTTCCAAATTCCCCATTAGAGATGAGGTTGATAAATCTTCTAAAGAAAACCAATATCATCATTCTTGGTAGGACAAGTCTAGCCCTGAAAATATAAATCAATGTCATTGTGTTGAACCCAATCTAAATTCTAGTATTTGAGAAGATTCCTCCAAACATTTTAGCTAAAACAACAATTTTAGAAAAAGGTGTTTCCTATCTTCAAAGTCCTTCTTATAGAGACAACATTTTTTGACCAAGTGGACTCCTTTCTTTTGCAAGTTATCCAAAATTAAGATTTTATTTTAAAGCAAAGTCCAAAAAATGACATTGGTTTTTGTAGTAACCCCTTTAATCCATGTTTTAGCCCCTAAAGGATTATTTCCTCTATCCTCCAATTTGAACACACAAGAGACCTTGAAGCATCCTCTTGGTTCCATCCCCCAAACCATAGTATCTTCCTTTTGAGGATAGAGGCTAACAACATTCAGGGCCAATGGATACTGGAAAAATGTTGATAAATGTCATCAATATTGATCCATTTACTCTGAGACCATTAATTCTCAACATATTCACCATAAACCTATTTGCATCTATCCATAAAAGTCCTATCATCAAAATCCTCAATCAAAGGATGATCTAGAACTCATTCATCATCCGAAAACCTAGTCTTGCTCCCATTATCTACTTTCCATTTACAACCTTTATTTAAAATATGTAGAGCTCCCTATACCACATTTTAGATTGTAGAAGAAGAAGGAACAATAGGATAGGAAAGAAAATTAGAGAAGGAAAGAACCTCATAAATATACTTATGTTTGTAGATAGAACTTCATTCCTTGTTATCATGGTTTACTATCCAACCCTATTTAGCCAATAAAGCTTTATTCATACTTCTGGTAGATTTTATACCCAAACCCCCTTCTATTTTAGGTTAATAAATATTTTACCAAGAAATTAAAGCCATTCTCTTCTTTTCCTCTATACTGGACCACATGAAGTTCCTTTTAATTTTGTTAATTACATCACCAAATTTTTTTGGGATCTTTAAAAGGCTCAAAGCATACGTAGGAGTACTTTGTAGATAGGATTTGAGGAGAGTAACTTTACCAGCTTGACTCAGTAAATTACATTTCCACCTAGCTAGTTCCTTGTTGAATTTCTTAATAAGACCATCCCAAAAACTCTCTGGAGGATTCAATCTCGAAGGTAATCCAAGATAGATACACGAAAATGATCCTATAGAGAACCCAAAAAAGCTAGCAATCTTACCTTGTCTAGTAGCTAAAGTGTCACTAAAAGTAAGGAACTCTTTTTCTAATAAATTAGTTGACCAGTTGTAGAGGAGTATAGGTTAAGAGCCCTTTTAAGATTTCTTGCCTCTCTAACCTCTACATTTCCAAGGAAAATGATATCATCCACAAATTATTCATGAGAAAAAATAAGTGGATGAGAAAATGGTTTCAAACCTTGAATTTTCCCTTTAGAAAACATCTTCCCAATATATATCTCAAGATAGTTAGCCATCATAGAAAAAAATAATAATAGGTAGTGGGTCACCCTGCCTCAGCCCCCTAGATGGCCTAAAAAATTTAGTAGAGCTTGCATTGACTAGTACATCAACCAAAGAAGTAGAAACCATCTACATAATAACCTTAATCAAACTGACACTAAAGCTAAAAGATATGACCTTTGAAGAAAGGACCATTCAACTCTATCAAACACTTTGGCAATATCAACTTTCATAATAAAATCATGATTGTTAGAAATGTTGACATATCAATCATGTTTGTTATTAGTGACATAAACTTATTCAAATTATAACTATCTACCAAGCATATTGTATAGTTAACAGTGTTAACCAAGCATTTCAGTTGCTACTAAATTCTATAATTAGTACTAAGTCCTTTGGATAGTATTTAGTTTGCACCAAGTAGTTACTACAATGTTATTGTTCAGTAGTGTAAATTGAGCATCACTATGTATGCCAAATTTATTAGTGAAAATTGAGTTGAGCAGTGCTTACCGAGTTCACAGTTGATGTGATGTGATTCTAGTGTTAACCGAGCTAGTTAGTGTTAACCAAGTGACTCAGTTATATAAATCTTGTAGTGATAGCATTGAATGAGTTATGCAATGTGAATCAAGTGATTCAGTTTATATGTCGAGTTTCATAGTATTCATAGAGTCATGAGTGCAGACTGAGCTCAAGACTACTTGGAAGTGATTAGTATGGACTAAGCTTCTACATCTACCAAGTGCATGACAATGTCAAGCATTGACAGTGGATGTTGAGTATCAGAACCTCACTAAGCTAGTCTTCAGAACCCGAGTTTCTTCATTATGGACAACTTTGTGTATTTTGTGTAAACTTGTAAGTTGGCTGACTTTGTAATTTGTAAATTGGATTGGTATATATGTAACATATTGTATCACATCTAATATATGGACATATGATGAAATAATGTAATATATCAAGAAGATAAGAGAGAAGAGTGAATTACAAAGGCTACAATAGTATAAGGAGAAGACAAGATTTATCTATCACAAAAAGGTGATTTCTACACTCAGAGGAATCTAATTCAGCAAACCAAATTTCTAGATTAGAGATTAGCTACTATTTCATCCTAACAAGTGGATCAGTCAATTCCTTTAACAAGGTAAACTTAACAGTCTTATGTGAATCTCTTTACCAAGTGCATACTTCACTGTATGTTTGTAAATCCTTTTGCAAGGTGGACCTAGCAATCCTTATTGCTCATAATAGGGAAGATCATTAGGCGTGATCATTGTAAGCCTTAAGAGGCCAACCTTATAACGCATTACTAAATCTTGTGGGTATCATCCCCACCCAAGTTTTACTTTCTAGTTGGAAGGTTTCTAGGTCACCAAATTTTGTGTTAAAAGTGTTATGTATGCTTTAATGTTTTCAATTTCTCATGCTTGCAATTAGATCAGAATATACATGAAGGATTAATTGCTAATTAAGGATTAAGTTTTATAAGTTACTGATTCACCCCTCCCCTCTCAGTAACTGAGCCTATCATAATATTTCCAAAAATTGGTATTAGATCTTTTTAGTTCTCAAAGGAAAGTTTAATAGCTTGAGGAAAGATCAAAAGGATATGGAGGAGGCTACTAACAATGAGAAGCTAGATTTGGAATTGGATATTGGACAACTCAAGAAAATGAGAGAGAAACTCTCTCAATGCCTAAAAAGAAGAAACAATCTCGCAATCTAGATGAATGACCAACTCTACATTGAAGAAAGAATTGAAGACATCCACTCAAAAAATTAAAGAACTAATTGAAAAAAATAATTTACTCTTCAAGAAGAAGTAAGAAAACTGAAAAGAGAGCAAGAACTTCATATAGTAAGATTGTGTGAAGTCATAGAAGAGAAAAACAAGATAAAAGAAGATATAGAAGGAAAGAACAATGAAATTTAGAGCATATCCATTCAATTCAAAAACTTCATTGACTAGCTCACCAATGCAAATGAAGAAATCATGAATCTAAGATCGGAGAATGAAAGATTGTAGAATGATCTAAACACTATAAGGAAAATCAATGAGAGAATGATGAAATCTCAAGCAAACATGAATCAATTGAATGAGAAAATTCATTATAGACAAAAAGAAAAAGTAGGAATTAGACTTGCAGAAGAAGGTGAATCATCCAAGAAAGGAGCCCAAAAGAATCAAAGACCTACTTATAGTGACTATGGTAAGATAGGTCATACATCAAACAAATGTTGGAGCAATGAGGAAGAAAAATTCAATGGAATATGCTACAATTGTAATCAGCATGGATATAGGGCTAATGAATGCAAAGAGAAACCTAAATTTGAAGGAAAATATCACAAATGGAAGAAGCATGGGCATAAGTCATCAAAATGAAAAACTAAGATATTGAATCCAACAGAGAAAATTGTAAATGCTATATTTGGTTGGGACTATAACACTTGGTGTAGATGTCATTACCATGGAGAATTTGGACACATTGGAATGAATTGTGTAAAACATCATATGAGAATAAGAGATACTACTAGAAGATGTTTCATTTGTATAGAACTTGGTCATCTTGCCAAGAACTGTATGAATACTTGAACAATTGAAGATGAAAAGAAGGCAAAAGTTGACAACATTAGAAATCAAATGAGCCAACAATGGGTTCAAAGGTCTTCTTAAAATACAAGTCCAAGGACTAATGAAGATGTCACTCAAGAATTGGGTGACTCCACCATTTCCACTTGATCTCTCATGGAGAATTGGAACTAGGATTCTAAAGGAAACATCTCACATTAGTTCTAGCTAGTAAACTGAATGATCCAAATCAACATTCAAGATGCAAAGTGATCACTGAGTAAAATATGTTAGTCATTACTGAGTGAGGTCAGGCTACTATATTACTGAATGAGGTCAGGTTGCAAACCCTGCTGAGCAAGGTCAAGAGTAACTAAGTTTTGTGTGGTTATCGAGCATTCAATACAAGTGAAGTGGATGACAATTTGTCATTTTAGCAAACAATTGTACCAAGCATTTATGGCAAAATTTGATAAAAAGGGTCAAATTGAAGTCATTTCTCATCACAAATTTTTGAGAGCTATCTATGCAGAGTGATTTGAAGAGCATTCAAGCGATTTGAGTGGTATGAAAGATTCTTGTATTCTCTCAAACCCTACTAAGCAAAAATGACATCCACCAGTAGAAAATCAAAGAAAGGTTTAGACATGTTAGTTTGAGGCATGGAATGGAGGGCACTAGACATTAAGCTAACTCCTACCATTACAAAAACTCTAGATCTAAGAAAAGCACAACTACAAATTCCACCAAAGGTACCATTAATAAATGATATTCATTCACATTTCAAATGTTTTATTCAAGACATTGTAACACTAGAGATCGATGAATAATTGGAAGATTTATGCATTAATTTTATGTTGAAACTTGAGCACCAACATCTTGAAACCAAAGGTTTAACTAACATTCCATATATGCCATGGGAATTCCAAGTAAAATGGATAAGATATATTCTTACTCATATGCACAATGGTTAGCTATGGTTGTTATGACATGTTTTGATAACCAAGAAGATGATCTACAAGGTCACTAGTCTTCCCATGTTAACAAAAGAAAAAATAACTAGAACCCTAAGTTGGGTTGAACTGGACAAGAAAACTCTTGCAAAGTGGGATGGAAGGGAAATGAAGATCATATGTGTTATTGACATGGAACTCAAGTTCATGACACATGTGATTTCTCACAAGACATATAGTTTGAGAAGATTAAACAATGTATCATGTGAAGCACTGGACTTGGCTTGCAAGGTAGTCAAGAATAACCTATCACTTGACCTTGCCAAGTTGATGCTAAACCAGTTCAATAAGAACATGGAAAGTATAAGAACTTCTAAGAAAAATCCATGTAAGTTTGGTTCACTTTTGACCTATTTATTTTTCTATGTTCAAAAGTTTTTTCTATCAAAAGGTACAGTAGTTTGGAGGTAAGATGTACTTGTTCTTTATCAGATTAATGAATATATTGTTGAAATGAGAGAAAACTATGCAAGTTTTATGGATAACTACTTTGATGCATTCAAATAAAAGTTGAATAATACATTCAAGATTCCTAAGAAACTAGTTTAAAACTACAAAAATGATGTTTGTTTCATGGTTGATAGTGACAAAGTATACATATAGGTAGTAAGACCAAGGAAACTATGGGTAAAACCTCTAGGTCATGAGGTAAACATAGATCAAACCAAGGATATTATTGAGGCATTGATTAATCAGCCAACTGACCCTAAAGTTGCATACATTGGCACTTATGATAAGGCAAAGGCTAGAATTGAATTAGAAATCAAACTCCCTCAGGCTATCAACAAAGGAAAGAAGAGAATTGCCAAACTAAAAAAAGGTTCCATTCTTCTATTGACTGAAGGCAAAGGAGAAGATGACGAAGAAGAAGATTAAGAGAAATTAGAGGATGAAGAGCCACAAAAGAAGAAAAGTAAGGTATTATTACCAAGCCTACAAAGACATCTATTGCTATGTTTACCAGAAAGTCATCTAGGAAAAAAGTAGATAAAGAACAAGGAGATGTAATCTTCAAGAGGCCTCCACCTACTTTTGAGGAAAGGATGAAAGAATTAGAATTAGGATCTGGTATAACAAATTTGAAGGCACTTAAGTATGAATCTAGGACTACAGAAGAGCAAAAGAAAATAGAAGATATGTTAATAACTAAAATGGGTAAGTCGAAATACTCCCCATACTAGCTTGCTCAACAGATTCTAAGTGTTCTAATGGAGAAGGTAAAGCTAGGATGGGGGAATGCTACGAAGACAATAAAAGACATATATGAATAGACCCTAAGGAAACTCATGGAAAATTTAGATGATGAGGAGGTAAAGGAATCTCTAAAGAAAAATGAAGAAAATCTCACTTTAAGATTTAACACTTGTCTTGTACTATTGAAAGACATTGAGCATGTAGTGAAGAATGCTACAAACACATGGAAGAATGTTTGTCTTCTTCACAAACTGATTGATTTTGTAGTTAGTCTTACTAACAAAGAAGATGATGATAATGAAGTAGAAAAGGATGAATAGATTGATGATAAAGAAGTTACACATTTTGATAATGTAGATGATGAGGAAGAGGATTAGGGAAAGGAAGCCACCAAGGAAGATGCACAAGATGCTAAGGAGAGTGACCCAGTGAAAATTGTTGCAAAAATCATAGAATCACTTCCTCATTCTCCAAGGAAAACACTAAAAACATAAAGCTCAAAGAAAGCTTTAGCAAGATTGATTGTGACAAACATAGTTGGCACAAGCACGTAATCAAATTTTGCACCCATCCACCTCAGCACCACATTGATAAAAGTGATAGGCACTTCATCTACTGAGCAACCATCACTTCCCTCTACATTAGTTTTTTTTAACTTCGCATACTTCTACTATTAATATTTCTACAATAAGTGTCATATCTACATTTCAGTGAATTCTACTACTTCTACAATTGTTTCCATTCCAAGCATCCAATTAATAAGTGCAAAGATAGTTGAGACCAATCATCAACTAAGCACAATATTTTTGGGTAAAGGAAAAGAAAAGGAAGAAGATATAAATCTTTATGAGGAGATTATTATTCCTAATTGGGACATCTTGAATTTCAATCTTGATTAGATGCATATTTTTAGAGAAATTCTTCAAAAGAAAGCCAAGTAGAAAAGGCTTAGAGAAGAAAGTAATAAGGAATTCTAGATAATTGAAGTAGCAAAGGCTTAGAGAAGAAAGGAATAAGGAATTCTAGATAATTGAGGATGCTAAGAATATCCTAGCAGAGGCTCTAAGCATAGAGGTTGGTACTTCTCAACCAATTTTGAACCAATTAGCAGATGTAGTCCAAAAGTTCAATAATGATTTAAATGGACAAGAAAAATTGTTGTAGAGAGTTGAGAATGAATTTTTGAATAAGGTTTTAGAACTTATTACTCAGCAAATTGCTATCCATCAAGTATAGTTATCTACTCTTCTAGGCTCACTGGAGACCTCTTGCAACAATGTATCTTTACTATTTGGTAAACTATGCGATATATCAATTCTCACTAAGGAAAGAAAAGATAAAGTATTAAAGATTGATGAGGATTTGAAGGCAAGTGCACAATAGTTGCAACTTGACCCAAGCTATAGCTCTACCCATTACACCAAGATCAAATTCCTGACTAATATGTAGGTAGAATTTCTAAGAGAAGAGGCAAGAATAAGAGCTACATTGATAAATATACAGAATATGATTCTCCCAAACATGGATGCATTGCAAAATCACATTGCACGTGTAAAAACACCCATCCATGACAACAACTTCTCCATTGTAGACCATATGATAGAACTATCAGTAGAAGTGCAGATTGCATTATACACATCCAAGGTGTTGCAAGAAAATTGGGACAAGAGTTTGGTACTTATCTTGAAGGTACATTCAAATTTCTTGTCACATTTTGGCATTACTATATAGTATATATAATATAAATCTTTGGCATTAATGTCAAAAAAGAGGAGAAGATGGAGATTGTTGAATTTCAGTCATGTTTGTTATTGGTGACATACACTTATTTAGATTGTAAGTGTCTATTGAGCATATTGTATAGTTAATAATGTTAACCAAAAATTTAAGTTGCTACCGAGTTCCATAGTTGCTACTGAGCCCTTTGGATAGTATTTAGTTTGTGTCAAGTAGTTACTACAAAGTTATTGATTGGTAGTGCAAATCAAGCACTGTAGTGTATGTCAAGTTTATCAATGCAAACTAAGTTGAGGAGTGCTTACTGAGTTCATCGTTGATGTAATGTGAGCCTAGTGTTAATTGAGCTACTCAATGTTAACCAAGTGCTCTAGTTTATACTGAGCTCATAGTGATAGCATTGACTAAGCTATGTAGTGTGAATCTAGAGATTCAGTTTATATGTCGAGTTTTATAGTATTCATCAAGTCACCAATGTAGACCAAGTTCAAGATTACTTGGAAGTGATCAGTATAGACCAAGCTTCTATGTCTACCGAGTGCATGATGATGTCAAACATTGATAGTGGATGCCGAGTATCAAAACCTCATCAAGCAAGTCTTAAGAACCCAAGTTTCTTCATTATGGCTAACATTGTGTATTTTGTGTAAACATGTATTTTGGCTTACTTTGTAATCTATAAATTGGATTGTTATATATGTAACATATTCTATCACATTCAATATATGGAAATATAATGAAATAATGTAATATTTTCAAGAAGATAAGAGAGAAGAGAAAACTACAAAGGCTACAATAATATAAGGAGAAGCAAAGATTTATCTATCACAGTAAGGTGATTTCTACACTCTGAGGAATCTCATTTAGCAAACCAAGTTGTAGATCAAAGATCAACTACTATTTCATCCTAATAGGTGGATCAGTAAAATCCTTTAAAAAGGTAGGCCTAATAGTCTTATGTAAATCTCTTTATTGAGTGCATATTTCATTGTATGTTTGTAAATTCTTTTTCAAGATGGACCTAGCAGTCCTTATTGCTCCTAATAGGGCAGATCATTAGAAGTGATTATTGTTGCCTTAATAGGCCAACTTTATACTATAGTACTATAGCATGTGGATATCATCTCCACCTTAGTTTTACTTTCTACTTGGAAGGTTTTTAGGTCACCAAATTGTGTGTTAAAAGTGTTATGTATGCTTTAATGTTTTCAGTTTCTCATGCATGCAATTAGGTCAAAATATACATGAAGGATTAATTGCTAATTAAGGATTAAGTTTTATAAGTTAAAGATTCACCCCTCCCCTCTCAGTAACTTAGCCTATCATAATATTTAAAACAAGAAAGAGATAAGGAATGGATATTTTCATGCACAAAGATAATAGAGTTAAGAATTTTTCTACTAGGGATAAAAACATTATGTTGCTTAGAAATCAAATCTGGAAGAATGCTCAACAATCTCAAAGTGAGGACTTTAGAAATGATTTTATAAATTGAGTTGTAGAGACTAATAGGTCTAAACTAGTGTACATAATGAACTCCAATATTCTTCAAAATCAGAGACAAGAAAGTAGAATTAATTTCCTTCAACATTATTTTGGCTCCAGAGAACTCTTTTACAACATCATAGACATCTTTTCCAACCAATTTCCACTCTTTCTAAAAGAAAAGCCTAGGAAAACCTTTCAACCCTAGTTATTTGTCTCCTTCAAGTGAGAAAACAACTTTGTAGATATCCTCTCCCTTAGGAATAGCACACAAAAATTTTCTCTTCTCCTCAGAGACCAAAGAAGGAATAGAATCTGGTAACTTGACCTATTTATATTGGTCAATATCAGAGTCTATAGATAGAAAAGATGAGAAAAAGGAAACCATTTCATTAGAAATTTATTGATCATTATTAATTTGAAGTATTCCCTCAGTAAGAATAGAAATATGACTTTTGGCTTTGTGTCTTAGAGTGGACAGATTAATTTTTCTTGTATGCCTATCCTCTTCTTCAAGCCAAATGGATCTAGACCATTGTTTGCAATCGATCTCTTCTTTAGATATTATGTATGATACTACACTAGTTTCTCATTTTCATCTTTCACCAACTCCATCCAACATCCCTTCTATTAGATTTGGTCTTGGATAATTTTAAGTTCATCCTTAATAGAAGATTTTCTATCAAATATATTCTCAAAATGCCTTTTATCCCATTCTCTAAATTTTTTTTTAACATGCCTAAGTTTTGAAGCCACACAGTATAGGGTCATTCCTTCAATGTTTATGTTCCATCATTCCACATGTCAATCCTCAAAGTGAGGATGCTACATGATCCACATTTTCTCAAATCTAAATAGGGAATTTTTCCAAGTTTAACTAGTCTCCACCATAAATAGAAGAGGAAAATGGTCAACAACTATATTCTGGATAGCCTTCAGCTTATACACAAAATCTTTAATCCAATCTACATATATTAAAACTCTATCCAGTCGAGCATGGATGCTTTCATTTTCCATTCTTTTGTTACTCTAGGTAAACTCAATGCCATGAAGATCTAAGTCTATTAATCCCTCCTTGTTTATAAAATCCATAAGATCTAGTCTCCCTTTTAGTCAACTAGCATTTCCACCTTTTATTCATGCTCATAAAGAGGAACATTAAAATACCCCAAGAAAAGTCATCTGCCTTTATAGTCCACACTCTTCATCTTAGACAAAGAAGTTCCCAAAACATTTTTGTGGATTTCTTGTTATTAGGCACATACACATTAACTATATAGCAATAGTTATTCTAGGCATTACTCTTTAAGTTAACCACCAATAACTATTTATTAACATAAATCAAATTTCCAGAGAATAAAGATTGCTTCCCCATGTTACTCCATAAGGACCTTCAGAACTACTTAGCATAATACAATAATTATTAAAAGATTTAAGCTTTTCTACTTTTTATTTTTCTATTTTAGTTTCTTGAAACACTAAAATATCAAGTTTCTATTCTCTTACGAAGTTATGAACAATATCAAGTTTGTGAATATTGTTCATGCCTCTAATATTCCAAGTGTTCACTTTCATAGTAACTTTTGGGGAGTAAAATTGAGAATACTTGCCTATTTTCCATCAACAATATTCTATAAGGTTTCACTTTTTGGTGTCTTCCTTATAGTTTTCCTACCAGGTTTCTCTAGAGTTCCAACATTTGGTTTCAATTTGAGAGAGGAAATTTCCATTTTATCTCTTCGGGTTTCTACTTCTCAAGAAGTTAGGTTAGATTTACATTTCTTCTCTATTTTTTTCATTTGACTTGGTTTTTTTTTAGACTCTATCTTAATAAAAATCAAATCCAAGCATTTTTTCTCTTGAACATCATCAAGATTCAAAAGCTCTTGTCCTAAGGATCTTGAAAGGATTTGGGGGACTTCCTATAGAAGTTCTCCCAAAACTTCTAACTCCTCTAGTTGACCACTTCCTTTGTCAAGGATTTCTCCTTCCTCTATCTCCTCTAAATGTACAAAACCTTCTATTTCAGGATCTTTGTTTTGTTAAATTAGCATCTAGTTCATAGGATCTTCACATTCCTCTTTTTCCTTGTTTCTAGAGACTTCATAATTTTGGGATATCTCATCTTTTTCCAACAGCTTCTTCTTTTGAAAATCTTGACCAACTTTAAGTTTAACCTTTTTCCCAGAATGGTTTTATGTTTCCATACTCTTTTTTGTTTTGGTTCCCTCTTTCTTCCCCATTCACCATCTTTGGTTTGTTTTTCATTCTTATAGAGTAATTTTTATCCTAGTGGCCCTACTTTTTATAGACAAAACAGATATTAGGAAGGTCCTCAAAGACTATTTCTTGCATCCTTTTTCCAAGTTTTGAATTTAATTCCACTTTCTAGGGAAGATTTTTCAAATGAAAAACTTTCACATAGATCTCGGCACAATAAAGTTTTGACCTTGTAGATATCCCATTATCAGCTATTATGTCACCAAAAGAACAAGTTCTCACCAAAACATTTTTTCTTGTTGCAAGATTGGAAGGAACGAGAACTCTACTTGCATATTCTACTTAAAAGGTATTCAAAGTGTATCAAATGGATGCCAAGTTTTTATTTTTAAATGGAATTCTAGAAGATTTTTACATTGAATGACCTAAAGCATTTTTTGACCCAAAAAAAAGTGTTATCATATGTGTTAGAATATATAGTTCACTAATATAACTAAGAGGGGTAGGAATAAGTTATCCAATTATTTTCACAATCATTAACATTAAACAAACTTACCCATGTGAGTGATATAAATTGAAACCACAACAAGATACTCATACACAATTAACACCATCTATGTTCACTAGGGAAATCCTTGATTAGAGGGAAAACCCTGGTGGGGATGGTACCCACAAGATGATGTACTAATATAAATATTCCTTGTTAAACAATAGACCCTATTACAATATTCAGTATATATGAGTCCATGTTAGGATATTTTGAATCCCTATTAGGAGATTCCAACATTGTTAGAAGTTGTGCCAACCCTGTTACGAGTTGTGGAAGATAGTTAGACCCACTGCCAAAACAACTTGAAGATTAAGATAAAAGAATCCACTATTGAAATGATATTTGTATTATTTCTTGCAGAATAATAAAACTAAAATATACTTCCTTCCTCTATCTCTATCTTATCAACCTAACTTCTACTCCTTTAGATCTTGTAACCAGATCTCATAATCCACATTCAATGATCCATTGGATCACTTACACACATTCAATAAGCATTCTTCTTCTTCTCGCATTGTGCACTAATACTTCACATTCCACCTATTCTTCTTCTTCAAGATACTTTACAAATAAGGAAAACAACTTTCCTCTATATCCTATCTTCATAGTAATTCATTGAGTTAGCCTTGAGGATTTTCCAATTAATTAAAATAATATAATTAGTTAATTATAATAGCACTGTTGACTCACAGTCTATAACAAACTTCACATATGTGAAACCATGTCTTGTGCACATGCTAGCATCACCATATGACTATCCTCAATCACTATGTAACTGCACATCTCTTCATTACATCTTAGATGAAAGATAGTGATAGATCATCATAACTCTATTTTCCAATGCTATGATTCTACACTGGTTCTAGAAAATCAAGTATAATTTTTGTATACCATCAACTGAGACTTATCATCAAAAAAATCTCAGAAATATCTAAAACTTGCTCAACTTTTGCGCATCATAAGATTATTGAATTCTATTCTTCAACTCTTTATAGAATTACTACTATGTTGAAATCAATGAAAAATGCAATGATGAATGCAACATATCAATAATTTTAATGCTTAGGATGCTCCCCAATGTATTATCATTAGCATTCATGCTAACAATCTCCCCCTTTAGGATTGATGGAAATATAGATGAAAACATCTAAGTCCCAAGAATACCAAATTGTACTCTTCGACTACTACTGCTATCATCTTCTCAAATCCTCTTCATCAATCTGAAATCTTCTTGATGTTGGTCATGCATTGTTTATCATGAAAAACTTACAACACATTTTTGGTTGTATATCTTTCTCATAGAGATATCCTTTTGTACACTAACATTTTTTTTTTGTGTACTAGCATATTCTTCTATGCACTAACATATTCTTCTACACACTTACATGAATCTTTGTAAATCTCCCTAAAGAGATAACACTCCCCCATTGACATCTCAATAGGTATCTCTTTCATATTTTCATTCCCATTTCTTAGGAGATATTTTTCATGCACATATTCTTCTTCCCCAATAAAATCAATGTCAAAGGTGTTAATACAAGTACAAAATACCAATTGCTAAATACTAATTGTTATAATATACTTCTTCCAAATCTTAAATTAGCTCAAGTGTCCAAAGAGACTATTCAATACAAATATCAAATACCAAGAGTCTTGAATGACTCAGTAAATATTGGATACTCCCTCATACAAAAAGCATCAACATTATGTCCAGTCTAACCATAGTTCTTTGTACCACTAGATTGATACACTCCTTGTATCATCTACTCTGAAGTAGGCAGGAGCATAACCCCTAGCATACCTCTTAGATACTCAAAATTATCTTTATGAAAAGGCTTCGTAAAGATATTTTTAATATGATATTTAGTATTTACATACTCCAAAATTATTTCCTTTTTAGCTACCTTTTCTCTCAAAACATGATACTTAATAGATATGTACTTTGTCTTAGAATTCAATATTGGATTCTTAGACATACTTACTATACTTGTGTTATCACAGTAAATGATAAAAGGTTCTATAAACTCAATCCCAATATCCTTCAACATTTGTTTCATCCACATAACTTAGCTACAATTATTTGTTGCTATAACATACTCTGCCTCAGTTGTTCTTTGAGAAATATAGTCTTGTTTCTTTCTCAACCAAGAAACCAATTTTCCTCCAAGAAAGAGTGCTCCACCACTAGTGCTCCTTTTTTTATCCATACTACCTACCCAATCTACAACAATATATGAACACAAAGTGAAGTAGCTTTATCTATCATACCAAATTCCATAATTAAATATACCCTTCAAATATCTGAATATCCTCTTTACTGCTACATAATGATACTTTTTAGGATCAGCTTGAAATCTTGCCACAATCCCAACTATATTTGCTTTATCTAGTCTAGTGTGAGTTAGATATTTCAATCTTCCAATCATAGATCTATGCTTCTTCTACTCAATTGTAGGTGTTTCATCTTTATTAGATAACTCGTGGCCAGTTATCATGGGTGTGGGTCAATATGTTTGCAGCTTTCTAAACCAAATCTTTTCAACAACTCTTTTAGATAACTAGTTTGCGAAATAAATATCCCATCTTTGCTCTATGCAATCTACAATCCTAGGAAAAAAATTGTTTCTCCTATCATCCTCATTCCAAATTCATTTTTTTATCTCTTCAACAAACTTATTACTTTCTTTATAATTTCCTCCAAATATTATGTCATCCACAAATATTATATTGATAAATAAGCCATCATCAATATTTCTCAAATACAAATTACCATTTGTTGTACCTTTGATAAATCGAAGCTTAAAAAAATACCTATCCAACCATACATTGCTTTCTTCTATTTGCATACAAATTATTTTTCTTCTGCCAAAGGGAATCCATCAAGTTGCTCAATATAGACTTCTTCTTCAAGTTCTCTATTCAAAAAAGTTGACTTGGCATCCATCTGATAAACCTTGAAATTCTTTCTTTTTGGATAAGCCAATAACATCCTTACTGTATATACTAATATGTTAGCAAGAAACACTAATCTATTAAAAGAACAAAGCATTAACTAACAAAGATTAATATAAACTTTAAGAAAGACTAAGAGGAAACAAAACTCAAATGAGAATGTGAGCCATTAAGGGGCTCTCTCAATGAGATTTGTTCTCTTGATTTAGGGATGAGTCTAATTTGGATATGGATTTAGGATGTGTGCTCAAGGTTCTCAAACTATGCTTCAATGGAGATGGAAAATGGAAAATTGGTAGCTTTGTGAGCTCTCAATTTGGCATTATAAGGGTATGGTTAAAGGCTTTGTTTCTCAAACTAACATTATAACTTTAGCTCAAAGATTGTGATGAAATGGCTTGGGAGGGGATTCAATTTATAGGCTAAGGGCTTGAGGTTTTGAGGGCTAAGATGTAAGGATGGGGAAAAGCTCATGAAGGACTCAAATTTCATGAGAGGAGAGCACATGGATCGTGCTTCCTTACAGCTAATTAGGGAATGACACATGTCATAGGCTGAGTGGATGGAGGAAAGGGCAAGGATGAGTCAACAAAGGAGGCTCAAGGGATAATATCTTCATAAAGACCCTTCATAAATGGCTTGTAAGAGCAATGAATGGGCTTGTAAGAGTCTTTATGGCCTTGTAAGAGTATTCATGGTTGGGTGGTTGGGATATTTTGGAAGGAGTTGAGATTGTTGACTTTGCTTGGTTTAGGAAAGTCTTAAGCTTGCTTAGGGAATGTGACAAGGTTAGGGGGGGATTAGGCTTGGGTTTAGGATTAGATTACGGATGTTAGAGATATGCAAGTGGATGGCATTTAAAGAGGGTGGGTGAGTTAGTGGCTAAGCTTGGTTAGTATGGGTGGATGGGGTGGATTAGGCTAAAATGGAGGTTTAGAGATAGGCTTAGGATGAGGATGAAGACTTTCTAGAAGAGTCTAGAACTTCATAAGGTTTTGAGGATAAATAAAGTGTATTTATCTCAAGGGTTTGGGTTGAGGAAATATTTATTAAAACATTTTTAATAAACATAAGGATTGATATTTAACCTTAGTTAAATATTTTGAGTTGAGATTAGGGGTAGGAAATGATGTGATTAGCCTTTAATCGAAATTAAAGAAGGATTAGAGGATTTTGGAAGAGGTTAGTGATCTTAAGGAAATAGGTCAAGTTTTGGGCAAAAAATAAATTAAATATTTATTTTGGGATTTTTGGTCAATTTATTAATTAAATAATTAATAAATAAGGAAATAATGCTTAAATAAGATTTAAACATTTTTGGGAGGGATTCCTTAATTAAATATTTTTAATTAAGACAAGGGGATTTAATGGCATAAACATAAATTAATTAATTAAATAATTAATTAATTAATTAATAATGATGTCATCAGGGACTTTTTTAGAAAATAAAAATACTTTATTTTCTAAAGGATTTTAGGTGTCTACACTTACTACTAGCATTCTTTCCACAGGTGCATAAATCTCTTCATAATCTACGCCTTCTTGTTGTGAGTAACCTTTGCAAATAAGTCTGGTCCTATTTCTAACAACTTCTCCTTGCTCATTTATCTTGTTTATGAAAACCCATTTAGTTCCTATAACATTCTTATCTTTTAGTCTAGGAACCAATTCCCATGTATCATTCTTAATTATCTAATCTGATTCTTTCTTCATTGCTTGCATCTAGTGATTATACTTACATGCCTCATTTGCACATTTAGGTTCTACTTGAGAAATTAGACACAATTCCTCATTCACTCTGTTCCTTGTCATCAAACCCTTATCCTTGCTTCCAATTATCTATTCTAGCAAGTGATTCTTTGTCATGTTTATGCTAGAATTTGAAGTTGACATCTAAACTCTTAACTATTCACTAGGTTCAAATATGTTTTCTTCTTTATGCTCAATAGATACATCTTTTTGCAAGTTATTGTTAGTCTCAAAAATAACTTCAACATTCTTTCTAACAATTCCAAAATTATCCTCTTCTTCGTTAGAATTATAAGGGTAAGTGCAAGAAGTTGGGTCTCACTTTTGGGCAAAAAGTGGAAGTGTTTTTCTTATTTTTGAAATTTCTTGTCAATTGATGTCAAAATTTGAGGCATTTAGAGATGGAATATAAAAAAATTCAGCAATAAAATTTTTTGTGTTCAGAATCTAGTTTTTGAATATGTACTTTATTTGTATAGTCATCTGATAGATTTTTTTTTGATATGGATCTCTAAAAACCACTTTTTCAAAATGCCTGTTTCAGGACCATACCGCACTCATGTACGGACACCATTATTTGACACAAATGAATGAATCTTCATAAATCCTTTTAAAGGGAGTTACCTAATATACCTAAGATTGATGATAATATTTTTCCTTAATTTTTTATTAAATAATTATTAATTAGGTATAAAGGTAAATTTTAAAACCTCTCATGTACGGACACCATAATTTGATCAAAATTTCACTTTTTTCAAAAATTGTTTTTCTTAACCTCAAAAGAATTGTGTGCAGATTGATAACATATAAATTAATTTAAGAAAAATTATAAAATAAAATGGTTATTAAAGTTTTAGTGAACTTCACTATTTTACATTTGAAAAAATAGAAAAAAAAATCATAGCACTATAAAATTTATATTTCTAAAATTAGGATAGTGAGAGCTCTAATGGATCTTTGTTTTGTAAAAAAAATTGATCGAGAAGACCCTCTAAAAATTATGGCAAGGTGTAAATTTTTTAGTTCAATGCCTTAGCCGAATCTTGAGAGGTCAAGGCATAGGCTTAGTCTCACCAAGCCTATCTTGAACCAAAATTTGAGGTAGGAGAAAAAAATCCCACCCAATGTTGTAAAAAATGGGTACCCATTTTGAAAAAGTCAAATCGACATACAAAATCCCCCCCTAATTTTTTAAAAAAAAATTTAGAAATGGATACCCATTTTTTACTTTTCAAAAATGGGTACCAGTTTCTAAAAAATATAAATTTTTTATGTTTTCAAAAACGGGTAGTTGTTTTTTGAAAATTAAAAATGGGTACCCAATTTTTTTAAAAATGGGTGCACATTTTTAAAATTTCGGATTGGGCACCCGAGCCTAAAATGGGTACTCATTTTTTGAAAATGGGTACTCATTTTTTGAAAATGGGTACCCATTTCTAAAAGAGTACGATCTTAATCCGTGGACTTCTATGGAATTGAGACCCAACTCCTTGCTTCTACCCATAATCTACCATATTCTCTTTAGTACTAAACTTTTCATCAATCCTTACATTTGTGCACTCAACTATTGTCTTAGTTCTATAGTTGAAATATCTACATTGTTTACTTTTCAATGAGTAACCAAGAAATATACCTTCATCACTTTTAGGATCAAACTTACCAATACCATCATGTCTCTTTATGTAACACTTATTTCCAAACATTCTAAAATACTTGACTAATGCTAAATGACCAAATCATAACTCATTGGATGTCTTCCTCATATCTTTTCTCATTTGTAGTCTATTTATAGTATATACTACAATGTTAATTGTTTCTCTCCAAAATGTCTTTGAGACATCATTCTCAAATAACATCACTCTTCTTGCTTTTACTATTAACTTGTTCCTTCTTTCAACAATCCCATTTTTTTAAGGTTTTATAGGTGAGGATAACCGTCTTCTAATTCCATTCTCTTTACAAAACATGTTGAACTCTCTAGAGGTGAACTCTCCTCCTCTGTCTAATCTCAAACATTTAATCTTGACATGAGATTCATTTTCAACTCTATTCTTGAATATTTTAAATTTCTCAAAAGCTTCAAACTTCTCTTTAAGAAATGCTACCAACATCATTTTAGTGAAATCATCAACAAAAATCATTAAGTATCTTTCACCATAGAATCCTTTGGTTCTTACAGGACTAGTCAAATATGTGTGAAAATATCTAATTTCTCTATAGTAGAGAATTTCTTGCTATGAAAAGGCACTTTACTGTACTTATCCAAAATACATTCTTTGTAGATAACATTAGTAGGCTTAATAATCATAGATAGATCTTTCACCACAAATGTACTGCTAACTTTCAGAATATTATCAAATTTTATATGATAGAACCTTCTATGCCATAACCAACTATTGTTAACCTTTGCAACCAAACATTTTATTTTAGTAGGATTCAACTATAATAAATTCCCTCTAGATATGGTTCTAGTACCAATCAGCTTACCATATTTGTGTTTGATAATGCACGTCTTTTCTATGAACTAGAATAGATATCCCTTGTCTACCAACTATCCAACACTTAGAAAATTATATTGTAAACCATTACCAAAGTAAATATCATTAGTGTTAGTTTTACCATCAACAATAATAGATCCAATCCTTGTAATGTGACAAGTTTAATTGTTACCAACTCTAACAATACCTCCATCATGATTTATGAACTTAACAAATTTGTCCATATCACCAATCACGTGATGTGAACATCCACTATCAATTATCCAATATGATTTCATCTCAACTTGGGTAACCAGATCTCTCTCTTCTCTAATTTCTCTACCAAGATCATCTTTCTTCATAGACATAAATCCTAATTCATCATCACTTTCACTCTGATCTCCTTCATCAGATTCTTTGTCCTCATTACCATATAAGCAATTTCAATCCTTATCTCTTCTAGGCTTAAATTTTCCTCTAAAATTTTCCTCTCTTTGGAAATTTAGATGCATAATGACCATATTCATCACAAGTCCAACATTTAAATATTTTCTTATCATATTTCTCTCTTCTTACCAAAAGGGCTATTCCTTCTTCAATCTTCTTATCTTCTTCAAATCTGCTACTATTGGAAAAGTCTTCTCTTGCACTTGCACTTCTTGACAAATTAGTGATACATGAGCATCCAGAGGTATAAGGGAAATCCTATGTCACCCAAAAAAATGTACTTAGACTTAGTTTCTATTTCATGTGTTTTCATTTTTGGATACCCATTTGGGCCAAATAAAGATTCCAACTCTCACATTTCCACTATCAGTGAGCTAGAAAATCTTGAAAAAATAGGAGCATGCAATTTGGCCATCATTTTGGTGACCTAGAAGGTGTGAACTGGCCAAATGAATGTAATTGTGATTTAGAGCATTCTAAAAAAAGAATCAGGTCAAAAGGCCCCACAGTTTGAAAGTTATTACAATTTTTTGGGTTTTGGAGACCTCCTAAGAATGCTTCAAAGTTAGGTTAGGGGCATTAAATGACCTCAAAAAGGGCCAAAAAATGGGGGACAAGCAAAGCTCGTCCATAGGGCTATAGAGGGCTTTGAGAGGTTTCCAAAAATGTAAACAGTTCGTCAATTGGAGCTACGGTTCAAAAGTAATGCCTCTCGGAAGTTCGGTTACCATTTCTAGAGTCTTCTAGATTTGCACCGACTTGTAATGCAGCTTTTGGAACCTTCTATTTGGTCGTTGGATGCCTACTAGCACTTTCTAGAATGTACTCCTAGTCCTTAACCCTCCGGGGTCTATTTAAGGAGATTTCTGGCATTGTAAAAGGCAGTTCGGAGTGGAGTTTGAGAGGAGGTACTGAAAGGAGAAATTATCTCCAGATTTATGCTATTGTAAGCCCTTAGGGCATGTTTTGAAGTTTATTTTCTCTGTACTATTTGTACTAGCTTATTTACTCAGTTAACATAATTTCCCTTTTCTGTTGTGTCCATTCTGTTCTTGGGTTGTGTCCCCATCAATTAGGTTGAATGATTAGAGCACTAAAAACTATCTCAACTCTGGCCAATTCTCTAGACTATCTCATATCTACTTCTACAGATTCTAATCTTCCAAGCAATGTTTCCTTTGTGAAATATTTTTTGCGGGGAACTACTAGCTAAATCATTTGAGCTATTTTCTTGAATAGTGGTCTTAAATTTTTCAAGATCTTCCATATAACCTCATCATCTCATTTAGTTCCACCAAGAGATAAAATACATACAACAATTTGTAATATTCTACCAACATAACTTCTTATGGATTCATCTTCCATCATCTTATCATATTGAAATGTGCAAATCCAATTTTGTAACCTCATTCTTTTTGCATAATCATCACCTTCAAAAGTAACCTCTAATGCTTTCCAAATTTTATGTAAAGTTTAAAATGTCTTTAACTAATTGTATTTATTCTCTAGAAAGGTTGATAGTATGGCTTCTCTAGCTCTCATGTTACACATGAACAAATCTCTTTCTCCCACACTGCATTCCTATAACTTTGATTCTTCAACAATTGCCTTCTTGGCTTTTGTCAAAAGCCAATATCCCAGACCCATGCATAACTGATGAGTCTTCATCTTTTCCTTCCAACTATCATAGTTGACCCCATCAAACCTTGTACTATCCTTCCTAAAAATATCTACCATCAATCTCCCAAAGTTGTTAAGCCTTATGTTCATGGACATGATGCTTTGATACCAATTATTACAATATATAGTCCACTAATATAACTAAGAGGAGGGGGGGTGAATCATTTATCCAACTTTGTTCACAATCTTTAACCTTAAACAAAATTAACCATATGAGTAATATAAACTAAAACCACAACAAGATACTCATAGACAATTAACAACATATATGTTAACTAGGGATATCCTTGATCAGAGGAAAAATCTTAGTGGGGATCGTACCCACAAGATGATGTAGTAATATAAATATTCCTTGTTAGAGGATAGACCCTATTACGAGTCTATTAAAAAATTAAATACAAATGAGTCCCTATTAGGAGATAGTGAATCCTAGTTAGGAAATTCCTACCCTATTAGGAGTTGTGGAAGAGAGCTAGACCCACTACCCAAACAACTTCAAGGTTAAGATCAAAGAACACATTGTCAAAATGATCTTTGTATTATTCCTTGTAGGATAATAGAATTGAAAGATACTTTCTTCTTTTTTCTTTGTCCTGTCAACTGGACTTCTACTCCTTTAGATCTTGTAACCAGATCTCATACTATGCATCCAATAATCTCTTGGATTGCTTACACACATTCAGTAAGAATTATGCTTCTTCTCACACTGTACACTAATACTTCACATTCCACATGATCTTCTTCTTCAAGATAATTTAAAAATAAGGACAAAAACTTTCCTTTATATCATAGCTTCATAATAATTCATTGAGTTGGCTTTGAGGCTTTCTCGATTAATTAAAATAAGATAATTAGTTAATTGCAATTTCATTGTCTATTTATAGTCTATGCCAAACTTCACACATGTGAAACCATGTCTTGTGTGCACATAGCATCTCCACATAAATTTCATCAATCGCTATATAATTGTGCATCTCTTCATTACATCTCAGATGAAAGATAGTGATAGATCATCCAAACTATGTTTTCCAATCCTTTATTTCTACATTGCTTCCAATAAATCAAGAATAACTTCTATATAACATCAACTCAAACTCAGTCCTCTTAATCATGTCATCAGGACAACCTCATAAATATTTCCTCCATTGCATATCATCTAAAAATTCCTCATCTTCTATGTATCATAATATTACTAACTACTATTCTTCTAGTCTTTACAAAATTACTACTATGTTGACATCAATGACAAAAGCAGACATGACTGCAACATATCAATACTCTTCAATGCTTAAAATAATCCCCCAATATAGTATCATCAACATTCATGCTAACAATATGTAAGTTGCAAAAATGTTTGTATGTATTGAAACAAGCCCCTAGAGCATGGTATAAAAGATTGCACATATGTTTGGTGAAGATTGGTTTTGCAAAGGTAAATGATAATGTGATGCAGAGTTGCATGCAAACGGTGATGGATTCCCACAAAACTGATTCAAACTCCCAAGGTTTCTATTAGGTTCTAAGACACCTTAAAGGGCAAATACCACAAATATGGAATAGACCCTCAACTATCTCTTTGAACCCCACAAAGTGTTTCAAAAGACTCAAAATGACATGTATAAATGGGTTTTACAATCCCAAAACCAAGTTCATGCACAAACCCAAGTTACCCCTCTTGACTAAGCTACTCTCTTCTTCGGATCAGCAGACCCTGTTTTCTTGACTTTTCTTCCAAAATTTACAAAACACCAAGCAGAAAAAATATGATTTTTAGATACCCTTTTCAGATTTTTATAACATATTAAAAAATAAGATATCACTATTTTGGAAAGATTGTATGGAATAGGACAGTTTTGTCTCAAAATTAGGCCTTTTAAGCCACTTTTACAAAGCAAGTACCCTTCAAAATTGTCCCCTGACTCTCAAACTTTCTACAGTATGGTATTTTGATGTCAAACTAAGGATTCCTCAATATTTCTTCCAAGTTGACCTTTCTAGGCATGATTTCCAACAAACCCTCTCATTAAATGGCATAAAACAAGGGCTTTACGGTTCTCCCACTTCCAATCACTTCTAGAATCTGTTCAAAGATGGAACACCATATTTATGGAATTCCCTAACTCCAAAAAATGTAAAAAACCTACCTCCTTAAGGTAGATTCTCTGCTGCTATACTTGTCCCTTTGGATTTTCCTTTTTTTTTTTCACACCTTAATTGCTTTGGTGGCCACCAATCACTGGTTAAATGCTCAATACAAGGTTAGTAATCATAATACATGTTAAATGGATGGTATTCCATGAAGAAACAGTAAACATTTCATGGAAATACCATGATTAATCAAAGAAAACTGTCAAAAATGCCTAAAATATGACTGTTACAGCCAACAGTACAGAATTTTGATGACCAAATCTTCAAATCTGAGTGCAAAACCCTGTGAATCACCTCAATACATATCTAAAATGATATTACCATTCATTCCAATATCAAAAAATGCTTACAAAACAAAGGATTCTTCAAATTGCTCTTGAAATGAAGCACTTTTATTGCAAATTCTATAACAATTCGTACTATCTTAAGGTACAGGCCGTACCAACACATATATATATGTTCAGGAGATAGTTCTCAACCTCCTTAACTAACTCCAATTCGTTTCACTACCTATCCCTTTATAAAATTCAAATTAGAAGGTTTCCCTCCAAAATGGCTCTTATGCAAAATTTGAATTTTTTAAAGCATGAAACTATGTCTAAAGGGACTTATTGACTATTTTAACGTATGCAATGACTTGGGGTTGTTATGACATACTACTAGACCCTAACTAATGACTTCTCTACCTTAAACAACCACTAGATCCCATTCCAAGGATCAATTACAACTCTTCAACATTGGAATCAGCCCATACATCATACAAAACTATAACCTTTTGTTCTTTCAAAAACCATGATGGGTTGTAAAATAGACCAATTGATATCATGAGATGCTCCAAGACCTCTATATGTTCTTGAATCTCCAATGTGCCCCAGATGAGTATGGGATGCTCTTGCATCAAATTCACCACCTTGAAAGTTGTTCTTGTCTCAAGAACATTGTTTCACATGGATGGTTTCCTTCACTCCATATTGCTGCATATGCTACTTAGGAATGAAATCTCCTAGTGTAAAATGCCCTCTCTTCTTATTACCTACATGCAAAACATTCAAACATTTATTAGAAATCTTAATTCCTGCCCTTGGGGCAGTCACCATTACTGTTTCAACTGTGTCTCTGTTTGCTTGGACAGTCTTTATTCCAGTCCCCTTGAGACAGTACTCCTGCTGTCTTCCCACATGCTATTGTACCCTCTTTTCATGGTACATTTTATGTCCTTTGATAGGACAATAGACTTTACCAATCCACAGTCCTTCACCACCTTGAAATTCTGCCTTCATCTTTATCACAAAATTTAGTATGTTCTGTCCTTTGTCTGTCATCAGTTGCTGCTGTCTCATCTTCATTCTAACCTCTGCCTGACCAGTATCAAGTTCTCTGATGCTTCCTATAAGAAGAGACTCATGTCCTTTGCAAGGTAATGGTGTCAAATCAATCCTCTTCCCATTACTCCATAGGGTATAAATATTGGTGTAGCAGTCATGTGTAACTCTCCTAGATACTTGCCAAGTTCTACCTAGGATGACATGTGCACAGTTCATATTTACAACATCACATAGTACTTGATCAGTGTACTCACCAATTGAAAAGCTTATCATGGCCTGATGATGCACTATGAAATTTTGATTGTCTTCCACCCATGTAGCATAGTATGGCTTAGGATGGTGTTGAATAGGTAACTTCAATGCATTGACAACATCCCATGAAATTAAATTGCTGCAAGTACCTGAATCTATGACCAATTTATAAACTTTACCTTGTATCAAATAATTAGTCCTGAAAATACTTACTTGTGGTGTCCATTCCTTGCCTCTCCTAATCATTAAGGATTCTCCCGTGTCAGGGTCTGCCTTACCAGTTTTCCTTACTTCCTCTTCTTCTTTATTTTCCTCCTGAATTAGGTGTATCCTCCTCTCCTTTCCCTTTTCAGGGCATTGGTAGGATTGATGCCCTACTCCTCCACATGTGAAGCATGTACCTGTGAACATACCACTTCCTCTTCCTTTTCCACTCCTACCACCTCTCTGATTTTGTCCTCCTCTTGAATCAGAACTTGGACCTTTGTCCTTCTCCTCCCAAACCTAAGTTGGCCTTCCTCCTCTTCCTCTCATGGAAGATCATCCCCTTGTGCTGTTGTGTCTTTCATTTTTCCTCTTTAACTTTTCCTCTATCCTCAAAGCCATCTGGTAACACTGTTTCACACTTCTAGGATTAGCAGAAACAAACTCATCTTGAATGGCAAATTTCAAACCTCCTAAGTACCTTGCAACTTTAACAACTTCCTCTTCTTCCAAACCTGATCTCATGCTAAGCTTGTAGAACTCATCCGTGTATGCCTTCACATCTAGGTCCTTTTGTTTCAAGCCCTGCATCTTCTTATGCATTTGAACCTCAAAATCTTTAGGAAGGAAATTATTCTTCATTTTTGAAACCATTCTATCCCAGGAAGCAATTTTAGACTTACCTCTTTTTCTCCTTTCAACCTCCTCATGATCCCACCATAGGAGTGCATGTCCTTTTAATTTGCTCTTTGCCAACTTGACCCTTTGTCCCTCAGGTACATCTTCACTTTCAAAGTAAGCATCCATAGATGCAATCTAGTCTAGGAGTTCCTCCTCCTTCAGACTTCCATCATACATTGGAATGTCCTTCCTTACCTTATGGTTATCCCCTTTCATAGCCTTCAAGATCCTAAGTGTCCTCTGCTCTTCAGGATCAACCTGTTCTTCTTGCTCTTCCTCATTGTTCTCTTCTTCTTCTTCTTCAGTATCTTCATCATCATTTTTTGCCCTTCTCTGATTGGATTCTATTGCCTCTAGCCTTGCCAATAGTGCATTATAGGAGTCTTGCAACTTAGCATTCTTTTCCTTCAACTCTTGAACTTCCTTTACCAAACCTGCATTCCTGGGAGCCATTATGTCAAACAAATCAAATCAAACACAATATACTTCTTTACTTTTCTCTATTCCAAACCTTTTCCTCACCAAGAATTCTTTTGACACCTCAAGTAGACCTTTCAACTTTGGAACACACAAGGAGGAATTAAACACTCCAAGGTTTCAACAATGGAACCAGCATACAAAAGACACCAAAAGACTTCAAAGATGATGAAAACTTCAACTTCCAATTCCCAATGAGATCTTGATGATGCTCTGATACCACTTGATGCAGAGTGGCATGCAAAAGGTGATGGATTCCCACAAAACTGATTCAAACTCCCAAGGTTTCTATTAGGTTCTAAGACACCTTAAAGGGCAAATACCACAAATATGGAATAGACCCTCAACTATATCTTTGAACCCCACAAAGTGTTTCAAAAGACTCAAAATGACATGTATAAATGGGTTTTACAATCCCAAAACCAAGTTCATGCACAAACCCAAGTTACCCCTCTTGACTAGGCTACTCTCTTCTTCGGATCAGCAGACCCTATTTTCTTGACTTTTCTTCCAAACTTTACAAAACACCAAGCAGAAAAAATATGATTTTTAGATACCCTTTTCATATTTTTATAACATATTAAAAAATCAGATATCACTATTTTGGAAAGATTGTACGGAATAGGACAGTTTTGTCTCAAAATTAGGCCTTTTAAGCCACTTTTACAAAGCAAGTACCCTTCAAACTTGTCCCCTGACTCTCAAACTTTCTACAGTATGGTATTTTGATGTCAAACTAAGGATTCCTCAATATTTCTTCCAAGTTGACCTTTCTAGGCATGATTTCCAACAAACCCTCTCATTAAATGGCATAAAACAAGGGCTTTACGGTTCTCCCACTTCCAATCACTTCTAGAATCTGTTCAAAGATGGAACACCATATTTATGGCATGCCCTAACTCTAGAAAACATAAAAACCCTACCTCCTTAAGGTAGATTCTCTGCTGCTATACTTGTCCCTTTGGATTTTCCTTTTTTTTTTTCACACCTTAATTGCTTTGGTGGCCACCAATCACTGGTTAAATGCTCAATACAAGGTTATTAATCATAATACATGTTAAATGGATGGTATTCCATGAAGAAACAGTAAACATTTCATGGAAATACCATGATTAATCAAAGAAAACTGTCAAAAATGCCTAAAATATGACTGTTACAGCCAACAGTACGGAATTTTGATGACCAAATCTTCAAATCTGAGTGCAAAACCCTGTGAATCACCTCAATACATATCTAAAATGATATTACCATTCATTCCAATATCAAAAAATGCTTACAAAACAAAGGATTCTTCAAATTGCTCTTGAAATGAAGCACTTTTATTGCAAATTCTATAACAGTCCGTACTATCTTAAGGTACAGGCCGTACCAACACATATATATATGTTCAGGAGATAGTTCTCAACCTCCTTAACTAACTCCAATTCATTTCACTACCTATCCCTTTATAAAATTCAAATTAGAAGGTTTCCCTCCAAAACGGCTCTTATGCAAAATTTGAATTTTTTAAAGCATGAAACTATGTCTAAAGGGACTTATTGACTATTTTAACGTATGCAATGACTTGGGGTTGTTATGACATACTACTAGACCCTAACTAATGACTTCTCTGCCTTAAACAACCACTAGATCCCATTCCAAGGATCAATTACAACTCTTCAACATTGGAATCAGCCCATACATCATACAAAACTATAACCTTTTGTTCTTTCAAAAACCATGATGGGTTGTAAAATAGACCAATTGATATCATGAGATGCTCCAAGACCTCTATATGTCCTTGAATCTCCAATGTGCCCCGAATGAGTATGGGATGCTCCTGCATCATAATGGAAATCTATACTTGAAGACTAAATCTGAAAATAGGACAATTTTGACAGAGATATTTTTAGATGATATTGTATTTGGAGGAAAGGATGCATTGTCTAAGTCATTTAGAAATCAAGTTAGGAAATATTTTGAGATGTCTATGTTTGGAGAGATCAAATTATTGTTTGGTTTGCATGTATATCAAATGAAGAAAGGTATCTATATTAATCAATCAAAATATATCAAGGAGATAGTGAAATTTTTTGTTATGGAAGACTCAAGACTAGTTTGAACACTAGGAGCTACTGGACATAAAATTTCAAAGAACAATGGTTCTACTAATGTGAATTAAACCTTGCATTGATTAATGATTGGAAAGTTGTAATATGTTTTTCATACAAGACTAGATATTGCACTAGCAATTGGGATTATTGAAAAGTTTTCTACAAATCTTATGAAGACTAATATGATAGGTGTAAAAATAATATTGAGATATTTGAAAGGAATAGAGGATTATGAATTTTACTACAAGAAGAATGAAATCTTTGAGCTAAAAGTTTATACTGATACAGATTGGGCTACTAATGTTGATGATAGAAAGAGTATAAGTGGTGAAGCTTTCTTTCTATGAAATAGACTAGTTTTATGGACAAGAAAGAAACAAAACTACATTTCCCAATCTACATCAGAAGTTGAATATGTAGCTATAGCAGTCAATTCTTCTAATATAGCATGAGTAAAGAAATTTTTGAAAGGGATGAAGGAAAATATCATTGAACCTATATTTATATTTTGTGAAAACACAAGTGCTATAAGAATATCAAAAAAATGTGTGATGCATACTAAGATCAAGCATATTACTATCAAGTATCATTAATTGAGATTTTGTAAAAGAAAAAGAAGTGATATTGGATTATGTAAATACAAAGGAACAAATTATTTATATATTCACAAAATATTTACCTAAGGATGCACATGAATATCTAAGAGGTAAACTAGGGGTGGTTCTCTTCATTGGGGCTACTTAAGATAAGTTGGAGCTTTGCATCAAAAGTTTAAAGGATCAAAACATCATATAAGTTAATGTAGAAGGTTACATTTTAGGACCTACCTCAAGTTTTGAATTGAAAATTATGAGATGTCAAATGATTCATAAGAAAGATGATAGAAAATGAACCTAGTTTAGAGAACTGACTAAGACATAGCTACATACTAAAGATGTTGAAGTATCCTACTGATGCTTAAGTATGGAAGTGTCTTTTGTATGTTTCCAAAGAGGGAGATTCTATGCAAGTATTATTAATAGTAAAAAAGATGGAGATATTGAGCACAAGTAATATATTTGAAACATGAGTAAAGAGGTAGAAGTATGTACAAAGGTATTACCATTTAGAGATAGTGAAGAAGTTTAGATGATGCATATCAAAGAGGAAGCTGATTTCTTTCATGTTCTAATCTAAGAGAGGGAATCTATGTGTTGTTATAACCAATTCTATTATAACCAGAGGTGTCACATATTAGGAATGCATGGATGAGTATCAGATTGAAACTAAAATTGAAGATATTAATGAAGATTTGATATGGAACACAAAGGGAGTTTTTTGAAGCCAAATAAATGTTTTTGGATTACATGGTAACTAGAGGTCTTTCCATCAATACCAAAGAGAGAGATTTTTGGAACTAAAATGTGAAAATTTGTTATATTGTCATTGATGTAATACCTTATTGGTGAGACATGTACTCTTTGAGTAGATAGTCTCATATCAAGATGATTGATGAAGAGTATTTGAGGAGAAGAGATAATAATAGGACCTAGTGGAGAGGTTGACTTAAGTGGAATTATAATGGGCACTTGATTTCTTAGACATTGGAAAGATAATGTGTTGTTTAATCATAGCAGTAACTGGTGAAGATAGTAGTGTTCAATCATATAAGGTCTAATCATTGATTAACAAATACCTAAGCTTTAAAACCATGCTTTAGAGTAGAAGATTAAGGAACTCATAGTTGAAGCTAATTCATGCTACTTTTGAATGAGTGAATAGTAGAATCTAAGAAATTTTAATGTCGAGTGAATGCGAAAAAAGAATGAGTAACACAAAAGCTAGACCAAGTGCTAGTAAAGTGGATCAAGAAAAGATAGTATAAGATGAGAAATGAAAGATAGTGATGACCTAGGTTAAGGAACATTACATTGGCCGAGTGATAACATTTTATAGTTTGTGAAGGAATCTCAATTCCTGCCCAACATAGTTAAATTCTCCAAATATGTACAACAATTTGAAGATAAGGATTGATGAGATGGAACATTTAATGCAAGGGAAAACATGTTTGAACATTTCTTTGCATGAATTCAAAGATAAGTTTGGAGAAGTAATTAGAAGAGAAAGGGGAAATAAAATGATCAAAGGATTAGATGAATTTGATTTGATCCTAAGATCAGTGGTGTTGTTTAAGTAATGAAAGATCAAGCTATATTTTTTAACGAGGCATAAGGGCTAATCTTGAGGAGGTTGGTAGGGGTGAGAAGACCTAAAAGGTTTGGAATAGTTGTTGATTTTGTCAATTGGTGAAATATTGAGTAGAAGGTTGAACACTTAAGTGTTGAGGTGAAGAGTGGTTTCTTGAAAGGTTTCTAAGAAAATTAGTGATGAAGATGTTAATGGAGGCAAGTCAATGAGTTAGTTGTTGAACCATAATTGTGATTTGTATTTGCAAAATGAGTTTTATTTATTCAAATCAACTAGTTATTAGTTTAGAAAACCATTGTACTAGTTGAAATCCTTTAATAAAAGTTGACTTAACAGTCATTTGTAAATCCTTTAATCAAAGTGATATTCTAATGGAATGTTCTTAATTCCTTTAACAAGGACACTCCTACCAGGGTGATTAAATCCTTTAATAGGGTTACACCTAATAGTGAGCATTGTAACCTTTCAAAGGGTTGGCTCCTATCAGAGCTCACTTTAGAAGAGTGAAAAATGGGTGCCATGTTGCTGGTGGTTTTACCCAAATTGGGTTTCCACATTAAATTTTGGTGTCATACTTGTGTGGATGTTACTTGAGATCTATCAAATTATACAAGCTTTCTATTACTTTGATAGTGGACTGCTAGATTCATTTTACTAATAAGTTACTATAGAAATTGAGTGAATAGATCCAAGTTGGTTGAAGTGTTTGAAACTTCAATTGGTACATCTAGACTTTAGGATAATTGATTCACTCCCCCCCCCAAGCCCTCTTAGTAATTCTAAATCACTCTAACAACTAGGTTAGGTTTCGGTAGTTACATCTTCCTTCTATTTATTTTCTCTAGTTTGGTTTAGTTAGTGTTGCTATTTGAAGCTAGTTTTCTAGATGTTAAACGAGCTTATTTTATTTTTCTATCATAGTTCTTATTTTGGAACTAACTATGTATTTTTGTTACAACCTATTACTTTTTGGGTTTCAAGTCCTTGTAAAACTCATTTTTGTCTTAATCTAAAATAAAAGTTATCTTTTATCTTTGATCTAGAACTAACCCTTAAAAATATTTTCACTTTCCATAAAATATCCCAACCAAATTATGTATTCCCACATTGTTATGGGTGCACCAAAAAATAACCCCAAATTGATCCATCATACATGTGGCATTCAGGAAAACTCATCCTAGCCAAGCTAGAAAATAGTAGTGTTATACACTAAAAAAAATTCCTAGTAATAAGGAGAATCACTTGGACCAACCATTCCCATTTAAAAGATGAGAAAAGAATTATCTTAAGTTTTTCTCCCAACATGTGCTACAAAGGTGAGGTTTCTAGAAAGAAAGATATCAACCATTGCTTCAAAAGTTCTAAGGACATGACATATGTTTGACAAGTGAGAAAGTCCACGAAAAAGAAGAAAGATATATGTGGGGAAAGGGCCTACACCTAACCTCTCAAATACAAATCCCAAAATAATTGCATTATGTTTCTTTGGTTGTCTATATAGATATATCCACAATTGACAACATCTAGGAGATCTTGCATGTGAGATTCAAATCCAAAATGTGGAAACTTGTAAAATTTAAGGAATAAGGAGAAAATTAAAAAAGATGAGAACACTAGTATATTATACTATAAAGGATCCCAGTCTACCTCAACTAGGAAACTAGGTTTAACATAAATTCATAGAAAATCTTGTGAAATAGAATTTTGTCTTGGCAGGAGAATCCAACCATACTAGTTCTTGTAGCATCTATACTAAAATGAAGATAGCTCACAGAATTCAAAAAAGTTTGTGTTCTTAAGAGATGTCCTATATTTTTCAAGGAGTCTCTCTCTTTTAAGTGTT
Organism: Cupressus sempervirens; assembly: GCA_028749045.1. Classification (NCBI taxonomy): domain Eukaryota; kingdom Viridiplantae; phylum Streptophyta; class Pinopsida; order Cupressales; family Cupressaceae; genus Cupressus; species Cupressus sempervirens. Next base: position 396,037,733 of record CM053791.1, on the reverse strand, counting down.
TTTCTCCTAGAAATGTCCTATCTAGTCTGAAAGGTGCATGAATTATCTCTTGTATGAACACACTAATGTCCATTCTATTTTGTGTAATTAAAGATTGTATTTCCTTGGCACGCTCTTGAGCTTATGTGTTTTTTTCTCCATGTCTGATGAATTCTTAGAGTCTTCACCACTATAATCCTTAGATAGATAATACTAGTAGGGTGAACCTACAATAATGTAGACACCAAACTATACATTTTGAAAAAAAAAAATAGTAGATTCATGTATTGCCTCTAAACCATTACAAATTTGGATATGAAGTAAATTAGGGTCTTTTGGAATTTTCTATCTAGATTCTTTTTTTTGTGGGATTTCATTTGAATTTATTTTTTGTTTATCCCACAAATGTTTTTATGTTGCTAAAAAGATCATTTGTAAAGATTAAAACTATTTTCATAACACATGATTTTTTTTCTAAAATATATAACATTGTGATTCTTTCAAATGCCATTTTCTAACATCCATATCAATTTAATGGAATATATTTGATTTCTACATCCTTAGTATTTTATATTTTATTAGTATTTAAATTTTACCTAACCCTAATTTTGATATACATCATTTTCATAACTTGTAAATTATTGTGTATTTGTTTGATTTAAAATAGTACTTTTTCGATAGAAAGAGTACCCTAATTCAGAAATTTTGGTTATTTTCATAATTTTTTTCCTCTTTCTTTTGTATTTTCTCAAGAACGTTGAACATAGAGGTTTATTTTTTGAACAAAATCTATACTTGGTTAATGTCAAGAAATATATATATATATATATATATACATAATAAAATAAAAAAACTACAAATCTATTTAACCATTAGAAATCTCATTCTTAGTGCTTGTGTCATATGAATGGTCTAATCTTTATTGTTCCATTTGAACCTTCTAATTGAGCCTCAAAGTCATGAAATCTTCAATAGTTTAATAGGTTTAAAGTGTTCGCATAATATATTTATAATTACTCTTCCTTCCTATAAGGAGTTAATCAGTTACCAATTAATCATTTTCTTTTGCATTATATATTCTATCTAATGATCAATAATATATCACTGAATATTCTTCTATAAAATTTTCATTCTTTTACATCCAGTATCAGAGAAGTGATGCTGAAGAATGTACATGAAGTATTGTTTCATGTGATGGAAGGACATAAGACATGGTTCACAATGACTTAGGTGAAGGAAGAACTTGAAAACTAGTTAAGGCTTTCAATGTATTCATTAATTTTATGTCATATATTTTCTCTCATTTTTTAGCCACCTCAATATTCTTTCTCTATGATCACATTAAATATTCAATTATAATTGAATCCCTCATTAAATTCTCTCTATAGAATCTCTTTTTATATTCAATAGCCTCCTTATCTCCAATCCTATTGTAGCACATGTTTTTAAAGATGTTGAAACTTTGTGTTGAAGTGCTCATGCCTCTAATTGGAAGAAACTTTTCTAGAGTGCCTCTGATTAATGTTTTTGGGATTCTACCTTGAGCATGTGTAAAGTGTAATATATTACATGTGTTTTCATCCTTTGAGAGGCTTTACAACTAATAATGATATTTATGTGAGGATATTTTTTCAAATCATCAACAAAAAGTGGACCATTAGGAGATTTCATAGGAGAAAAAAATGGCATGAAAAAGAGATATATGAAAGGATTGAATTTGCATGCATGTGAAGGAATTACATTTTTCCTTAACCCCATAGGATGAAATTGATAAATAAGTTGTGGATATCTATTGCAACAACATGAGAAAAGATTACAAGTTTTAGTTTTCAACAAAACACATGAGTAGAACTGCTGACACAAGTGAGGTATATATGGGTTAATCATTTGTGTGAGATAGAATTCTGCAAATTTTTAGTTGTTTGCAATCTCAATTGTTAATGAATTTAGGCCATGAACCATTTATGTAAAAAGTTCATGTAAATTGAATCATTTATATATTAATAGGTTTAGTTGTTTGAAAAGAAAAATTAAATTAAATTTACTAGCAATGTATGTGGATAATGTGGACTGTACAATTAATTTAATTTGAAGAAATTCAAGAAGGAAGTACAAGAATAAAGAGAGTTGCAAACCCTATAAATCTATTGTATATTATTTGTTGAGAAATAATTAGCAGAATCTTTCAAACAATGAGAGTTGATAATCAAAAGATTATCACATATCTCCATTTTAAATTTTAAACTCCAGGCTCATTAATGATATGATTGATCAAGATTCTATAAGATTGTAGTACATTTCATTAAATGTTAATTCTAGAGGTAAATTTCTTTGTGAGGGAGAATTTGATTCAAGCTATTTTTTGAAGTTCAATAAGATGACATGAAGGTGATTTTTCTTCCCTTGCATTCATTGATTAAATAACCTGTCTCGAAGTATCCTAAGTGCTTTGAAAATGATGTCCCAAAACACTAAAATAGATAATCAATTTATAGTTCTTGGGCATTCAAGGCCATATTTTTAACACATGGAAAGGCCTTCAAAGGCCTAGAAAGGATAATTTAAAATACTTGAAATAGATAAAGCATAAAAGGATCATTCCAGAGGTCAGTGGTATTTAAGGATGGACGAGCTTATGGCATCTCAAGTTAGTTTCTACTTTAATATGGTACTCTAGATGCAAAAAATATTTGGAATTTTTGCTTTCCTACCTTGTTATTGACATAGGACCATCTTGGGTTCTTTTCTAATCTCGTATCAGCCAATTTTTTAAATTTTATTTCTTGATGTCTTGATGTCGAGTATTGTAATTAGTTTAAATTAGATAGAAATGGACAATAGATTTCTTCAATCCAAAAAGTGATCCATTGAATTCACAAATAGTGTTTACACAAAGTTTGATGGATCAAAAGGGCCACAATAGACCTTAAAAATGAATGAAAAGTCCAAAAGTTATTTATTTATAAAGTGAACTCAAAAAACTACAAAAAAATATATTAAAAATTATGTCTACTTGTAGAAGTCATAACTTTTTTCTTGTAGCTTGAAGTTACAAACTATTAGATTTTCTAGAAAGTTCTTCAAAAATTTTATATTCAATTTCTCGTAGGTATAAGAAAAGTGCTCGCTAAACCCCAAAAGTGCCTTGAAGGCCCCAAAAAATTTAAAATAATAAAACATATAAAATACCAAAAAAATAGACTTTAGTATTTTCCCATTTTTTCTTGTGCCAACATCTTTTTCATCTTCCTAAATTGTCTTATGATCATTATAGTATATTATTATTAGAACTTGAATAAGAAACCCTGACTAATTTTTAATAAAATTATTATATTATAAAAATTTTAAAATAAGCACATTTATTTAATTCATGCAATATAGTTTGGACTTTGAGAACCATGTGTAAAACTACCCAAGAAATAAATTTATAATTGAAAAGTTTCAAATGGGGTATAAATGGTATAACCATCCTCTCATTTGTTCACAACATTAGCATGTCCTCGATAGTGGGATAGGTTAGAAATAGTACTGTTGCATATTACCATATGCATATTCTAATTTTGAATATAAAGAGTTATGAAACATTGACCTTATTCACCTAGACTTGGATGTCCTATTCCTCTCCACTCATTAACAACTATAGGCTCACTTTGTCATCCACCCTTCCCAAATATTCTTTCATCACATTCTCTCATGTCATAACTTCTTTGAAGTATAATTTTTATGAAAAATATATAATAATTCATTTGTAATTTTAACTATACATTTTGATCCTTTTACATATCAAAAAATCATAGTCCTCAATTTGTTCAGTTCATTTCTTTCAATTATTATGTTTGAACCAATGAAATTCTAGGATCTCATTATTAATTTTATTTTTTCAGAGTCATGAAATATTATTTTTCACTTCTTTTGTATCCTCCTTCCATCATTTGTTGGATTCATATGCATCTATCATCCACTATCCATAACCTAATGTATTTTTTTCTTGATTAGGTAGTACATTCTATATCCATTTGTAGTTGTCTTTGAATTATGTACAATACTCTTACATTTGATAATATAACTAAGAAAAAAATGGTTTTCATACTTGATATATTTTTTTATTAACCTGTTGCACACTTAAAATTTTAATTTAGTTAATAGGATATGTGTAAGAGCTTTGCTACTTGAAAAATAAAATTTTCCAAAAAAATTGTGGTGCAAGAGCACCATATCCATCTCCCATGGAATTTTGAATCATAATTAGCATTTTTTTGAGTCATGTTAGACTAGGATAGTACATATTTCGTTTCATGTTATTAAATGTTCAATTAAGGTCATGTTGTCTAAGTTCATATTTTAAGCAATGTGGGTCAAAGAGAGTCAAAATGTGAGAAATGTCATGTAAGGAAATAGATAGCTTCTTAAAAAGGTCATAATAAGATGTTGAACCTATTTAGGGTGTGCCTAGAAAGCATGTGAAATCATAAAATGCAAATATGTGCAAAAAATGTAAAATTATCAAAAAGTTGTTGTCAGCATTTTTTTGGAAAATGACAAAATATGAAAGATGGAAAGTCGTCCATCTTGGGTGAGTTCTTAGATGAGGTGAAAGATCATGTTATTATAAAAACAATATATTTTCATGTAGAAGATATAGAGGAGAGAAGAGATATGGAGAAGAAAAGTGTATAGTATGGTGTACAATGTTGTATAATAAAAATCTGCTTTGTTTTGTGAAAGCCTGAACATACACTAGTATTTGAATGTTGTCTAGATACCTTCTTCTTCGATTCATGGTTGTGATTATTTTTTGAGTTTCCTTATATATAGTAATGAAGGCTAGGATCAATACTAATACAACATATATATCTAATATCATTAGTTATGAATAGTGTACTTTGTATTCAGATATTGAATAGTAAGTTACATGTATCTTTAGGGTAAATAGTTGCTTATTCTCATTGTTGAAAGTTGGGGAAGATTTAAATGTTCCTTTTGGTAGCTTTGGTTTTCCATCTTGTGAGTTGAAACCATTTCTTTTGTTCTTGTAATGGAGATGTTTGAGAATCAATAATTATCTATTGTTGCAAGAGAAATACTGAGAATCTAAAATTAAGGACATGGCAAAGGTGTGTGTATGAGCTGAATTTATGTTTTGAAAGTTTCTTTTAGTCACAGTATGTTGAGAAACCATTTGGACGAGAAGAAAATGAAGGTTACTAGAGTTTGGGAACCAATCATGATATTCAGCAATGAAACCCTCACTATGACAAGAGTTTGAAGAATCTACTATCTCCTCAAGGATTAGGAGGTTGAAAGTTGGATGTTTGAGAGCTCTTAGGAAGGTAATGATGAATTCAATTTCATTTGGTAGGTTCATTTGAGAGTTTCAAGATTTTACAATTTGATTGAGTTTGTAGGGTTATTAGCCTAGATTAGGGCCTATGGGTTATATGTCTTATTATATACTTGGGAATCTATAATTTTGGAAATTAGTTAAGCTCAAAAATAGGTGTCTGAATCTACCTATAGTTTTGGTATATGTTTCAAATATTTTAGTTTCTTTATTTAAATCTCAAGAAGGGGCTACAAGGAAGAGCCCTCATTAAGTTTTTTTTTAAGAATTCATGTTTTGGAGCCCACTAAGGTGTATAGCACCATATTATTTCTTGAAATCACTTAAATGGAAATGACTTAAGCCTTTTGGAAGAATTTTTGGGTATGGTGTTTTGAAATATCTTGGAGGTTGTAAGGTAGTGTTGTTGTGTGGTGAGAGAACTTATTGTTTGGTTTTGTGAAAGAATTTAGAGATACTTGGTAGAGGTTAGTGTGACATGAGGAAAAGGCCAACTGCCTAGTCTCTAGCCTTAGAAGAGTCCAGAGGGACTAAAAGCATTTTGTTTGGAAGGCTTAGAATAAGCCTAGTGATAGAGAGTTTTTGATAATAAGAAACTAGTTCACCACCTCCTCCTTACATCAATTTGTCAACCCTTCCTTAAAAAAGAATTTTCATACCAAAATAATTTATTAGAACTTAGTATTAGTTACATAACTTACTATTATATATTAGATGGGTAAAACTACCATTTTTTTTTACCTTTAAGGACATCTGAAGAGGCTATGAATAGAAGTGTCTTGACCATAAGGATTTTGGCTATAACCCTTTTGGCCAAAATAGTTCCAATGAGAAAAGTTTCAGTTGGACGCCTCAAAAACTATATATAGGCCAAATTACCCCTTTACAAGTCATTTTCACTGTAGTGGCTTCGGGCATGTTTGGAGAGGTTTTGTACATTTCAGCAAGAGAAAGTATACTTGTTATTTGCATATATCTATATATATATAATTTAGAAAAAAAAAAGTTAAGTGTTATTTAGTCGGGGTATGTTACCATTAGTTAAATTTAAAATATTTTATTGTTATTTATTTAGTAGATTAATATTAGAATATACTTTAGCTTAGTTATATTACTAAATTTAGTTAATGTGTTTTTGAGATTAAGAACTAGAAAAAATGGGGGCTCACCTAGAATAGAGAAAAAAAAATTGACTGAAGATCAATTGTAAGTCATTACAATTAGATTACCCAAAGAAAAAACAACCCATAAGCATGATAGTAAAATAAGTACTATGAAAAGCTATGAAAGTATTAACACCACATAAATTTTTCCATAGGATACAAATTAGCCACTAAACTAGTCCAATATATAGAAAACCTAAAATAGTCTAAAGGCCAAGCAAGTAACTAATTATCATAAGAAAAAAAATGAATAGGAAGAATACCAGCAAGAGGTAACCAATCACTGGTTCCTCAGATTCTCCAAGAGTAGTCAAAGCCAATCATTAGCTAGGAAGCCATACAAAGACCACGTAGTCTCCACGTCCTTGTCATTGGTTGTTCCATCCTTGTTAGTTTGCATGAGATAGAGGTAGTGACTGCTGAGTGCACATAATGTAGTGAGAAATTGGAAATTCTGTCAAACTTTTCCTCCAAGTCCATATTTATTTTATCAAGTTGGCAATATACCTCTCTAGTTTGTCCACCTCCAAGTTTCCCTACACTTTTTCATCCATTCCCATAGTGAAATCTTTCTATTGAGTGCGATCTGTCCTCAAATCCTTACCCTTTTGGTCCCCATCTCCCTAAGTGACCTCCGCCTAGCTATGATTGCCCAAGTTACCCACCCTAATCAATGAAGTGGCCATTCCCTATTCCTCTACATTCTTGGCTTTCCCCAAATATGGGGTTATGGTAGTAGTCTTGAAAGTTTCCAAAACCTTAAAGGGCAAGGGACTATTCTGACCCTCCTCCATGGAAACCCCTATCTTCTCCTCATAATTCATTTTAGTGGCCATGTTTTTAGGTTTAGGGGAAGAATTTTTTCCAGAGTTGTAATGCCCCGCCCGAAGATCCTTGGAAAAAAGGATGAAATACAAGCCAAAATATTTCTTTTCTACAAGTATGAATGCACATGACAACATCATACAGGGATCACAATGATCATAATGGAAGACTTCACCACAATCCTAGCAACCAACGAATCTCCAAATGCCACTACCAAACTACCACACACAAATAAAGCCAACAACAACAATGCACATGATGAGGGCTCAAAGACACAACCACTCATCAAAAAATCACCAAGCTGAGGGTAAAATGCAGAATCCTAAAATTTGGCAAAGCCTAAAATCATGAAGCCCTAAAAATTGGCTAAGTTTGGATTTCTAAAGCCTTGAAATTTCCTAGAATCTTTATCTCATCTCTGAGAGGTCGGAAACCTATCTCAAAAGATTCATCACATATAGTAAAATATATCTTAAGTATAAGGAACTTATACTTAAATGATATATTTTAAACCCCTAAGGAAATTTTTTTTGAACTAGGAAGGTGTAAAACCCAAAAGGGTGTCCAAACCCAACTTTCAAAATTTCATCTGACAAGCCTAGATAGCTCCTATTTCTCACATGAGAAAGTACACTGGTCTCAAGTTTTGTGTGAGATCTTGCACCATTGCACACAATAAAGTGCATGGCTTCACACGAGGATTTGCATTCTCACGCGAGGACTCTTATTCTCACATGAGGACTCTCATTCTCACATGAGGACTCACTACACACCGCATGAGGACTTCCATTCTCACATGGGAACTTGCATGGTCTCGCATTAGGACATGCATTTCCATGCAAGAAAACTAATTAGTGCGACAACAAAATGCAAACAAAAAGCATAAAAACATGAAAACCTCCACATCGGGGAGTAATAGATCCACGTAAATCGAGGAGTGAACACTTGAGTGCATTAACAGCAAGGAAAGAGGAACAACTATCCATCTAAACCACAATAGTAATGAACATATTGAAATAAACATCGTAGTGAACAAAAGCAACATCTCAATGTTCAGAAATACTAGAACAACCAAACAAAACAACCAAACTAAGTACGTCATTCCTCCCAACCATCAATAGCATCATAAGACCATCATGGATCCTAGCCATCCCCCATGTGTAACATCCCAAGCCACCGATCAGATTATCGATACTGTCATAATAGGGATGTCACTACTAAACATGCTACCGACATAAGCATAAGGAAATCTAACATGCTAGTAGTAAAGCATCAGATAATCCTACAAGTAGATAACATCACCTATTACATGTTGAACATTGTAATAAGGAAATCTAAAATGCTAAACCAATAAGCAATAGATAATCTAATATAGAAATTCACATCATCTAGGCATATGCTAAACATCATAAAATGGGAATGCGTCAAATAGACTAACATTATCTAAAGATGATATCCAAGAATTCCAATGAAAGTATAAATCACAAGAAAGCATACTTCAGAACCTAAAGCATCAAGTGAAAAAATCCAATAATGGTCGCACTAGGACAAGAGACCATCTTTGTACATTGGTCCCTAGTAGTGGTGAAGGTAGCTACACCTCCCAACCATGTGGCACCCATAGGTCCACACCTGCCATGCTGATGGAGATAATGATCCAACCACAAACACACATAAAGCACAACATCCAAGGCTAACACTCATGCCAGATAGTATGATGGTTGTAACAAAGAACCTAAGACAATGCAAGGAGTACAAGTCCTAGTCAAACACTCTAAAGGCTACTAAGTAGGGGATGACATCATCGAGAGTTGCTTGGCATCGAAAAGCCCAAGCTCAGATCGTGTGGATTCAACATCCCTCAATGGAATGGCTTAGCACAACATTTTATTATCTTAAGTTTTATTACCATTCACACATTTTCTTTAGTTATCACTTATTTAAAAAGCTTCTTCAATCAAACAAGAAATGGACACCAGAATACATGACAGAAGCCTCCTCCATATGCTACCCTACCCTACCCATGCTCATGCTATGACAAGTGCCCATGGGGATGCATACTCCCATCCCAACCCCAATGATCATAGCTTTCAAAAAAACCACGGAAGATCGAGCCTTGCAATTCACCTGACAAATTTACGTGCACATACTTGTGTATGGCGCACCACCATCATGAAGATCATAATACAAGGACAAGATGAGAACACAATGCAAAGAAAAACACCCAACTGAAAACAACATGGGAAGGATGGATTCTACATGAATCTCAAAGCCAACAAAGCCATACATCATGAAATCACTCGACCAACCTCAATCTGAGAGTATGAATTCTACACGAATCCCAATGATGTAACAAGACCAAAAGTCATGAACTCACTCCACCAACCTCAATCTTAAAGTATGGATTCTACACGAATCCTAGTGTCCACGAAACAAAAACAAAGGTCTAAAAGAAATAATAACACCAAGTATAAAATCACTCAACCAAATGCAATGTTGGGAGTATGAATGTGACACGCATCCCAAAGCAATATAAAAGTGCAATAGTGATCTGAATAATATCCAAATAGATCATCAATATCCACAACCAACATTATGCTAGGAAAACCTGAGAAAACAAGGTGGCACACAAAATGAGGTAAAAACCCCAAAATTTTGGAAAACTTCAAAATGAAAACCCATTTGACCTTTGGGCACAAAACCCCCAAAAATAAAAAAATAAACAAGTTCAGACACCCTATGCAAAAATGACCAACATAATGACATAAAACTCCAAACCCTCATCCCAAAAAATAGGGAAATGTTTGTACCCGCCCAACCAGGTAGAACTAGCATAAAGAAACAGAGGGGAACACTAGTTCTCAGCCTCCAAACAAATAGCTACCAAAAACAAAAGTAGAAATGGAGTAGAAATAATAAAACAGGAAAGCCCTACCTCACATCCAAAAGGGAAAAATAGGAAATTGGACCATAGAATAAATAGCCTGTAGAAGTAGCTGAAAATCATAGCAATCCAAGGTTTCTCCAAGTTGGATCCAACGAACCCAACCTCGCGATGATCCCATGCTCACAGCTCCCACAAAAAACAAATAGTAAATCCTCATGAAGAGGATTTTGGGTTTTACTCTCAAACTTTCTAATTCAAAAGTGAGAAGTGAGGAATTAAATTCCTTTTTGGATATTTATTCACTTTTCAAGTGAATAATCAATTAGGGCATATAACCAGCCAACCTAGTTAAACCCTCGAATCAACCCAAACAAAAATTGGCTATTCCTATAAATAGGAATTCATCTATGGCATAGCTACCAAAAATTAAAATAAATCAAATAAAAAGCCCAAAAGCCCAAAAACATAAAAATCTCCTTAACAACTTTTGCGACAATGTGAAACTCTAAATGTACAGACAGACTCACTGGTCTAATCACATAATGCAAATTAGTTTGGATTTAATAATCACTGAAAGGTTTAATTTAAACATTTAAAATAAGAATACGTTGAGCATATAGGAATGACATTGGTAAAATATGAATAGTTGAATCACTAACTCTATGTGCCACTGCCAAGGATATAAATCCTACACACTAAACAACATGATCAACTGCAATTGCATATAATAACATAGCCGAAGTAATAACTGCATTAAATCACCTAATTTAACCATTTATTTAATTATATTAAAATAATATATTTACAACACTCATGTTTGCATAAAGCATAACAATATAAGAATGAAGTAAATAAGCATAGCATTAAATCCATCACATAACATAATCAGTGATATGCCCAAATACCGAATAACCAGATATCATCATAAAACACATTGTCATCTCAAAATGGCATCGTCATGCAATATGATTAACTAAACATAATAGTATTCTAAAATCTATGATACTAAAATCAAGGTACAACATCTGACCCTCGAGTCATCTTAAATGTAATCATAACATGAGTAACAAATATCTCTCTAATAAGAAATATAACAAGGTAAACATTTGCAACACATTACCAAATAATCCAACATGAACAATCCATTTCTAATTAGTTAAGCATTAAATAATGGTTGTTTAAACAAAAAGAAACAACACTTAAAATAATTAAGCAAACACAATCATAAACATGACAAACCATTGCTACAGGAACCTAGTCCAGTGTAGCATGGTAATAGTACATAGTGTAATCCCTGCATATATCTCAAGGTAATCATGGAATAACCTTATGATACCACATCGATCCTAGTAAGCACTGGCACAAACCTCAGTGAGCCATCAATCACAATCTCATAGATCATAAAAAAGAATAATCAAAGCAACTAATACAAAAACATAAATCCAAACACCTCAACAGTGTAGACCACTCATGGTTACAATCATGATCCATCACAACAAAAGATCAATAAGTTTGCATCCATCAGAATGAATTATAGAAGTTGAATGGGAGAGGCACTACAAGAGTTCTCTAATTTAGACACCCTGGAAGTAGTCAAGGAGTCCTTTTATCTCTCATCCTTTTGCTCGATTGATTGATTCCCTTCATAGAGGAGGTACCAATACTCTCAATATCTAAGATTTCAATTTTTCCTTATTTATTTTCCTAGCCAAGGCATTGGGGTCCTCATCAATCTTTTATTCAATATGGAACAAAGAAATTTGACCCTTTTTTAGTAATTTTCAAAGGTGAAGAGTTCAAGTTTAGGATTTGAGGGTGAAGGTCTTTGTAAAATTGAAAGAGATAGTAAATCAGGGCTTCATGATAAATAGAGTAATTTTTCCCTCCTTATGTTTCTTCCTAATATTCCACACATAGTCTCCTATAGAATGTTATAGAAGAAAAAGAAAGGAAATATAGTCATTTTTCTAAAAATGATTAAGTGTAGGAAAGTGGTAATAGTAACAAACATAGACCCTTTCCTCCATGGTAACGTATCACATTATGACATAAAAAACTATATTCCACCATTCAAGAAGCTATTCTCATGCAAAATCACCATAGATAAAGATAGGGGCTTTGTTAGAGAAAAATAACTTCCTCAAGTTCATCTTACCACAACCGTAGCATGCCTCCTCCATAATTTTCTTTCCATTATTAGGCTAGTTGTGTTAGCTATCAGATCTCTAGTGACCTCAAAAGAGATCCCATCAATAGTAACCCAATGATTCTTCAATGACTCCATGAACAATTAGATGACCATCTCATCATGGCCCTTGATGCTCTCCATGAAAGGGATAAATCTACCTTCCTTTAAATGTGACAGCACAACTCTATCTTATCTAAAAAATCTCTTAATTCTTGATGGTTCAATTCTTGAATTCACTCCCTCAATCATGTTGGTAAACAAATTTGTTCTTTCTAATTTTAACTCTTCAACATTCTAATTTGTGAACAACATCTGATTATGATAGTTGGAAATTAGCTTTTGAGAAGACTTACTTTCCTCTAAATTATTAGGTACAGCTCCCTATTGTGAAATTTGTAATGAATTTGGTTTACTCCTAAATCTAAATAGGTTATGTTCTTAACTAGAGAACAAGAGAGGTAAACCAAGTCAAACCTATAAGGGATTTAACTCAGGTAAGAAATGACATTTTGAGGGTTAGTTAAGTCTATAAACTCACACATCTTATGAAATCATAGCTATTATGCACTTAGGCTAACTGATCTATTTAGAAACTAAATAGTAGAGAGAGATTAAATTGAATGAAAACATCTAAAGGATCTCTTTTAAGCCTATAACAAAAATACTTACCATATTCAGCTTGTTATCTTAAAATAGGAGAATAAAACTTTGTTGATACCTCATTTCAATCCAGAATAAAAAGAAAAATAAGCAATTAACAACTATCCAAAATGGAACAGAAAATAATTGATATAGAAATACCATTCAATTGATTCTACAACATCAAGAACTTCACATGAAACATTTTCTGACCTTTTATTAATATTTCATTAACATAGATATAGGATTCTGATATGACCATGACAACAAAAGTTCAATTAGTTCATCTCCTCAAAAATAACAAATGGCAAGGAGCCAGTTTTTCTATTACAATGATTACATAAAAAAAATGCGAAGGGCAAAATATGAATCACTTCACCATCTTTCCCTTTTCTTCCTTTTCCCTATAGGCTTTGGTGGAAACAATGATTAGAATTAGCTCTTCATGTTTATGGGCATGTACATTGGTGTATCTCAAGAAACCTTTAGAATGCTTTGAAGCTAGATTCTTAATGGTGCCCAACCGCTGTTGTAATTCTTCCATGGCCACATGCACACATCCGCCAAGTCTTTAGAGCTTAGAAATTATGTCCTGGTGACTAAAAGTCATTCTTGTCAAATCATCTATGAAATTGGAGAAATTTTTCTGCATGATAGTTATTCCAATGATTGCCTTCCCTTGCCCACTAGACTACGAGTCCATATGCAACCTCTTAGTAGTTCATAATCTCTTTCCTACTCCATTTTTACTTTGACTTTAGTTTCTTTAAGTCTCTCTTCTGCGGCCATGATCATTTCAGATTTTAACTGCATACTCTAAAACCACTCAACTAGGGGCTCATCTCCTTTAGGTAAAATCTTTACTTTAATGACATCCTTTACCTTCATGTAGATGATTGCTTTCAACAAAGAATCACAATCATCATTCTTGACTTTTTATGCAGCCAAGGTGGCTCTATTTGATGATATGTTATCTTTCTCTACTTTCAATCCTAATATGGCATTATCAATCTACTCTATAATGGAGAGTCCTTCTGCCTTGATCTTTTTACTCCACTCTCTATTGATTTGTCCAAAATGCTTATCTTCTTGGAGTTGGGAGATAAGTGCCTGAATGTTTGTGGTGGTGGGATCTCTAGTAATGGGTATCCAAGAAATGCTTTCTAAAGGGGTGACTAATTTCCTTATGAAATTATTCAATTCATTTATTTCTTCTTTCATCTAGACCTTTGACAACTTAAGGCTTTCTAGTTGTCCTTCAATCACCTTGTTTTTGGACTTCCATAAGCCAACTTTGGTATCATGTCTAGCTTCCCCTAGATCTACTAAATGCATGGTGAAATCATCTGTAGTCATATCCTTAATCCTTCCTTCTTTAGTAGGTTTGGCTATCTCCATTGTTAAATGTCCTATTTTAGGGTATTGCCTAAGGATAGACAAGGTCTTTTGTTTCTTAGCCTTAGTCAATGTAGATCTAGAACAGACAACAAGGGATAAGGTATCCTTGTTGGGAGCACCTTCATCTTTCCTCTTTCTCTTCCTATCAAGAGTATCTTCCAACCAAGAATTTGTGCCTATTACCTTTGCAATCGTCCCAAAAGACTTTATGCTAAACATTTTCTTTTTGAGAAAAGTGATTGCTTTCACAATCATAGAGAAGGGATTCCTTTGGGCTTGTTAAATGAGATTTGAGGACTCTTGGCCTTTCTCTATCTCTAAAATCTTCTTGGCTACTTCACCTAACTCATTGGACTTGCTATCACTACTTCATCCATCTCCTAAGTCCACTACTTGCACATGAGGGTTTCTTGGGAGGAGAAGGGCGGTGCTTAAAGATGGAACTGGACTACTATGAGCTGAGGGAACTAGAGTAATGGTGTTATCTTTTAGTTCATCCACCTTCTTCTTAGCCTCTAGCTAGGTACCAATCACTAGGGGGTTGTCCTGACAAGACTTAGCCAAAGGAATATTTTTATCTAGAGGTTGGTCACCTCCTTCTACTTATTGAGCTAGTCCTTGAGTTATGGCCAAGGTTACACCTAGTGTGCTACCTTGTGAGGAAGAAGTAGGGGTAGTTGTTGGAGAAGCTTGAGTGGGGGTGCTTTCACTTTGGCTTCTTCTTGTTGTAGTCCACTCAACCCACTTCCTAGTCCTTTTAATAATTTAGGCCATCATGACCTCTAGATCATCCCCAGTATCTTGATAAGGCTTTGAGCTGATAGGAATGTTTCTTAGCTTCATTAAATATGTATTAAAATACATATTATTCCCATCATCTTCTACTCCCTCCACTTTGATATCAACCTTATACATTTTCACTTGATCTACTATGAGTTTGGAAAAAGAATGATCACGACTCTTGAATTCATAATTGCAATCAACCTAGTAGTCTTCAATAGTGATGATATGTTTGATAACACTTACAATTTACAACACCTCTCTTGCATATCCATTTGGATCAAATGTAGGCCTCAAAACTTCATACATATGCAGTTTATATTTCATCTAGAACACCTTTAACATGTTCTTTGCATCAGAATGGGACTTGCAACTAAAAGCTCCCACCTTCATAGGGAACTCATAACCTTTCTTCTTTATACTCCTGCTCAACATGTTCACTTGAATGGCTTGTCTGACAATCTCAATCAACATGATCATATCGCTTGGATATGTCGACAGCTTCAAGGAGAATCTATCAAAAGCTACAAGACATAATTATGAAAATGATGAGAACTGGATAAAATAACTCTCGAATTGATGAATGGTCACCATAGCTTCAAGGCTAAATCTCCTCTCTAGGCATCCTTAGAGCTCCATGCAAATTCTCATGGTAAATGCATCATTGACTCTTATATACTCTACATAACTATTTTCTAAATGTAAACATGGGTAGAACTCATCAGACTTCACATCATCAAGGAAATTTTCTACCCTTAGAAGGCCTGGCCATAATTGCAAAGAAACTAACATGTAAATTAGGAAGGAGGACATATAGAAGGTATTGTAGAATTTCATGATACTGAGAGTATTGGATAGAATCTCACTTACCTCATGAGCAAATCAATATATTGGAGTTAGAGCAGATAATTTGTACCAAAAATAAATATTGCTCAATGAATTTTAAAGCTTCCACCTCACCTTTCAATATGTACAAGATAACCAGGATGTCAATGATCTTAGGCTTGATATTAGTACTAAAAAGAGTCTTAGTGTTGGGTGATGCGATGCGCTCCCCTACCCACAGGTGGTTAATTATGTGGTGTTCCATGTTCACTAACAGTCATGGCTTTTGGTGCAACGGCAAGTGGGCCCAACAATTGGTATCAGAGCTATGGTTTTATTATTTGTAACCCTGGATTGAATCCATGGGAATGCATGAGAGGATAAAAGAAAAGGGCAAGATATATGAATAATTATTGCAGATCTGAGGACTTTGGATTTGCTGTTATGATGGGATGTTAAAAGATTTGGGCATGGGAAATTGTTGGACAAAAGAGTTTTTTCGGATGTTTCATTTAAAATGAGAGTTTTGGGGGGTAGCTTGCAGAAATGACCTCCTGGGTAAAAACAGACCTCACCATTGGATCCGGGTCGACATTTCCATAAATTTTGATATATAATATGCCCTAGTTTGGCCATGTTCAGAGGGAATGAAAGAGTTTTTTGGTTTCAGCTCATGATGGTCGTCAAATTTAATCCCGTCAGAATTTTCGTCACTGAAAAAAATAAAAATGAAAAATCGTACTGAAAATGGTAAAAAGATTGTCTTAGTAAAATGGCCATAACTTTCTCTCAGAATATCAGATTTTAGAGTTCTTACAGGCGTTGGAAAGCTAATTCAGAGCACTACAAGATGGTGTAGGTTTGGTTCTGTGATTTTGAAATTTTGTCAGGTTTTAAGAGCCCTAAAGTTAGATGTTATTTATTTTGAGCACGGATTAGGGCATAACTTGGGCATACGGAGTCGGATTTTGGACTTCGAGTAGTCAACGGAAAGCTCTTGGAGAGCTCTACACATTGGTTCAGATTTGGTGCAGGTTTGGCATGATTTATTTGTTGATATATTTATCTAAACTGTTTATGGTATATTTTGACTATGGTAACATTGTGAGTTTATGGCATTGGAGATTTAAGTTTTGATGTCATTGTATACTCAATTTTGGTCTCATGATGATATGGTTATCAGTGTTTGGTTTGGATATGCATGATGGCTTGTTGGATCTACAAGTTGTGCAGTGTTGTAAGCGGTCTATACTTACAGGTTGCATTTATAGCTTGGTTATGGGTTGTCTTTGCCCATTGATCTTTCATTATTGATGCATATTCAGATTGGTGGCTTGGATTTGGGTTGTCTATGCCCTAAGTCACATGATTTTATCTTCATGTAGAAGGGATGAGATGTTGTTACCAGGTACAGTCATGGTAGAGGATTGTGGTTGACTATGCTGACAGGTTGGACATACTTTGAGAGCCAGATGCTCGGTTCATGGATGTGATCATGGTGTCATGGATTTTGGCATGACATGATTGGTTATATAGGTACATCCTTGATGTTCATTAGCTTGGATTTCTGATATAGTTATGGTGGTATATCTTCTTGGTTGAGGATCATGGTTATTTGGTTTCTTTTGAGGAGCTCATGATGTGCACTTTGAGTTCTTTGATGGTTTGATACCTTGGTTGATTCTCATGGTTAGATGATGGATTTGTTCATCATATGTCATAGATAGCTTGGATACACGGTTTAGTGGGAGCTTGTGACAGTGATGGGGTGACAGTGCAGGATTAGTTCCTGGTTTGGTTTATATCTTCTTGGTTTGGAGAGGATGGATTTTATGATGCCATAGGTGACTTGGTACCACGGTTGAGTGGGAGTTGTTGGCATTGATATATTTATCGAGTGTTTGCAGATGTTGGAGGTTTGTCTTAGATCCTGTTGCTGCAGAAGCGTCTTTGACATTTGCATGGTGCACTTGTTATCTTCATGGTGTTTGAAGATGGTTAGATCTTGAGGACTCATGGAGTTCTTGGTTATCTTCATGGTGTATGGAGATGGTTCTTCATGGTGTGTGGAGATGGTTGCATCTTGAGGACTCACAGGGTTCTTGGCAAAGGTGTGGTTTATGCTTTTATTTGGCATGTTATCCTTGGTATGAGGATGGTTTCATTATTATGTCATGGTATACTCTTGATACGCATTTAGAGTTGTGACATGTTATAGTATGTTCATGTGGAGCATGTTATCTCTTTAGTTGAGATGGTAAGATCATGTTGTCATGTTTATGTTCCTGAGGCCATGGTTGGAACTTTGACATTGATCTTGGTTTAGTTTCTTGGTATTGAGTACACTGATCATAAGCTGGATACTTCATGATATTGCTATGTTGCATTTGGAGTTGGCATGGATTGATTGGTTACAGGTGCTCATGGATACTTAGAGATGGTGGTGACGCTGATTTCTCTTGGATTAGAGAAGTATTTGTTGGGACGGTTGATGGTTTCAGCAGGAAGTCTGAGGGGCAGTCACCTGATATGGACTTGAGAGGAGATTGTTCTTAGATGAGTCTTGGTTGTAGACTTGGGTATCTTGATGAACATTCTCATTCCCCACTCTTGGTCTACTCGGCGGTTTGCTACTTGAGAGGTATAGCCCATGATTTTCTCTCAGTTGCATTATATTTATGCTTGTCTTTCATGGATATGGATCTTGAGCTATGGTACATGAGTTAGTTCTGGAGGGTTCATTTGAGAAATGGTTTAGCATTGGTTATCTCCATGTGCATATGTTGTTATGCTGGTTGAATTTGGGAGATGGTTTTATATTGGGCATATTCCTTGGATTAGGAATGGTTATTCCTTGGTTTAGGAATGGTTTAATAGAGTTTGATCTCCTTGTGAGAGGCTTACATCCATGATTAGCTATATGGTATGGTTTGGGTGTTGTTGAGGCTTCTTGTTGGGGTTTTATGGAGGAGATCATACTTGCACAGTTTACATCTAGAGGTGTGTGTAGAAGGACATGATACAGGTTATGATTTGCATGGTTTCTTTGGTCTTGGTTATCTTCTTGGATGTTCAGTTTTGCTTACATTGGATTTGAGATTGGTTAGAGATTTTGATCACTGGTTTGTGCTCATGTATGTCATGTGAGAGATGACATGGTTATTCCTTTATCTCTTTCCTCTGTTGGTTGTGGAGAGCATTGGAGACTTGTTATGAGAGTTATTCTTGCAGGATATTGGATTATCTATTGTGGATGTCCTTGATGCTACATGGATTCACTTCTTTGAGATGTGTTGAGTGGATTGGTTATAGATTTGACATTATCTTTTGCAGCGGGAGCTTCTTGGTATCTATGTGGCAGGTATTGCTCTTGAGGCTTGTGATTGCAGGTTATAGATTGGATATGTCGGTGATATGAGATTCACTTGTTATACCTTTGAGGTATGGATAGTTGGATGGGTTTGGCACTTTGCTGTGGGTGCTATTTCAGCTATGGATATTTTGACAACTACGGATACATGTGATTACCTTTGGATCAGGTTATTTGTGCTTGGAATTTTAGTTGGTACAGGATTTTATGATCTTCTAATGCGACAGGTTGGGTGGTTTTCTCTTTGGATGGCTTCTATGTATGTCCAGTGGCAGTGGCATAATAGGAGGTGAGATCATTCATGTTCGAGATGCTGGATACTTTGATTTTGTTGCGGGTACCAGGATGGAGCACTTGGTTTATTTTGATCCATGATGGTGGATGTGCTTGGAGGGATTGTTCCCTTGTTCATTTTGTGTAGCTACGGATTGACCCTATGCAATGTATACAACAAGTGGGAGATTGTTGAGATAATGGGTGTTGCACACATTGCATAATATTGTTATATTTTATTTTTTTATGTAATGTTGTGCCTAGATGGACGTGCAACATGTAAAGATTCCCATGGAATATTCTTGATTCCCAACACTTAGGAACCTTACTCTTGGTGCTCCATGGTTTTTGAAACCATGATTGTATGATCTCCTTTCTATAGACCATTTTCTTTGTGGAAAACTCAGAGATGACCCCACCAATTGTCAAATCTAAAAACATTTCCCACTCCAGAACTCAAAGAAAATTTACCATTGTTTGTATATCGATGGATATCAATACTCTATCATCAAAAAAAAAAAAACTAAATATTTTCTAGGTTATAATGATTTATACATTTTGTAATAATTTGGCTTAGGCCAGAATTTACCCAAGAACTAAAGAACTCAACACAAGCACATAGTAGAACAAAATAGATAGAGCATGATCAAAATGACAATATTCATTCAATAACTAGATTAAGATTACACTAGGAGTGCCTGAATATAAAGGCCTCAGGAAAGCTTCTAGAATGCATAGAAGTCAACATCATGATATGTCATACAACTAGGGACATGTCCACCAGATATGGGTTATCCTCCATTACCACGGGATTAAGTGCGATGATGTGAGGATAAGCCTACAATGGTATAAAAAACATGTGCTAAATGAGGAGTGCAGATAAATATGTTGTCATCATGACAACTCAATGAATGACGCATACTCATGTGTTGTAGACACCATGTGCATAATTAGAGTTGTGTAACTCAATGAGAGTTCACAAACTCTTAAGTGTCTCACCTAAAATAATAATAAGATAATGTAAAATAATTAAATAATGCATTAACCTAAGTAAAACTTAAGTAAATGTAATAAGTAAATACTTAATTACACCAACACCCCCCTTGAGTGCAACTTAGGGGAATGCTCTTAAGCTTATGAAATCTAGGATGAAATGCAATATGGGTCCTGGCTACTAGGCCATTTTAGGTACCCATGTACATAATGATATGCAATCTCTAATAAAGTAGGGAAAGAGGGAAAACCTCATGGGAAAAACCCTCCCCCAAAAAGAGAGATAAAGGGGATGCATGGATGGATGGAGTAATCAAGACCCCCCCATTATGACATACATCTAATATATACATAAGAGAATGATGAGAAGAGGAAGAGAGATAGGATGGGCTCCCCCCCTCCAAAGAAGAGTGTTAAACAATTACTGCTCTAATGAAGAAGCTGATCCAAGATTGCAAAATGGTGTTCCTCCCCTTAGGAAGAAACAATGCCAAAGGTACAAATGAGACACTTTCGCTGTGTGTGAAAAGAATCCCATGGATAAGTGATGTCTCTGAAACCTGCTCAATTGGTTGAAGAACCTATCCAAAAGAACTATCTGTCTCTGCAAGTGATGAAGAACCCTGTTGCAACTACTGATCATAAGTATGCATAATCACTTCAAATTGTGACGATTGATCATGTAGAGAATGAACAAAAGAGTCTAGAACCCTTGGTATAAATAAAGAAGGTAATTCTACATCAAGAAGAAGAGGCAGATCATCAATACTATCCCCCAAATCTATCATTGAACCTGCATCTGGAAGACTGGATGTACCCTTCTATTGTGGACCTATCACTGTGGTGATGTATGCATGTGGAATGAACTGATGAAGTGACCTCTCGTTGTATCTGTCGATAGAACCCCATGTGTCTATATTTGTTGAAGCACTATTGCTGAAATCACTATCAGTATCCACACTATATGATATGTGAAGAGGAGTAGAGGACAAGCTTGGTGAACTTTCCTTAAAATGTACATCCTTCTTCCCAAATATTTGATGTGTCTCAAGATCTAGAAGTTTGTATGCCTTCACACTATCTTCATAACCAATGAAGGTACAAGTCCAAGATGATTGTGCCTTGCATCCCCTGGAAGATTTTTTTGCCCATGCAGGACAACCAAAGACTCTGAAGTGTGTCACAATAGGTTTTTTGTCGCACCATGCCTCAAAAGGATTTTTTCCATCTAAGGCTGGATGAGGAGAATGATTGAGAATGTGAGTGGCACTTGAGATTGCTTCAACTTCTAATGATGGATCAAGAGTCTTGGCATGAGTCATGCAATTTGCCATAGAATTAAGAGTTCGGATCCTCAATGTTGTAACATTTGTCTTATGCAGACTGAATGCTGGTGGAGTTTGAAGATCAATTCCCTCATGTCTACAAAAGTCCTTAAGTCTTCTATTCACATCCACGTTTCCATTTTCCATGCGGAGTACTTTGATGGTCTTTTTGGATTTCTGTTCTACATGAGCCTTGAAGTCTAGAAAATTGTCCAACACTTCATTCTTGTTATGCAGAAAGTAGACCCAAGTGAACCTTGAAAAGTCATCAACTAAGGTAAGTATGTACTGACCCTAGGTAAATGCAAAAGGACCTACTAATACCATGTGAACCATTTGAAGAACACCTATTTCTCTTGAAGACTTCCCTCTTTGTAACTTCCCCTCTAGATGCATATCCATTGAATCTATTGAACACTCACCCTTAGAAAAGTTGATTTGAGGTAGAACTTTCACCGTGTGGTATGTGCAAAGTTGTTGAAGATAGCGGTAGTCAAGATGACCATATCGCTCATGTCATAATTGTATGTTTGAATTGGATTGTGATAACAAGGCTTTTGAAGAAGACTTTGGTACAAAATGTGAGAAAGAGTACAACCTTTTGTTATCATTTACTTTCCCCACTGCAACCAAGGAATCATCTTTAAGACTATGCACTTTTACTAAGTCTAGAAGGAACTCAACTCTATGTCCATCTCCAAAGTGAGTGACTTGGTAGATTGAAAGGAGATTTGAACTTAGGTTTGGAACATAGAGAACTTCTTGAAAATATCAATTTTCCATCTCCATGTTTCCTTTTCCTTCAACTTCCATTTTTCTATCATTCCCCATGAAGATGTGCGGTACCTTGGACTACTTCATTGAAGAAAAATCCTCCTTTGAAGAACCCATATGATATGAGGCACTAGAGTCAAATATCCATTCTTTTGAAGAGTTTGAATTTTCCATGAGTGCTTGCCCTTTGCCCTTTGAATTTGAAGACGATCCTTTCTCCTTATAAACATTAGGCAATAGAACATTATGTTTCTTAATGGTGTTTGTCAATTCATCAATCTTTTTAAGATAACACTCATGCTCTTCATGACGTGATTGCTTGCAATAAGCGCATTGCTTCTTCTCCTTATTATTGTCCCCCTCCTTGTTGGAATTCAAGGACTTGCCTTGTTGATTGGATTGTGCTGTTGTCTTTTTTGCATCCTCAGATTTGTCCTTCTTCCATTTCTTCTCACCATTTCCTTTATTTGAAGACTGTCCAACTGAATGTTGAGAACCCTCATTGGCCACCAATGCTTTGGACTGAGGTGATTTGAGAATCCCCATTGATTTCAACTTCTTTTCTTCATCATCCAATAGTTTAGCATATTCATCAAAAGTGAGTTTCTTGTAGGCAGACCCTAAGGTAGTCTTTGAGGTGTTAAAAGAAGATACAAATGTGGAATATTCTGATGGCAGCTTGTTATGAATGAAATAGATCAGTCTGTCATCTTTGATAGAATTCCCACAATCAATAAGCTTTGTCCTTAATTCATTCACTTGGATGATGAAGTCCTGTATTGAGTCATATGGCTTAGGATCTAAGGATACAAGCTAATCTTCAATTTTGAACACATCCTCTTCAGACACTTTCTCATAAAGGCTTTCGAGGGTATCCCAAGCTTCCTTGGATGTAGTACATTTCTTGATTTGATACATGATTTTATCATCTATCCCCAAACATATATCACCTAGGGATTTCCTATCCATGGCTACCCAATTTGAAATTTCACTTGTTGATACATTATCACCTACTGGTTTAGAAAGAGTACCATCTACATATTGTGAAACTCCATTATGCATTAAGTGATACAACATTTTGATTGACCACGAAGCATAGTTATGAGGAGTTAATTTAGGAAACTTAAAGTTTCCCATAATGCAGAAAATGAAAAAAAATTGCAAAAAAGAGAGAACACAACACCAAGAACACCCCCCCAAAATAGATGCTTTGGGCACTTTATCAGTAGTGCAATTACAATGGGCCACTTGCCAATTTTGGCCTTTGTGGACTTCTTATTTTGCTTGTTACAACTTCTCAATGGAGTACAAATCTGAAACTTTACAATGTGCTACAATTCTGAAGCATTACAAAGCAAAGAAAGGCCCTATTGTTGAAAGTGAATATTTTATCCACACAAAATTATAATCTAATACTAAATGTAGAAAGTAGACAAAAAAATAAACACTTTAAAAAAAAATGGAACATATTTTCAACTCTAGATGTGCCCTTACGGAGCATTTGAAGTTGTAAAATGCAAGATTATCTAGGTACAATCACTAAAAAATGCAATTTTTGAACAATCCATGCACCAAAACCAGAAAATAGCTACACCACTAAAAAAATTAGAAAATTTTACCCAACTTCAAAAAAAATTGAACCTAATTTGGAGTCTGGATGTGCAAGTTATGGCCTCTTGAACTCGGACTGCAAAAACCAAAATTGATCTAGAGAGGGGTTGCATCAGTGAACCATGAGGTTAAATTTGATGATCATAGGGCCATCAAGGTAGTTTTATTTCACCCTAAAATGACATTCAGACGAGCGTCAAATTTAAAATAGCATATTGATGACGTCAATGAAAATCACACCCACTAGATGATGTCAGTGCCTATGTGATAGTATAGTTTCATATAGATTGTATGGAAAGGGTTGACAAGTCCTGGTGACTATGCAAGTACGACTACTAACTATGCGATGCATGGTGCTGATTGTGTAGGATGAGTCAGCTGTAGATGTGGCAGTCATGTCACTGTTGATTGGACTAACTGCTATCATGGTATATCAACTTGTCTGCGATGACTGGGTGCATAGTGTACTACCACGTGGAGTGCTTTTGACAGGACACATGTACGATAAGATGCTACAAGTGAGAGATTGTAGAACAATAGGTTGTTAGCAGCAATAACCAACTTTATATTGCCATTACTGGAGTTTAGGCAATAGTCCCACATGCTTGGGCAAAGCGCTTCATGCGCTATTTAAAAATCACTCCCCGCATCTCCCAAAATAAAAGCACACCGAGAAGTTTGAATGGCTCACCGCCTGTAAGAGGTAGGTCTTTTCTAAAAAATGCTACCAGATTTGTTCACTGGCCTAGAAATTAAGCCCGTCGGTTTGGTGGAGTTAGTCACCGAGTTTGTCGAGGGTAAAGGAAGGTAATTTTTGCCAAAAATTTGATTGTGCTTGGATATATGGCATAGTATGGCCCACCTCTATGTGCAGAGTTGCCCACATAATTAATTAAAAACCCTGTGAATAATTAATTAAAATAATCTATAGGCTGGGGTGTGATGACCCAGTACTACAAAAAAAAAAATCTCTGATCGAGCAATTATAATTTCAAAAAAATACCCAAATAATGACAGAGACAAAAAATAAATTCAGATCTAAAAATTGAATGAGATAGATCCAAAATAGATCAATACTCGATCTACAAATTGGAGCCTCCGGGTTCCGATTTGCAAAAAAAAATTGCCTCATGATCAACTTTCACCCAATATAGGCAAATTTATAGTCGATCTTCACCGAATCGATGCTTCGGACATAATGGTGAGATCAGATCTAGCTCTAGGCACCCCCAATTTTTTTGGATCCTCTAGAATTGTGTCGAGGTGCTGAAGCATGAATGGTCTCGAATGGCTAAGTGATAAGAATCCTCCTTGGCTCTAATACCATGTAAGAATTTATAGTCGATCTTCACCGAATCAATGCTCCAGACGCAATGGTGAGGTCAGATCTAGCTTTAGACGCCCCCAATTTTTGCGGATCCTCTAGAATTGTGTCAAGGTGCTGAAACATGAATGGTCTCAAATGACTAAGTGATAAGAATCCTCCTTGGCTCTGATACCATGTAAGAATTTGGCTTAGGCCAGAATTCACCCAAGAACTAAAGAACTCAACACAAGCACATAGTAGACCAAAATAGATAGAGTATGATCAGAATGACAATATTCATTCAATAACTGGATTAAGAGTACACTAGGAGTGCCTGAGTATAAAGGCCTCAAGAGAGCATCTAGAATTCATAGAAGTTAGCATCATGATATGTCATACAACCAGGGACATGTCCACCAGATATAGGTTATCCTCCATTAAGCATGGGATTAAGTGCGATGATGTGAGGATAAGCCTACAATGGTGTACCATGCAAATCAGTGGTGTAGACAACATGTGCTAAATGAGGAGTGCGAATAACTGTGTTGTCATCATGAAAACTCAGTGAATGATGCATACTCCTATGTTGTAGACACCATGTGCATAATTAGAGTTGTGTAACTCAATGAGAGTTCACAAAATCCTAATGTCTCACCTAAAATAATAATTAAATAATGCAAAATAATTAAATAATGCATTAAACTAAGTAAAACTTAAGTAAGTGTAATAAGTAAATACTTAATTACACCAACACATTCATATATCAACTTTGGAGCTTAGACTGCAACTAGAAAACCCACTGCTTCAACTAGACCACATCCTCAGAGCTTCTTAGTGATGGCATGAATAAGCTTTGATCTCACCCTCTTCTATAAATCTTGCATGTCATATAAACTAAGAGAAGCATCCATGAAATTTTGTAGTGAAGGCTTGATCCTATTTAATCCATAAAAACCCACAAATCCAGTTGCCATTCTATTTGGAAATGAATTTTGAATCTGGAAAATGAAAGGAATAGAAAATGTCTATTTAGTAGCCTTTTGAAAAAGTAATGCAATTTTGACAAAATAATAGTTCAAGAAATAGTGGTAGTTTTGTAACTGTTCACATTTCCATCTATATAGGGACTTCAATTCACCTGTTGATCTTTAGAATTCACACCACATGAATGATTTGAAGGAGAGATCTGTTGGAATAGTAAATGCATAGTTTTAATAGGTATTAAGGTGTCCTTTCACTATTATGTTGGTCCAATGATAACTTTATATCTCTCATATTTACTTTCCCATTTTCCATTAAGTTTTAGGAAGTTACAAACAAAGTACTCTGTAACAAAATATCTGCTAAAGCAAATTCTACTTAACAAATCTTTCCCACAATGGTTAGATTATTTTCATTATCATCTTGAGAGGTTTTTCATATGAAATATGGGTTTAATCCTCTCCCCAGCTTGATTTTATTTAAAATCTAGAAAATTATCCTCATGGGTTGATAACCCACCGAGGAGAAGACAATTTGCATTTCTTCACCTAGGCTTGCCTTTTAACTTTACCTTTTGATAATGGTTTCCTTTGGGTTTTAAGATGTCCAAAAGTAGTGTGAAAAGTCATTAACGACCCACCTTTTTTTCTTTTCCTTCAAAATTACTTTTTTCAAGAGACTAACTTCATGGGTTGAAAACCCACTAAGGAGAAGTCAGTTTCTAGTTTTCTGCCTGGAATGATTATGAGAATTATGAAAAATCTTGAATGTTTCCTGAGATAGATAATTGTAAGAGGAACATTAATTTATCATAGGGTACCCTATTATCTTCTTATTTCAACCCGTATGCATCATTTGCTACTTTTCATGGGAAATCATCTTCATGGGTTGAAAACCTACCGAGGAGAAGACGAAGTCTAGATTTCCACAAACTTCTGTTCTTATGGAGAAAATGATGGATCCCAAGTAGATATAACTCTTGTAAATGATCTTTGCATGTTTCATGAATCTCCGTAGGATTAGGTACTAAGATACCTACAAAAATTCACAACACAAAAGGAAAACCACTCATCTATGAAATGTGGAGAAGGGGAAAATAAAAAATTTGATGAAGACTCTTTTCACCTAAGGGGATTTGGACTTAGACTTGAACACACCTAGGAACTTATTGAAAAACAAAATTTACACTTTTTAAATTGGTTAGAGAATGAAAAGTGGGGCAATGGTTGGCTCTGACTAGGGACTTGGGTAAGCTATACCCACAAAAGGAATCCAAAATCTTTGGTTTTGAAAAAATAAAAGGTGGAAATGCGACAAAACTAAAGAAAGAAAAAATAATAAAAAGAAGAAAGAAAGGGAAACCTAACTAGGAAAACATAAAAATGGGAACTAAACATAACTATAGTATACTATAGGGTTTACCTATTTTCAATTTACAATTTGATAAAGCTTTAGATCCTAATCATTACATGTCATGGGTAGCACCTCACCATCAAGATATGCCAATTTAAAGGAGTTGTGCTTGAATGACTAATGAATAGTTAATGGGCCTTTCCACAAGGTATCAAATTTCTTATGCATACCGTTTGGAGCTCTTCGTTTATCCCACAATAACACAGTGCCTCCTACTATGAATTTCCATAGCCTCGCCCTTTTATCAAACAGTTTCTTCACACACATTTGATGTTGTGTGATATGATCTATGATTTCTTCCATTTCCTCTTCGAGTTTTCTCAAGTACAAAGTCCTCTTTTCTAAACCATCCCCATAGATATCATTTTCAATTACTATTCTCAGTTAGTTTGTAGCTAATTCCAAGGGTAATGGCAGATTAGCTTCACTCTCATAGACCAATTCAAACAGAGATATGCCAATTGGCCTTTTAGGTGTCACCCTATCTTCCCATAGTGCCTCATGAATTTTCTTGTGCCAAGTCTTCTAATTATTTGATATCAATTTCTTGACAATATTCATAAAAATTTTGTTACTAGATTTTGCTTGACCATTTCCTTGTGGGAAATAGTCAGATGAATGGCTCCCTATAATACCATACTTGAAACAAAAATTGGTGATCATAACTGAAGATAAATATGTCACATTATCCATCACCAGTTTGATGGGAACATTGAATCTAAGTAGTATGTTTTCTTTAATTAATTCACATACTACTTTAGAAGTAGTTTTCTTAGTTTCTTTGACATCCACCCACTTAGTGAAATAATCATTCATAGTTATAACATATTGGTGACTAGCACTAGATGTTGGGTTGATAGGCCCAATAAATTGAGACCCCATTGTTAGAAAGGACCTTCAATGATGATAGGTCTGAGAGACAAAGTGGCTAACTAGGGTCCTCTAGTGAACATCTTACATTTCTCACATTTTTCCACCTAGGAGTAGGCATCCTTAAACATTCATAGCTAGTAGTAACACTATCTCAATATTTTCAAAGCTATGACTAAAGATGAGAAATGTCCACCACATGCTTCATCATGGAAGGTTCTCAACAACTTTTCTTGTTGTTGTTTGTCGATGCATCAGAGAAAAGTACCATCTATAGCCTTTTTAAATAATTTGTCATCCCAAATTACATATTTAGCTGCTTTCAACTTGATATCTCTTCTTTGTCTTACTGTCATGCCTTCTAAACATTCTTTGTATGTCAATAAGTAATATTCTTGAACCAAGAATTTTTCATGCCTAGTACTAATACTAGCTACTTTTCTCTCAGTTCCTCTGTTTCTTCAACAATTCTATTTTTTGCAATTTCTTTGCACAAGGCATTACCTCTCACTAGCTTAGTAGGCTTGATTTCAATATCATATTCTTGCATTTTCACTATCCACATCCCTTTGGCATTACACCCTACATCCTATTGCATCAGCACACTTTTTACTACTACGTCTGGACTGTAAACCACAAAATGTAAGTGCAAGATGTAGAATCTAAATTTTTTTAGCACTTTGACTATTGCAAAGGCATGTTTTTCAATTTGTGATTATTTTAACTTATGAATTTTTAGAGATATACTCATGAAAGCTATAGGGGCTTGTATTCCTTCTTTGTTGTCTTGCATCAAAATTATTGATAAAGTGTGTTTGAAGGCATAATAGTAAATGATGCAATCAAATTTATAATCTAGATGACATAATATTGGAGTGTTAGCAAAGGTAGTCTTTATGTTCTATAAAGCTTATTTTCCAACCTCATTCCATTTAAAATTTGAATTTCTCTTCATCATATCTACAATATATTTAGTAGTTTCTACAAAATCTGGGATGAATCTTATGAGAAAATTTAACTATCCAAAGAATGACTTGACTCTTGTTTTATATACTGGTAGGCTTAACCTTCAAATGACCTCCAACCACTCCAAGTTGATTCTGATACCCTCCTGGGAAACTATATGACCCAGAAGCATTCCTTCTGTAACACAGAAAATGGATTTTTTTGGATTTAGGGAGATTCTGTGTTCTCAACACCTTTGTAATACCTTCTTCAGAAATTTGATGCGATTCTTTTTTTTCTTTAAAAACATAATAAGATCATACAAGTATATAATAATTATCTAGTCTTTTAAATCAGAAAATGTTTTGCTCGTACATCTTTGAAATGTGGCACCAACATTAATGAGTCTGAAAGGCATCCTGTGGTATGCAAATGTACCCCATGGAGTAGTGAAGGCTATTTTCTATTGATCTTTCTCCTCTACTTCTATTTGATTGTACCCTAAGAAACTATCAAGCATGGACATCATTTCAGCCCCAACTACTATTTGTAATAGGTAATCCATGTTGGGAAGAGTAAAATTATCCTTTAAAGATGCTTGGTTCAAATTTTGGAAGTTAACATAGATCCTTATTTCTCCATTCTTATTTCTAACTGGCACTGTATTGGCTACCTAGTTGGAATGATGAATGGGATAGATAATCCTTTCTTTTAACATCCTATCCACCTCCTAAATATAGCATTTGCTACTTTAGGATTATAATTCTTCTATTTCTATTGGAAGGGAACTACATCATTTTTTAAGGGAATTTGATTTTTTACCTTCCTAACCCTATAACTTTTCAAATCTTCATAGGTCAAGGTGAATACATATTGGTATTCTATGAAAAGTTGTCTAGCAACTTCTTTCTCTTAAGGTGAACAACACTTTCCAATGTTAATCATTTTGGGACTATGATTATCTCCTATATTAACTCCTTCATACGCTCCTGTAGTAGGACCCATTTCCATTCTCTTTTGCTTGATGTAAGCATTGTCTCTATTAAATAGTCTTTCGAAAGATACAAAGTATCGGGGAATAATATTACCTCGTAATTGGACTTCATCAGCTTGATCTTCTCTTTGCTCAGGTTCAAGGTCTCCATGGTTGTCTTCCTTTGATGAGTGTTTACAAGTAGCTTTTTCATTTTCTAATAAAAATTTCAAACTCTTGTCATCTTCAAAGACTTGCTAGGATTCTATATTGTTTGGAACAGAGGCTTGATACACAATCTCAACCTGGTAATTCTTATTTTTGAATTCAAGATGAGGTAGCAATAAGGAAGCAGAAACAACTAAGGATTCATCCTTGGCATTCATCTCCCTTAGTACTGCTTCAATAACAAAAGCATCAAGGCCTTCTACTTCATCCCAAACTCTGTTTCTATAGTTTCTCAACTACAGAGTATTGCCCTTTAATTTGTCTCAGAATAAGTTCTACATCACCTCGAGCTTTCGAGATCTTTACTCCTTTTTCCTTTGTTACTATTATTCCAAGGAGTAAGGCTTCATACTCTATGGTGTTATTAGTGTTTACAAATTTCAATTTAAAAGTCATGGTTTTAAGTTCTCCTTTGGGAGGTATTAACACTACACCTACGCTAGATCTTGAAGAGGAACAACTTCCATCAAATTCTAATGTCCATATAGATGAAGACTCTTTTTCTTCACCAAGGATTTTTGGTTCCAAATTTTTTATTCCTTGCCCATTTAGCGTATCTTCAAAAAACAACATGTAATTTCTGAACTCTAATTCTTGATAGTAGACCTATGCTTTAGGGTCATCTAACTTTAAGACAATAAATTCTGCCTTTTCCTCAAGTTCCAACTTAACTTTCTTGCTCCCTATGGATATTACTTCTTTAGATCAGTTAAGTTTTATTTCTCCTCCTAAATCTTGGCAAAAACTCCTACTTTAGAGAAAACCATAGCTTGTTAGAATATCCACAACTAGGATAGTCAATAGTAGTTTCTTTTTTGAATGGGAAGCTAAGGCTACTTGTACATCTTTGATTTGTCCAAGCAAGGGGTCTTGTTTGGTGTCTGTAGAATAACACCTTACATTAACTTTAGTAAGAGTGAGACCTAGGGCTTTAGCTATGAAATAAGGCATCGCATTGTCTGATGCACCTGAATTTATTATGCAATTACTCAATTTGCATCCATTGATATATAGTGAAATGTAGAATGGGTCAAGTTTTTTCCTAGGAGAGGTTGCTAAGAAAGTGGAATCATTTTGGTTAAATAGGTTAGATGTCAAATATTCATCCTCTTCCAAAATGGTCACATTATGATTCAAATCTAAAGCATTCCCTTTACAACGATCTACCAATCTTTTCAACTCAGTGGGATGAGATTTCAAATAATCTATAGGGGAGATTTGAATTTTTGTATCTTCACAAAATTGGATGAAATCAAAAGGGGTCTTTTCCTTACCTATTTGAGACATTGACGCTCCTTGATCAATGTGAATATTGTTTGATCACTAGTAAATTTAGCCCTAAATTTTGACAAGAAAAGGTCAAAATTTTGACGAGAAAAGGTCGAATAGATGACTCAAATTGTTGTTGGTCTTTTTTCATTGACTTTTTGTCACAATATTTTTTTGTCAAAATTTTGACTTTAAAAAGGTCCACTTATCGACGAGAGGTTCGTCAATTTTCTTAGTCTAGCTTGAACTCTTATTTCCTTATTTACATCCATTGTTGGTCCAAATTTCAACCAATGTTTTTGGTTGAAATTTTGACCAATTATGGTAAAAAAATAAAAATAAAATTATTTTAAAAATTTAAAATTAAATATAATGGTAAAAATTATGTGTTTTAGATCTTTGTAATATCCAATGAATTCAATTTTCACCCAATACAATTCTTTATTTTAACTTTTTTTAATACCAAATAAATTCAATTTTCACCCAATGGACTAGGAGTTATGACTGCGCAAATTTGGGGTACTAATATTAAATAATTTCCAACTTTTCCTTTTACTGTTGTAACTAATCCTTCCTAATCCTACTGTCCATTTAAACTTCCAAGGAGGCAACATGTGGAAACTCTTTGGATTCTAACAAGAACCATAGTTTAGAAGTTCACTAAGTTTTTCTAGTAATGTACATACAAAATTTGAATCAACAAGGCAAAGTTGAAAACATGCATCTCTTCCACAAGGTTTGTCAATTTATATCTTAAAACTGTATCCCTATAGCTACATGAGTCTTAAGACAATCCAAATATCAAAATAATAACAAAGTAATCATAAAATATATGATGCTAACTTGTAAGACATCACATTCTCCAATAGTTGCATAAATTTGATGTGACTTCCTAATAACAAAGTGAAAATGAAATTGAATATATTTACTGTAGAAATGTGCATGTATTATGACAGATTGATGCTTTAATTCAACTGCCCATAGCCTACATCAACTCCATAAACAAAAGATGCACCATGCTAAAGCAAGCAATCTGCGAAGCCACCTATGGATAGACCAGAGTTTAATGCAACTTTTCTAGCAACATCAATATTTAATTGCTCGAGTGCTCCCTCCAACTTGTATCCTGCTCTACCAATAGTTTTCTTGGTACAAGGGTGTCTGATGTGAAGAGAAAATCCCATGTCATATACAATGAAAATATGTTTTCAGCTACTACTAAAGTCAAGAGTATTAAGGATAATCACCTACATATGTATTTTGGAACTTCAATAGTGATTTCAATGGAAGCCTTCTCTAAAATAGACATCCTAGCCTTGCTTGCCACTTGCCCGTCAACAAAACCTTGCCTGCAAAAGAAAAAATCCCAATAGAAATCAAGCAACCTGGACATGAACATGGATCAGATCAAATATGAATTACACATTTAGAAATAGTTAGAGTACAACATAAACCTAAGCTTCAACAGTGATAAGAGATCAAACATTAAAGATACAATCCTAGAATTAATAAACTGCTTCCTAATGGCATTTAACATAACTGTGCTTCACATAGGCCTTAAGGTCTTTGATAGCTTCCAAAGAAAGCTACCAGATCTCTTTTGAAAATTCCAAGTATCAGTGCAAAGCACCAGAAAATATAAAGAGTGTAACCTACAACAAATATAGCTCCTTGACAAACAAGTATATAGTAAGTAGTTTACCTTAAACATCAGCATCACTAGAATCACAAATTAAAAGTAATGCTTAGTGAATGTTGTAAATTTCCTTAATATTTTACTTTCTATAAACTTTTATGTGCATTGTTTTTCAAATATTTGATATAAGAGCATTTTATTTTCCCAGTATATTGATCTTTGTCCTTGAATATTATCCACTCTTAGAATCTAAGATGTCAGATATTAAGTTTTTATCTCTAAAATGTCAAATTATAGGTAAGGCATGTGAACTATTTTATAGAATGCCTCAAAGAACTGTCATAAACTGGTCATATAGAGCTTAAACCTAAAACAATGATTTACAAAGATCAAGCTTTGCATGGTGATAGTAAAATACTACATAGCTTGATACCTTCCATATAAGCATGCGTCTTGGTTGGATCTAGAAAGATAGCCATTGGTTATAGAGGCAGATCTTTCCTGCCAATCGACGCTATTGTGATCATAACCCATTATCGGAAGAATAGGCTATATAGAAGTTGCACTTGTGTTTCCTTCCTGTATATTGATACAGCTAGATGAGCTAACTAAAATCATGGAGAGTCATGACCCCCGTAGAGTCATGCCTCTTCAGTGGCATGGCCAACTGTCCATTAGTTAAGACAAACTAATTACAAGTAATGAGCCCAATAATAATACAAGTAATGAGCCCGATAACATTAATATGCCAATACAAACAACAATTGCCTTAGTACTTTAACATGCAGTTGATCATACTACTAATAGGCAATGTGTTGCGAACATATATATTATTCCAAACACACATAGAACCAGCCATTTCAATTGAAGGCAAATTAGAATCAGATGGCTTTCCCGAGCCATTCTCAATTTCTTCCTATGGAGTATGTTTCTAAGAAGTTGTGCAAAATATCCTTAGAGAAGACATTTCGTGCAGCATGTTGTTTTTCACCCACAAAATCATCCATTTTAGCTAGTAATATAAAGCATTCTTTCAAGATTGGATAATGAGATCTAAATCATTCTATAGTTCTTGAGCAGAGAAAACACCAAGGAAACAAGATAGATAATACTTCTGAAAGGGTACAACAACTTCTATAATTTTTCAATACCTAGAATAATGAACTTAAGGGAACCTTTAAAAACTGGAACATCATGCAATATCACACTCCTATGCTATTTTTCAAACCAAAGGTTATAGACAAGAAAACAAAAAGTATTTTACATCTTGCACAATTTTTTTATGGGAAATAAATTAATCTAATACTCAAGCCAAAGTAAGAAGGTACATTCAGGGCATGCGAAGAGGTTCGGTAATGATAAGCTGGTCAAAAGAACCACAATTACAAGACCAATCAAAAATGACAAAAAAGTAATGCCTTGTATGAACCTTAGTAGTAGTTGGAAGTTCACAGATACTTTCTGGCTGAATGTGAAAACTTGGATGAAAAATACAATTTAATTAAACTCTATTCTATCTGCATATCCACTACAAACAAAGCTTTGCTAAAATAGATGTAGTTGAAGTCTTAATGAGAAAAATATTAGCCTCTTTAGATTGCCAAAGTTACACTATGAACCTTAAATAGTATTATCATCCCAACCAAGACAATCCATGACAGACCATAAACCTACCAAGAAATTTATTAAAACATTTTAGATAGCATGGATCATCTAAATGTGATAACACTCATGTTATAGCAGTACCTAACACAAAATTTTATGCTAAATGAGGGTATGAAAACATAATGCATAAGTATTTACCATTGTGTTCACCATAGTTAAAACTAATTTTGGTATCAAGGAGAACAAAAACTAAGCAAGACCATGGAGCTAGGAAGGATTTAAATATAGCTGTAATAAATGTTGTTTGTTGCAAATAATAGCTAAGCATTGTAATGAGGAAAATCAACTTGGTATAAATACAGAAAAGAACAAAGAGTAAAAAGAGTAATGACTATAAAATGATGCCTAGTTATTTCCGAGTGCTGATATGGATTCTGGACAAAGGAAATGATTGAAAAAAAAATGTAAATGAAATAGTGATGAAACTGCATGCTTATAAACTATAATTGATTTTTTTTAAATACTCAAATAAAGAGGGACAAATTAGTTAACAAGGACTTACTATAAGAGAAGTATCCTTTCCTGTGGTGTGTAACTTATAAACAATGCCATACTGAAAGATAAAAAATTGTAGGCTCGGTATAGTCTCAAATATTCTTCCCCTCAAGGATCGGATATGTACCTGCAAAAAGCACATTTTTTATATCACACAACGTGCCAATATGAAATGTGTAACAATTATTTTACCGATTGTTGTTTTGACTTCACTCATAGACTGTACAATGCTGGGATTCAAGGAATATGGCTTACACTTTTGAAAAGTCATCTTTCTTTAACATGTCATCCCTCATAGAGTTGCCTCCCTTGGCAACTAAAGTGACACAATTAGATGCTAAAGACGTGAAACTAAATATCAACTGTTTTAGACCAGAAAAAAGAGTAGATGGAGAACGGATATGCAACACAAATATATGTGAAGGATTGGCAC
Organism: Cupressus sempervirens; assembly: GCA_028749045.1. NCBI lineage: Eukaryota > Viridiplantae > Streptophyta > Pinopsida > Cupressales > Cupressaceae > Cupressus > Cupressus sempervirens. The sequence continues at coordinate 396,001,148 of CM053791.1, read as the reverse complement.
ATATTAATGAGTTTGAGCGGATCTATTTAAGGAAAAATGCAATTATTCAATACTTGAGGACAAGAGGATGTAAGCAAATCTAAATATGAAAAATGCGGCTGATTAATGAAGAGTTGGTAGTAGGTTTGTGAGGAAGAATTAACGCAGATGTAAAATGATTTGTAAATAAGTTTGAGAAAGTTTATATTTAGGCCTAAAAGAGGGATATGAGTAGAACTGAAGGAAATTTGTAGCAGATCTTCAAACAAGTGATGGACAGATTTAAGGATTTCTACATTAAATTTGTGGAGAAATTTAAATGCAAAGTTTTAAGAGAAGTGCAAAGAGACTGCATCAAATATGTATGGTCAGATTTTATGAAGTCAAAGAAAGTGTTTATCATTAATTGGAAAGGAAATATTTTGAGGAGAGGAATACTTATTTGGAAGTTAGTGCTTCTACATGCCAAGCTATCTTACTCATGCGTTTCTTTAAATGAACAAAATCCATTGCTACAATATATAAAATTTTAAATCATAAATGTCATGTAATATACTAGGTATTGTAAGTAGCCACAGTTAATAAAATACACAGACAAGTCTCTACCTACTCCTGTGCACCGACCATGTCCTTCTTTTTCACCTGGAATCCAATGTAAAATGGAACAACGATCAGTCAGGACCTTAAACAATGAAACCCTAAAATCTAATTTAAACTAAAATCATTGAAATTGGTCTGGTAATGGACTTATGACATCAAACTAGATAGAGCTAAAAATTACCTTTTAATTGGTGGCTACATCTTCTACATGCTTAACTAACGATGTTCCCTGACTAGTTACATGCTATAGAAAAGAGATGCATAATGAGAAACCAAACCACAATGAAATCACAGAGATTTGCTTTCATCTCCTAAAAAATCCTGTGAATTTGGAACTGAACGGCTTAGCAAATTTCCAATTAATATTTATACCTACTTGAAAATTTGAGCCACAGGTTCCAATCCTTTAGGTATCCTACAAAATAATCTATACATCCTTCAAAGATCATCCACCTGCACCAAAAGTCAGAAACAATAGAAGATTGTAAGCAACAAAAGTACTAAAAAGCAAGGTCGCAACTCCCACACAAGTAGCAATATTAAAACTCATAGACCATACTAATACCCTGTCATCTCTTAGCAATGCACGGCAACCTAAATGTTCCTTCTCCAATAGTTGACTCTCACATTGAGATAGTAATTCATTTTTTACTTTCTATAGAAAAGAACACAAAAATGAAAGCTTTTTCATCTGATTTTGAATTTTGGCTTCAAAAAACTATTAATGCGAGCCCTAAACATTCCTGAAAGCCTTGGGAAGTACAATATCAAAACTTGAACATCTAAATTCTAAAAAAAGCAAGTCAATTTTCATGTCTATTTATTAGCAACATTTTTATGGTTGGCTGAATCCACAAATTCTCATAGAAATAATGTACATTTTATAAAGACTTACTTCTATAAAATTCATGTTCACTACTAGAATGCAGATAATGGGCAACTCTCTCTTTTTCTCGCTTCAAACATTCCTCAGCCTGAAGTACAATATTGATATGCATTAACTTTTAGTTAAAGAGCCTTTTTCATAATAGAAGGCAAAATTGTCAAATCATGTTTCCTTTCCTAACTCCCCCTTCAGTGCTGACCTTGAGCATATAATCTGGACAAGAATCCTCTAGAATCCACAAGGAAGCCTTTCAAGAATAGTAAGAAGCAGTGTCTTCCAACATGGGTACTTCAAAATCCTTTTCATAGAACTCCATGCTACCTATCCCAATCTCTACAAAGATGCCAAGAATATTTTTCAACAAAGCCCGATCAATTTGTTCTCCTTCACGTTCCTTATCAACCTAAGATAACACTTGTGGATAAGAACATATTTAGTAAATAAATAAAATTATTAAAAATTCTAAAGAACTGTTGACAAATTATCAACATTTTTAGAAATATACCAGATTTATCACTACATCCTTTACATTATTCCTAATTTCTTGGTAGACCTAAAAAAGGGAAAACATTGTTCCAAAATTGCTAATGTTATTTAACATATTTAATCTACTCATAAATATCAATCCTACTACCATATATATGATAAATAGGTGAAAAAAAATATGAAGATACATAATAGAACAACAATATTGGATATTTATAGTTATACTGACCAGTTCACGAAAGCATCAAAACTAATCAATGGAAAGATATGTTGAGGAAGTATATTATCTGTATGAATGCCTTAAAAATATTCATAAGAAAATCAGTCTAGGGTGAGCAGTATTTATTCCACAACATAGCTTTTAAACAAACAAATGTGAACCTCACAAAGCCTAACATTAGAGAGAGACATGAAGAGAAGATAAAAGGTGTTGATAAACAATTTAAATGAGGACATTAAGCATGCCATTAGACATGTTCAACATAATAGAAAATCTCGCAGAAAGTAGAATACATTATCTTAATAAAATAATAAAATATTCTTGATCCTAGAAGAAAAGAAAAAATGACTATGAGCTTCATATTAAAGTTCTTAGCTATTCCGACTATATGCAAAAAAAGGTTCCATGCAAGTTTCTAGTAGGAAATGTCTGCAGGTCATCATCCTCATACAAAAATCTCCTCGGTACAATTGAAAACATCGTTAGAGATTTAGGTTCTTGTTAACTCATGTGAAGCAAGCAGTTCACCAATCTTGCCTAATTTGTATGGCTGACCAGAGATCTATAACCTTGATACCCATCTCTTTGCAGACTTGCACATAGGCTTCAGAATACTGATGACACAATTCATTTGTCTATACTATTGGAGCAAAAATACCACTATAGAATCCAAAAAAGTTAGGCCAAATAGGTAGATTATAGAATCATGAAATTGTGAAACATTACACACACAAGAAGAACAGTACCTTGAAGCACTACTAATTAAATCTTCATTAACATGTGGGCAACTTCAAAAAATCAAGTGTGTCAACTTTGAGAGGTCCATATTTGTTTACCCCAAACTCAAATTAGATAATTGTCATCATAAAAATTGAAATATCTATATCTTTCAAACAAAATTGAAGAAATCCCAACATAGAATACTGACAAAATTTGTAACTAGAGATAGCTTGCCATTCTCTTAATGTTCTCAATGTATTCAGGAAGTGGTACATGAGGACTTAATCCTGAGGGGTGAGGACCCATAGAATCATTTCCACCAACATATACAATTATTAAAGAGGGCTATTGAACTGCATCCTGGGTGAGTCAAAGCAATAAATATATTAAACTGAGAATATCCAACATTTGCATATAGAGCAGCTACAACACAAACTTCCATATCAAACACATGAATAAACTATTGAAATGCTAAAAAGTATATGACCTCATCTCTATGGTAATCGTATTCTGGATTTGCTACTTTGTGAACAAGAAAACCATGACATTGAGATATAATTTACAATTATCTATAGAAACGAAGCAGGATGAACAGAAAAGATAGAAAAATATAAACTTCCAAACATAATTTTTCAGCTTAACTAGTGCTTCCTAGATCAAAATCATTGAAAATGCCACCTATTAGAAGATATATGGCATACAATACATAATTACAATACAAACCAACTAAAGTCACTAAAAGTAGCATGATGAATGGGATACTAAACCTATTCTTGAAGTCCCTCAAGCTTTTAATCTATCTTTTTTATTGAAATCACATTGAACTCAACGAAGGTTTAGTTCCATAGTACCTAGCATTTTAACAAATGAATGCCTAACATGACACCATATCCACACATAGGAATGCTAAAAGTATTGCTAGTCAAGACAAATTTAGATGCTATTCATTTAGAATTCAATTATAAAGAGAAAACCACCTTCCACCAAGGCTTGTTCCACAAACACATTGAAACTTGGCACAAGGTCCATATCCACTCTCAAGATGCTAACACCAAGTCCAATATTTACCTGCCATTAAAATTATAATTAAGAACAAGGTTAGTAATCAATTGATAGATTGAGTACAAATACATGATGTGGAATACAAAAAAAATAGTTCTCAAATATTTTCAATTTTATCTACATAATTATTCCAGTAAGGAAAAATGGTCTACCATAAGATAGGGGTACAAGTTTTTGCTTCCATATAATAGTGCATTGTTGCCATCTCTTTTAGGATGAGGGTTGTCTGAGACAACTCTATTCCTTGGATTCTCTCCATCATCACACTTTCCAATAGCATCCTCATTTGAATGAAGTTTCATACTATTCTCAACCTCACCATGTTGCCTTCCTTTCTGCCTAAGATAACAATCATTTTCATCATCATCACTGCTATTTTCATGTGACTTCCAAGGACGTTGTATACGCCTTGCTTTATATGAGCCTACAACACATTTTGACTATTATATTTCTTGTTAAGAATTATGCCCAAATTTTAGATAATTCCTGGTTTGACCAGGGTAAACCAGGTTAATAGAGAAAATTTGGGAAAAAAAGCAATTTGAAGAATTTATCACAATAATATTTATGTCAGCTTGAATATGTGTAAAATTGATAGGTTATTTTAGAGAAATGCTATACTGATCATAAGTCTTTTCATGACATTGACATGCCATTCATATCACTAGGATTGTAATTCCTCTAGTCCATCAGAATCTGATCTAATATCACTGTTAGGAAAAAATTTGAATTGTAAAATCAACTTTAGTCTAGCTTTTCTCCTAGATTATCAACAAAGTTGGAAGTAAATGCAACATTGTAAAATCTCATACAAGAGCTCAATATGCAAAATTAGTTTATATTCTTATATTTTCATTCAATCCACTACAATGTATTAATTTAATAAAATGTAATATATTTTTAATTTTTACTATAGCCTTCAAATCACTCTCTAATCAATGCGATTGAAGTATTTTTTCCCGAATAGTGTTATTTAAACTCCTTTGTGCATAGTTGGACTCATGTTATCATTGATATGATGGTGCAAAATTTGGAATATGTCTTTCTATGATGATTTCTAAGTCATGTCTTTATTTTGGAGTCACACCTTTTGAAGGAAGCATGTAAAATCTCATAGTTTCATGCTTTAGAACTATTACAGATTTGAAGACGTCATAATAATAATCATTTCTTCTTTGCATCACTGACTTTTTGGAGTGTAAGGGTCAAATTTGTTTATTGATTTTTGATATTCATCTATGTATATTTTGGCTAGGTATTCCTTTTACCTAGTTTAGGGTAGTTGTAGATTAGGCTCTTCTCTTTTAGTGATTAGTCCTTCCTTTTCTAGTTTTTCTCTCTGCTAATTTCTTCTGTCTTTGTGGCATTTTTTGTAAACTCTTATTTTAATATTAATATATATAGGCATTAGCCTTTTGTTTTAAAATTAAAATTGGTACAAACTTGCCTCATCTTACTTTTGTATAGTACAGATCGAATAGAAATCTATCTGCAATAATGGATAAAAAAATATATGTAGAAAAGATCAACAAAAAATTAATTATGGTTTGTTTGCAAATGTATCTTCCTAGCCAGAAATTTATGGCACATTACCATCAAGTCCTCACTGACTGTGAGTGCTGCCCATATCTCTATAGTCAGGAAAAGTTCCTTAACTTATTACTGATACTCTATCATTGTGTATTAGATTTCAAGATATGCTTTATAGTTATAATAGAAATTTTGTGAAACTAAGGGAACATTAATATTTCAAATAAAATGAGGTTGTAAGGATTCAACAGCTATTTTGTGCAAGGAGCATTCCATAATTCAAACCATATCAATGAATTAAGCAAAGAAAATCCAAAGGAAGTGGAAGGTCATACCATGGATATGACTTGCTAGATTTTCTACACTCATATAACTTGATAAAATAATTTTTTCATGCTCCCTTTGTCCCCAATAATAACCCCTCAAAGAAACTAGATTTGGATGCCTTATGTTTGCAAACTTCTTTGCTTCCCTAGAAAATTCCTTTTTGCTCTTAGCCAAGCCCTCCTTTAGCCACTTCACTCTCAAAACATGTCCATTTTCTAGAGTGGCTTTATAAGAGGTACCATGATTGCTTCTCCCCAAAACCTCAGCACATGCATGAGATAGCTCCTCAGCTGTGAATAATAATGTATTATCTAGAAAGAAGAGATCCCCAGCCAACTGATCAAGCAATTGAACATTCAAGATAATAGGGTGCTTTAAGAGAGAGGAAATATCTGTGCTGCTAGTATTCACAAATTCAATACCCTTGGCTTTAACATTTGAAGTTTCTTATACTGCAGTTGTAGTGGTGAGTCCTTTGGGTTTAGCAACTATAAGCCTCTTATCAAGACCTAGCAAATTATTAGCTAAAAATTTCAAGGGAACTAGAGGTGAAGGATCCACATCTTTATGAAATTCATTATACCCAACATTAGATGGTTGTGCTCTATTTCTATCTTTTGTATTAACTTTCTCGCAAAAGTCAACATATCTACTTAAGTGTTATGTGGAAGAGTTTCTTCTATAGTACAAAAACAGAGCAAGACCAACAAGTAGGGCAGATCCAATAGTACATACTCCAATTATTATTGCTTTAATATCTGCTCCAAGGCCCTTCTCATGTCTCCCCCTGCCATTGGTTTTAGGTATACCACCAGGTAAGCGAGAAACCAATAGAAAAAAGAAATGAACATTGTCTGGAAAAAATGAGGAACAAGGGAACTTTGTCAAGTTTTGCAGAACATAACCTTACAAGTCATTATAAGATAGATTTAATGCTTTTAGATTGGCATATATCTTTTTTGGTATTTTCCCTGTTAACTAGTTGTAACAAAGGTTAAGATTCATCAAAGCATAAAGCTTACTAACTTCACTTGGTATCATATAAGAAAATTGATATCCTGCCAAATTCAATGACTTGAGATTATCAATGGCACCAATTTCTCAAGGAATGAAACCATTTAGTTGGTTGTATGATAGATCCAGCAATTCCAAGGGTGAATATTGATTCACTACCCGTAATGTGGCAAGACTAATTAGTTGAATATCTTGTAGAGGCATTCTCCTTGTAAAGTTATTTCTAGACAAGCGTAAATGTGCCAAGGTCGGTGAAGTAAAAAGGTTTGTCAAGAGAGGCCCATTTAGTAGGTTGAAGCCAAGGTCAATAGTTCTAATCCTAGAATATGTCCCTAGCACAAGAGGAAGAGGACCAACTAAGGCATTATGTGATAAGTTTAGATGGATCAATCTTAAAAATGGAGAAGTATCATTAGGCAAGGACCCTGTAAATTAATTCTAACTCAGATCAATCATTTTCAAATCATTCCCCCACGTCAGAGAGAAACTCCTAGACAAACTATTATCGCTCAAATCCACAACTGCACAGCTACCAAATTTTTGTAGCAATACACCAAATAGTAGATTTGAGGAAAGATTGAGAATGCTAAGGGATTTTGATGTGATCATGCTCATGGAACCTGCAATATTTAACAAATCATAATGAATTAGGAAGCTATAGGAAAAATAATCTACAATATAAGACATCTGAAATCTCCTTTGTCTATCATATTAGTTAGTTAACATAAAAATTAATATAACACGTACAGTTCTTAAAAATTCTAGCCATTGATCACATAAGAACTTTGTAATGTCAATGACAGAGACAATTACTTTCCAATGTTTCCATTCACAAATTCCTTTGAGATTGGATTTATATGTAGGGCAGACACATAAAGGCATCAATAATACAAACCACACCATAACAAAAATCACATCAGAAGCCTAAGTGTCCTATCACTATGATCAATATGAGCGAGTAATTAACAGTACTCCAACCAAGAACCCAAGTGCTACTGGGTTTGACTCAACCCCCTATAAAAACAAGAAGAATTACCTGCTTACCTAGATATTGTGAATTTGCACACTATGTATGACATTGAAACTAAAACTGAAAATACCGAGCATGTGCAGGATCATGGTGTACCAAACTATGGCCTTAAGTGGCAGTGAAAAATCAACAAATCAGGGTTATGTCAACTTGAAACATAATTTTGAAGTGGTTATGGACTTTATATCAAAAAGTTGTAAGAAAATAATCTGTAGGAAATTCAATGTAGTTTCTAAACTACTAGACCTTATTAGGAGAAAAAAATAATTGATTGGTCAAAAGTTTGAATTTTAATGCAGTTTTACAAAAATTTCAAGGCAAAAATAAAAAGTAGGTGTATGTCTGACCACCTTAACAAAAATCAAATGATAATTATTTTTTAATATAATTACCGATATGAAAAGTAGACTCATGCTTGGATGTGACGCATATTTTTCGGTATTTTTATTCCAATTAAATAATTAAATATGAATTTTCTACCAAAACATTTTCAGAAAAAAAATTCTTGTGTCTCACCACCTTAACTAATAGAAAATTTTACCAAATTTAATTTAATTTTTTTTTTCTTATCCTAGGCAAAGCATAGAATGTGACGTAACTTTTAGATTTAAAAAATGTTATACCGTTTGAAAGTTATAGCTATTTTTCAATCAGTATGTCAATTAGAATTTTACAATAATCTTCATTGATAATTAACTAATAAATACTTATCGAACTCAAAATTTGACAAAAATTATATCGATGAAATCTCGAGAGCGATATTAAAAAACTCTTTTCATTTCATTCAATTTTGATCAAAATAACATTGTCAGACGACTACTCGAAGTCGGAGTATCACTAAAATCCTCTTCAAACACGTCTTTTGGGTTGACCAGATAGGCTTGGTAAATACCAAGCCTAATTGGATATCAGATTTCAAATCGGATATCCGATATGGTTCGGTGAATTTCGGTGAGAAATTTGAAATCCCAACCCATTTTGCAGGGAAAACCGAATTTGAAAGTTATAGCTTATGATTTATAAATTACTTTTGTTATATTACTATGTAAATATGCATTATAATATATATATATATATATATATAATAACGTAATGTAAAGATATAACATATAATATATTAATATATAACAATATATTATGTTATTCTTATTATAATCTATAAATATAATTTATATTATTATTAGTTTTACTAAATATAATAACGTAATATATATTATATATATATATATAAGTACGTTATTAATATATATATATATATATTAACGTAATATTTTTATTAAATATAATAAAGTTATATATATATATATATATATATATATATATATATATATATATATAATAACATAATATATATTATAATGTAATATTTTTAAATTTAAATATAATAACATAATATATATGTTATTAATATATATTATTGTATTAATATGTATGTTATTAATATATATGTATATTATTAATAAATATGACTCAAAGGGGGTCATAGGTTGACCTATGAACCCCTTCGACCAGTTACACAATGACATATGTCCCTAGGGGTCCTAGGACCACTAGTGACATATTAGAATCGTTCTTATGGGTCGAAGTGGGTCACAGGTTGACTTATGACCCCCTTCGACACATTACATGATGACATATGTCCCTAGGGGTCCTAGGACCCTTAGGGACATATTAGAATCATTCTTATTGGTCAAAGGGGGTCATAGGTTGACTTATGACCCACTTCAACGCATTAAATAACAACATATGTCCCTAGGAGTCTAGGACCCCTAGGGACATATTAGAATAGTTCTTATATGTCAAAGGGGGTCATAGGTTGATCTATAACCACCTTCGACCCATTAAATGATCACATATCTCCCTAGGGGTCCTATGACCCCTAGGGACATATTAAAATCATTCATATGGGTGAAAGGGTGTCATAGGTTGACCTATGACCCCTTTCGACCCATTACATGACGACATATGTCCCTAGGAGTCCTAGCACCTCTAGAGATTTATTAGAATAGTTCATATGGGTCGAAGGGGGTCATAGGTTGACTTATGATCCCCTTCAACCCATTACATAACAAAATATGTCCCTAGGGGTCCTAGGACCCCTAAGGATATATTAGAATCATTCTTATGCGTCGAAGGGGGTCATAGGTTGACCTATGACCCCGTTCGACACATTACATGATGACATATGCCCCTAAGGGTCTTGGGACCCCTACTGACTTATTAGAGTCGTTCATATGGGTCAAAGGGGGTCATAGGTTGACCTATGACCCCATTCGACCCATTACATGAAGAAATATGTCCTTAGGGATCTTAGGACCCCTGGGGACATATTAGAATCGTTCATATGGGTCAAAGGGGTTCATAGGGTGACCTATTACCACCTTGGACCCATTAAATGATGACATATGTTCTTAGGGGTCCTAAGACCCATAGGGACATATTAGAATTGTTCATATGGGTCAAAGGGGGTCGCAGGTTGACCTATGACCCCCTTTGACCCATTAAATGATGACATATGTCCATAGGGACATATTAGAATTGTTCATATGGGTAAAAGGGAGTCATAGGTTTACCTATGACTGCCTTTGACCCATTAAATGATGACATATGTCCCTAGGGGTCCTAAGACCCCTAGCAATATATTAGAATTGTTCATATGGGTCAAACCTTTCAACCCATTAAATGACAACATATGTCCCTAGGGGTCCTAATACTCCTAGAGACATATTAGAATTGTTCATATGGGTCACAGGGGATCATAGGTCACCTTTTGACCCATTACATAATGACATATGTCCCTAGGACCCCTACGGACATATGAGAATTATTCTTATGGGTCAAAGGGGGTCATAGGTTGACCTATGATCCCCTTCAAGACATTACATAATGACATATCTAGGGAGATATTAGAATTATTTATAAGGGTCGAAGGGGGTCATAGGTTGACCTATGATCCCCTTCAATCCATTAAAAGATGACATATGTCCATAGGGGTCCGAAGACCCCTAGGGACATATTAGAATTGTTAATATGGGTCAAAGGGGGTAATAGACTGACCTATGACCACCTTTGACCCATTACAGTACAACATATGTCCCTAGAAACCCTAGGGACATATGAGAATCATTCTTATGGGTCAAAGAGGGTCATAGGCTGACCTATGACCCCCTTCGATGCATTGCATGATGACATATGTCCCTAGAGGTCCTAGGACCCCTAAGAAAATATTAGAATCATTCTTATGGGTCAAAAGTAGTCATAGGTTGATCTATGACCTGCTTCGACCCATTACATGATGACATAAGTCCCTAGTGGTCCTCAGAACCCTAAGAACATATTAGAATCATTCTTGTGTGTCTAAGGGGATCATAGGTTGACATATGACCCCCTTTGACTCATTACATTATGACATATGTCTGTAGGGGTTCTAGAACCCCTACGGACATATTCAAATGCTTCTTATAAGTCAAAGGGGATCATAGGTTGACCTATGACCCACTTCAACCCATTACATGACGACATATATCCAAAGGGGTCCTAGGACCCCTAAGTACATATTAGAATCGTTCTTATGGATCAAAGGGGGTCATAGGTTGACCTATGACCCATTTTGACCTCTTAAATGATGACATATGTCCCTAGGGGTCCTAGGACCCCTAGGGACATATTGGAATTGTTCTTATGGGTCAAACGGGGTCATAGGGTGACCTATGACAACTTTTGACACATTACATGATGGCATATGTCCCTAGGGGTCCTAGGACCCCTAGGGACATATTAGAATTATTTTTATGACTCAAAGGGAGTCATAGGTCAACCTATGACCCCCTTTGACCCATTACATGATGACATATGTCCCTAGGGGTCATAGGACACCTAGGGACATATTACAATTGTTCATATGGGGCAAAGGGGGTCATAGGTTGACCTATGACCCCCCTTGACCCATTAAATGATGACGTAGGACCCGTAGGGACATCTTAGAATTGTTCATATGCATCAAAAGGGGTCACAGGTTGACCTATGACCCCCTTTGACCAATTACATGATGACATGTCCCTAAGACCCCTAGGAACATATGAGAGTCATTCCTATGGGTCAAATGGGGTTATAGTTTGACCTATGACCCCGTTCGACACATTACATGACAACATATGTCTGTAGGGGTCCTATGACCACAAGGGACATATTAGAATCGTTCATATGGGTCGAAAGGGGTCATAGGTTGAACTATGATCCCCTTCAATCCATAAAATTTTGACATATGTCCCTAGGAGTCCTAGGACCCCTGAAGACATATCAAAATTGTTCATATGCGTCAAAGGGGGTGATAGGTTGACCTATGACCCCCTTTGACCCATTACATGATGATATATGTCGTTAGGACCCCTAAGGACATATGAGAATCATTCTTATGGGTCAAAAGGGTGTCATACGTTGACCTATGACCCCCTCTGATGCATTACATGACAACATATGTCCCTAGGGGTCTTATGACCTCTAAAAAAATATTAGAATCATTCTTATGGGTCAAAGGTGGTCATAGGTTGACCAATGATCATCTTCGACCCATTACATGATGACATATGTCCATGAGGGTCCTTGGAACCCTAGGGACATATTAGAATCATTCTTATAGGTCTAAGGGGGTCATAGGTTGACCTATGGCCCCTTTTGACAAATTACATGATGACATATGTTCCTAGGGGTCCTAGAACCCCTAGGGACATATTCGAATGCTTCTTATGGGTCAAAGTGTCTCATAGGTTGACCTATGACCCCCTTCAACCCATTACATGATGACATATGTCCAAAGGGGACCTAGGACCCCTAGAGACATATTAGAATCATTCTTATGGGTCAAAGGGGGTCATAAGTTGACTTATGACCCCCTTTGACCGTTTACATGATGACATATGTCCTTAGGGGTCCTAGGACCCCTAGGGACATATTATAATCGTTCTTATAGGTCAAAGGGGGTCAGAGGGTGACCTATGACAACCTTCGACCTATTACATGATGACATATATCTTTAGGGGTCCTAGAACCCCTAGGGACATATTAGAATCATTCTTATGGGTCAACGAGAATCATAGGACAACCTATGACCACCTTCGACCCATTACATGATGACATATGTCCCTAGGGGTCATAAGACAGCTAGGGACATCTTAAAATTGTTCATATAAGTCAAAAGGGATCATAGGTTGACCCATGACCACCTTCAACCCATTAAGTAATGACATATGTCCCTAGGGGTCCTAGGATCCCTAGGGACATATTAAAATTGTTCATATGGATCAAAGGGGGTCATAGGTTGACCTATTACTCACTTCGACCCAATACATGATGACATATGTCCCTAGTGGTCTTCGAAACCCTAGAGACATATTAGAATCGTTCTTATGTGTCTAAGGGGTCATAGGTGTTGAGATAATGGGTGTTGCGCACATTACATAATATTGTTATTTTATTATTTTCTTTTATTATGTAATGTTGTACCTAGATGGACATGCAACATGTAAAGATTCCCATGAAATTTTCTTGATGAGTTGTATTGTAACATTGTGATAATATTTTATATAATTATTTAATATTGGGAAAAAGAATTAAATGCCCAATATTAAATGTGGGGTTAGTGTGTTAGGTAGCACATGGTTTATGTAATACCACTTAGTGGTTTTATGAGACTTGCTACTATATAAGCAGCCATAAGGGTAGTTGTTGTAGAGACAAGAAAGAGTAAGAAAGGCAAGAGTCAAGCAGGACAAAGCTTCACAGGTTAGCCAAGGGAGCATTTGTGAAGGTTAGAAGCATGGCATGGGATGTGTGGGTTCATGCTTGTTCACATAGTTTGCTCAGTTGTGGCTATGGACATGAAGGCTTCCATGGTTGTATTGCAATGGTAATTTTGCAAAATAATATATGGTGATGGATGCTTTTGGAGGCTGGGCTTTTTCCCTCAATAAGGGTTTCCAAGGATATATCTTGTGTCACATTTTTGTGGGTATGTTGTCTATTCTCTTGCATGTGGATTTTAATTTTGTGTTCATTTCAGATCTATTATGGGTTATGTGGAAACGGTTATATTCTTTATTGCCAAGTTTCCAACAATAGGTTGATATATGACCCCCTTTGACCCATTACATGATGAAATATGTTCCTAGGGGTCATAGAATTCATACGCACCTATTCAAATGCTTCTTATGGGTCAAAGGGGATCATAAGTTGACCTATGACCCCTTTCAACCCATTACATGAGGACATATGTCCAAAGGGGTCCTAGGACCCCTAAGGACATATGTCCAAAGGGGTCATTAGAATTGTTCTTATGGGTCAAAAGGGGCCATAGGTTGACCTATGGCCCCCTTTGAACCTTTACATAATGACATATGTCCCTAGGGGTCCTAAGACCCCTATGGACATATTAGAATTGTTCTTATGGGTCAAAAGGGGTCAAAGGGTGACCTATGACAACCTTTGACCCATTACATGATGACATATGTCCCTAAGGGTCCTAAGACCCCTAAGGACATATTAGAATCATTCTTATGGGTCAAAGGGAGTAGGTCAACTTATGACCCCCTTCGACCCATTACATGATGACATATGACCGTAGGGGTCATAGGACACCTAAGAAAATATTAGAATTGTTCATATGGGTCAAATGGGGTCATAGGTTGACTTATGACCCCCTTCAACCTGTTAAATGATGATATATGTCCGTAGGGGTCCTAAGACCTCTAGGTACATATTGGAATTGTTCATATGGGTCAAAGGTGGTCGTAGGTTGACCTATGACCCCCTTTGACCCATTACATGATGACATATGTCTCTAGGACCCCTAGCGACACATGAGAGTCATTCTAATGGGTCAAATTGGGTCCAAGGTTCACCTATGACCCCCTTCGACACATTACATGATGAAATATGTCCCTAAGAGTCCTATGACCCCTTGGGACATATTAGAACCATTCATATGGGTCAAAGGGGGTCAAAGGTTGACCTATGATCCCTTTCGACCCATTAAATGATGACATATGTCTGTAGGGTCCTAGGACCCCTACAAAGATATTAGAATTATTTATATGGATCAAAGGGGTCATAGGTTGACCTATGGCCCCCTTTGACCTATTACATGACGACATATGTCCCTGAGAGTCCTAGGACCCATAGGTACATATGTTGTCATCGAATGGATCATGAACATTTTTTATATGTCTCTAGGGGTCCTAGGAGCCCTAGGGACATATGTCATCATGTAATGGGTCGAATGAGGTCATAGGTTGACCTATAAGAATGATTCTAATATGTCCCTACGGATCCTAAGACCCTTAGGTACATATGTAATTATTTAATGGGTCGAAGGAGGTCATAGGTCAACCTATCACCAGCTTTGACCCATATGAATGAATTTAATACATTCCTAGGGGTTTTAGGACCCCTAGGGACATATGTCATCATGTAATATGTCAAAGGGGGTCATAGGTCAACCTTTGAAACCCTTTGAGCCATAACAACAATTCTAATATGTCCCTAGGAGTCCTAGGACCCTTAGGGAGATATGTCATCATTTAATGGGTCGAAAGGAACCCACTTTGACCCATATGAAGCATTCTAATATGTCCTTAGGGGTCCTAATACCTCTTTGGACATATGTCATCAAGTAATGGGTCGAAGGGGGTCATAGGGTGACCCATTAGAAGGATTCTAATATGCCCCTACTAGTCTTAGGACCGCTAGGGACATATGTAGTTATGTAATGGGTTGAAGGGGGTTATAGGTCATCCTATCATCCCCTTTGACCCATAAGAATGATTCTAATATGTGCTTATGGGTCCTAAGACCCCTAGGGACATATGTCATCATTTAATGGGTTGAAGGGGATCATAGGTAAAACTATGACCCCCTTTGTCCTATAAGAATGATTATAATATGTTCCTATGTGTCCTAGGACCCGTAGGGAGATATGTTATCATTTAATGGGTCAAAGGGGGTAATTGGTCAACCTATGACCCCCTTTGACCCATATGAACGATTCTAATATGTCCCTAGAGATCCTAGGACCCTTGGAGACATATGTCATTATGTAATGGGTTGAATGGGGTCATAGGTCAACCTATGACCCCTTTTGACCCATATGAATGAATCTAATATGTTTGTGGGGATCCTAGGACCCTTGGGGACATATGTCATCATGTAATGGGTCAAAGGGGGTCGTAGGTCAACCTAAGACCCCCTTTGACCCATATGAACGATTCTAATGTGTCTCTAGGGGTTCTAGGACCCCTCGGAATATATGTCATCATTTAATAGGTCAAATGGGGTCATAGGTCAACCTATGACCCCATTTTACCCATATGAAGCATTCTAATATGTTCCTAGGGGTCCTAGGACCCCTAAGGACATATGTCATCATGTAATGGGTCAGAGGGGGTTATAGGTCAACCTATGACCCCCTATGATGCATAAGAAAGATTCTAATATGTCGCTAGGATTCCTAGGACCCCTAGGTACATATCTCATCATTTTATGAGTCGAAGGGGGTCATAGGTTAACCTTTGACACCCTTTGACCCATATGATGCATTCTAATATGTCCTTAGAGGTCTTAGGACTCCTATGGACATATGTCATCATGTAATGTGTTGAAGTGAGTCATAAGTCAACCTATGACCCCCTTTAACCCATAATAATGATTGTAATATGTCTCTAGGCATCCTAGGACTACTAGGGATATATGTATTCATGTAATGGGTTGAAGGGGGTCATAGGTCATAGGACCCCTAGGGACATATGTCGTCATGTAATGTGTTGAAGGGGGTCATAATTCACCCTATGACCCCCTTCAAACCATATGAAATATTCTAATATGTCCCTAGGGGTCTTAGGATGCTTAGGGATATATGTCATTGTGGAATGTGTCAAAGGGGGTCATATTTCACCCTATGATCCCCTTTGACACATATGAATGATTCTAATATGTCCCTAGGGGTCCTAGGACCCCTAGAGACATATGTCATCTTGTAATATGTCGAAAGGGTTCATAGGTCATCCTGTGACCCCCTTCAACCCATATAAACTATTCTAATATGTCCCTAGGGGTCTTAGGATTCTTTAGGGACATATCATCATGGAATGTATCGAAAGGGGTGATAGATCATCTTGTGAGCCCTTTCGACCCATATAAACGACTTTGATAGAAATAATATAGTAAAAATAATTATATATAATTATATATATACATGTATATATATATATATCTATATATATATATATATGTATATATATATATATATCTATATATCTATATATATGTGTATATATATATATATATAATATTTATAGATTATAATAATAATAACATAATATATTATTATATATTAATAACATAAGTCATGATATTAGTAATATATTTTAGATTATAATTTATATATGATAATAATAATAATATGTATCAATAACATATATATAATATATTACATTATTATATTTAATAAAAATATAGTAAAAATAATATATTATATATTATATTTATAGATAATAATAATAATAACATAATATATTATTATATATTAATAGATTATATACTATATCTTTACGTTACGTTATATATATAATATTATATAATATATAGATTATATATTATTTTATATATAATAGTTATGTTATTATATTAAATATCTATTGATTATATATTATATCTTTACATATTTCATAACTCAAATTAGTTATATCACTTAATTATTCATTTTTCCCTCCAATTTTTGTGCCTTTTCCTTCCAATTTTTATGCCTCGGGTATCAAATATCGGATCTCATATAGAATATCCGATATGAGATTTGATATCCGATATGAGATCAGATATCCGATCTCATCTTAGATATCTGATCTCAAATCGAATATCTAATAAGGCTTCGGCCTTACTTTCATTCTTATTGGTCAAAGGGGGTCATTAAATAACAACATATGTCCCTAGGAGTCTAGGACCCCTAGGACATATTAGAATCGTTCTTATGTGTCAAAGGGGGTCATAGGTTGACCTATAACCACCTTCGACCCATTAAATGATCACATATCTCCCTAGGGGTCCTATGACCCCTAGACACATATTAAAATCATTCATATGGGTCAAAGGGTGTCATAGGTTGACCTATGACCCCCTTCGACCCATTACATGACGACATATGTCCCTAGGGGTCCTAGCACTGCTAGGGATTTATTAGAATAGTTCATATGGGTCGAAGGGGGTCATAGGCTGACTTATAATCCCCTTCAACCCATTACATAACAAAATATGTCCCTAGGGGTCCGACGACCCCTAGAAATATATTAGAATCATTCTTATGGGTCGAAAGGGGTCATAGGTTGACCTATGATCCCATTCTACACATTACATGATGACATATGCCCCTAAGGTTCTTGGGACTCCTAATGACTTATTAGAGTTGTTCATATAGGTCAAAGGGGGTCATAGGTTGACCTATGACCCCATTCGACCCATTACATCATGACATATGTCCTTAGGGATCTTAGGACCCCTAAGGACATATTAGAATCATTCATATGGGTCAAAGGGATTCATAGGGTGACCTATGACCCCCTTGAACCCATTAAATGATGACATATGTTCTTAGGGGTCCTAAGACCCATAGAGACATATTAGAATTGTTCATATGGGTCAAAGGGGGTCGCAGGTTGACCTATGACCCCCTTTGACCCATTAAATGATGACATATGTCTGTAGGGACATATTAGAATTGTTCATATGGGTCAAAGGGAGTCATAAGTTTACCTATGACCCCCTTTGACCCATTAAATGATGACATATGTCCCTAGGGGTCCTAAGACCCCTAGCAATATATTAGAATTGTTCATATGGGTCAAACCCTTCAACCCATTAAATGACAACATATGTCCCTAGGGGTCCTAATACTCCTAGAGACATATTAGAATTGTTCATATGGATCAAAAGGGGTCATAGGTCACCTTTTGACCCATTACACGATGACATATGTCCCTAGGACCCCTACGGACATATGAGAATCATTCTTATGAGTCAAAGGGGGTCATAGGTTGACCTATGACACCCTTCAACACATTACATAATGACATATCTAGGGAGATATTAGAATCATTTATAAGGGTCGAAGGGGGTCATAGGTTGACCTATGATCCCCTTCAATCCATTAAAAGATGACATATGTCCCTAGGGGTCCCAAGACCCCTAGGGACATATTTGAATTGTTCATATGGGTCAAAGGGGGTAATAGGCTGACCTATGACCCCTTTTGACCCATTACAGAACAACATATGTCCCTAGGACCCCTAGGGACATATGAGAATCGTTCTTCTGGGTCAAAGAGGGTCATAGGTTGACCTATGACCCCCTTCGATGCATTACATGATGACATATGTCCCTAGAGGTCCTAGAACCCCTAGAAAAATATTACAATCTTTCTTATGGGTCAAAGGTAGTCATAGGTTGACCTATGACCCGCTTCGACTCATTACATGACCCCCTTTGACTCATTACATTATGACATAGGTTGACATATGACCCCCTTTGACTCATTACATTATGACATATGTCCGTAGGGGTTCTAGAACCCCTACAGACATATTCATATGCTTCTTATAGGTGAAAGGGGATCATAGGTTGACCTATGACCCCCTTCAACCCATTACATGATGACATATATCCAAAGGGGTCCTAGGACCCCTAGGTACATATTAGAATCGTTCTTATGGATCAAAGGGGGTCATAGGTTGACCTATGACCCTTTTTGACCTCTTAAATGATGACATATGTTCCTAGGGGTCCTAAAAACTCTAGGAACATATTGGAATTGTTCTTATCGGTCAAACAGGGTCATAGGGTGACCTATGACAACCTTCGACACATTACATGATGACATATGTCCCCAAGGGTCCTAGGACCCCTAGGGACATATTAGAATTATTCTTATGGCTCAAAGGCAGTCATAGGTCAACCTATGACCCCCTTTGACCCATTACATGATTACATATGTCCCTAGGGGTCATAGGACACCTAGGGACATATTAGAATTGTTCATATGGGGCAAAGGGGGTCACAAGTTGACCTATGACCCTCTTCAACCCATTAAATGATGACGTAGGACCCCTAGGGACATCTTAGAATTGTTCATATGCATCAAAAGGAGTCACAGGTTGACCTATGACCCCCTTTGACCAATTACATGACGACATGTCCCTAAGACCCCTAGGAACATAAGAGAGTCATTCTTATTGGTCAAATGGGGTTATAGTTTGACCTATGACCCCGTTTGACACATTACATGACAACATATGTCCGTAGGGGTCCTATGACCACTAGGGACATATTAGAATCATTCATATGGGTTGAAGGGGGTCATAGGTTGACCTATGATCCCCTTTGATACATAAAATTTTGACATATGTCCCTAGGAGTCGTAGGAACCCTAAGGACATATTAAAATTGTTCATATGGGTCAAAGGGGGTGATAGGTTGACCTTCGACCCCCTTTGACCCATTACATGATGATATATGTCGTTAGGACCCCTAAGGACATATGAAAATCATTCTTATGGGTCAAAAGGGTGTCATACGTTGACCTATGACCCCCTCCGATGCATTACATGACAACATATGTCCCTAGGGGTCCTATGACCTCTAGGAAAATATTAGAATCATTCTTATGGGTCAAAGGTGATCATAGGTTGACCAATGATCATCTTTGACCCATTACATGATGACATATGTCCATGAGGGTCCTTAGAACCTTAGGAACATATTAGAATCATTCTTATAGGTCTAAGGGGGTCATAGGTTGACCTATGACCCCCTTTGACCAATTACATGATGACATATGTCCCTAGGGGTCCTAGAACCCCTAGGGACATATTTGAATGCTTCTTATGGGTCAAAGTGTCTCATAGGTTGACCTATGACCTCCTTCAACCCATTACATGATGACATATGTCCAAAGGGGTCCTAGGACCCCTAGAGACATATTAGAATCATTCTTATGGGCCAAAGGGGGTCATAAGTTGACTTATGACCACCTTTCACCTTTTACATGACGACATATGTCCCTAGGAATCCTAGGACCCCTAGGGACATATTAGAATCGTTCTTATAGGTCAAAGGGGGTCATAGGGTGACCTATGACAACCTTCGACCTATTACATGATGACATATATCCTTAGGGGTCCTAGGACCCCTAGGGACATATTAGAATCATTCTTATGGGCCAACGGAAATCATAGGTCAACCTATGACCCCCTTCGACCTATTACATGATGACATATGTCCCTAAGGGTCATAAGATAGCTAGGGACATATTAGAATTGTTCATATAAGTCAAAAGGGGTCATAGGTTGTCCCATGACCCCTTCAACCCATTAAACAATGACATATGTCCCTAGGGGTCCAAGGATCCCTAAGGACATATTAAAATTGTTCATGTGGGTCAAAGGGGGTCATAGGTTGACCTATGACTCACTTTGACCCAATACATGATGACATATGTCCCTAGTGGTCCTTGAAACCGTAGAGACATATTAGAATCGTTCTTATGTGTCTAAGGGGTCATAGGTGTTGAGATAATGGGTGGTGCACACATTGCATAATATTGTTATTTTATTATTTTATTTTATTATGTAATGTTATACCTAGATGGACGTGCAACATGTAAAGATTCTAATGAAATTTTTTTGATGAGTTGTATTGTAAAATTGTGATAATATTTTATGTAATTAATTAATATTGGGGAAAAAAATTAAATGCCCAATATTAAATGTGGGGTTAGTGGGTTAGGTAGCACATGGTTTTAGCACATGGTTTATGTAATACCACTTAGTGGTTTTATGAGACTTGCTACTATATAAGCAGCCATAAGGGTAGTTGTTGTAGAGACAAGAAAGAGTAAGAAAGGAAAGAGTGAAGCGGGACAATGCTTGATAGGTTAGCCAAGGGAGCATTTGTGAAGGTTAGAAGCATGGCATGGGATGTGTGGATTCATGCTTGTTCACATAGTTTGCTCGGTTGTGGCTATGGCCATGAAGGCTTCCATAGTTGTATTGCAATGGTAATTTTGCGGAATAATATATGGTGATGGATGCTTTTGGAGGCTGGGTTTTTTCCCTCAATGAGGGTTTCCTAGGGTATATCTTGTGTCACATTATTGTGGATATATTGTCTATTCTCTTGCATGTGGATTTTAATTTTGTGTTTATTTCAGATCTATTATAGGCTATGTGGAAACGGTTATATTCTTTATTGCCAAGTTTTCAACAATAGATTGATATATGACCCCCTTTGACCCATTACATGATGAAATATGTTCTTAGGGGTCATAGAATTCATACAAACCTATTCAAATGCTTCTTATGGGTCAAAGGGGATCATAAGTTGACCTATGACCCCCTTCAACCCATTACATGAGGACATATGTCCAAAGGGGTCCTAGGACCCCTAAGGACATATTAGAATCGTTCTTATGGGTCAAAAGGGGTCATAGGTTGACCTATGGCTCCCTTTGACCCTTTACATAATGACATATGTCCCTAGAGGTCCTAAGACCCCTAGGGACATATTAGAATTGTTCTTATGGGTCAAAGGGGGTCATAGGGTGACCTATGACAACCTTTGACCCATTACATGATGACATATGTCCCTAAGGGTCCTAGGACCCCTAAGGACATATTAGAATCATTCTTATGGGTCAAAGGGATTAGGTCAACTTACATTTCCCTACGACCCATTAAATAATGACATATGACCATAGGGGTCATAGGACACCTAGGGACATATTAGAATTGTTCATATGGGTCAAAGGGGGTCATAGGTTGACCTATGACCCCCTTCGACCCGTTAGATGATGACATATGTCCATAGGGGTCCTAAGACCTCTAGGGACATATTAGAATTGTTCATATGAGTCAAAGGTGGTCATAGGTTGACCTATGACCCCCTTTGACCCATTACATGATGACATATGTCTCTAGGACCCCTAGCGACACATGAGAGTCATTCTAATGGGTCAAATGGGGTCCAAAGTTGACCTATGACCCCCTTCGACACATTACATGATGACATATGTCCCTAAGAGTCCTATGACCCCTTGGGAAATATTAGAACTGTTCATATGGGTCAAAGGGGGTCAAAGGTTGACCTATGATCCCTTTCAACCCATTAAATTATGACATATGTTCGTAGGGTCCTAGGACCCCTGCGAAGATAATAAAATTGTTTATATGGATCAAAGGGGGTCATAGGTTGACCTATGGCCCCCTTTGACCTATTACATGATGACATATGTCCCTAGGACCCCTAGAGACATGAAAATCGTTGTTATGGGTCAAAGGGTGTCATAGGTTGACCTATGACCCCCTTCGATGCATTACATGACAACATATGTCCCTAGTGGTTCTAGGAACCCTAAAGAAATATCAGAATCATTTTTATAGGTCAAATCTATTCATAGGTTGACCAATGACCTACTTTGACCCATTATATGATGACATATGTCCTTGGGGGTCCTCGAAACCCTAATGACATATTATAATCATTCTTATGGGTCAAAGGGGGTCATAGGTTGACTTTTGACCCCCTTTGACCCATTATATGATGACATATGTATCTAAGGGTCCTAGAACCCCTAGGGACATATTCAAATGGTTCTTATGGGTCAAAGGGGGTCATAGGTTGACCTATGACCCCCTTTGACCCATTACATGACAATATATGTCCAAAGGGGTCCTAGGACCCCTAGCGACATATTAGAATCATTCTTATTGGTCAAAGGGTGTCATAGGTTGACCTATGGCCCCATTTGACCCTTTACATGATGACATATGTCCCTAGGGGTCCTAGGACCCCTAGGGAGATATTAGAATCATTCTTATGGGTCAAAAGGGGTCATAGTTGACCTATAACCCACTTAGACCCATTAAAAGATTACATATGCTCCTAGGGGTCCTAGGACCCCTAGAAACATATTAGAATCTTTGAAATGGGTGAAAGCATGTCATAGGTTAACCTATGACCCTCTTCGACCCATTAGATGATGACATATGTGCCTATGAGTTCTAGCACCCCTAGGGACATATGTCATCATTTAATTGATTGAAGAGGGTCATTGGCAAACCTATGACCCCCGTTGAACCATATGAAGCATTCTAATATGTCTGTAGGGGTCCTAGGACCCCTAGGGACATATGTCATCATGCAACGATTTGAATGGATGACCTATGACCCCTTTTGACCCATATGAACAATTCTAATATGTCCCTAGGGGTCCTAGAACCCTTAGGAACATATTTTGTCATCTAATGGGTCAAAAGGTGTCATAGGTCAACATATGACCACCTTTGACCCATATGAATGATTCTAATATGTCCCTGGGGGTCCTAGGACCCATAGGGACATATGTCATAATCTAATGGGTCATGAACATTTTTTAGATGTCTCTAGGGGTCCTAGGACCCCTAGGGACATATGTCATCATGTAATGGGTTGAATGGGGTCATAGGTTGACCCATAAGAATGATTCTAAAATGTTCCTACAGGTCCTAGGACCCTTAGGTACATATGTCATCATTTAATGGGTCGAAGGAGGTCATAGGTCAACCTGTCACTCACTTTGACCCATATGAATTAATATAATATGTTCCTAGGGGTCCTAGGACCCCTAGGAACATATGTCATCATGTAATATGTCAAAGGGGGTCATAGGTCAACCTTTGAAACCCTTTGAGGCATAAGAACAATTCTAATATGTCCCTAGGGGTCCTAGGACCCTTAGGGAGATATGTCATCATTTAATGGGTCGAAGGGAACCCACTTTGACCCATATAAAGCATTCTAATATGTCCTTAGGGGTCCTAACACCTCTTTGGACATATGTCATCAAGTAATGGGTCGAAGGGGGTCATAGGGTGACCCATTAGAAGGATTCTAATATGCCGGTACGAGTCTTAGCACCGCTAGGGAGATATGTAATTATGTAATGGGTTGAAGGGGGTTATAGGTCATCCTATGATCCCCTTTGATCCATAAGAACGATTCTAATATGTGCTTATGGGTCCTAAGACCCCTAGGGACATATGTCATCATTTAATGGGTTGAAGGGGGTCATAGGTAAAATTATGACCCCCTTTGTCCCATAAGAATTATTATAATATGTCCTTATGTGTCCTAGGACCCGTAGGGACATATGTTATCATTTAATGGGTCAAAGGGGGTAATTGGTAAACCTATAACCTCCTTTGACCCATATGAACGATTCTAATATGTCCATAGAGATCCTAGGACCCTTGGAGACATTTTGTCATTATGTAATGGGTTGAATGGGGTCATAGGTCAACCTATGACCCCCTTTGACCCATATGAATGAATCTAATATGTTCATAGGGATCCTAGGACCCCTGGGGACATATGTCATCATGTAATGGGTCAAAGGGGGTTGTAGGTCAACCTAAGACCCCCTTTGACCCATATGAACGATTCTAATGTGTCCCTAGGGGTCCTAGGACCCCTCGAAATATATGTCATCATTTAATGGGTCGAAGGGGGTCATAGGTCAACCTATGACCCCCTTTTACCCATATGAAGCATTCTAATATGTTCCTAGGGGTCCTAGGACCCCTAGGGACATATATCGTCATGTAATGGGTCAGAGGGGGTTATAGGTCAACTTGTGACCCCCTGTGACCCATAAGAATGATTCTAATATGTTGCTAGGGTTCCTAGGACCTCTAGGTACATATCTCATCATTTTATGAATCGAAGTGGGTCATAGGTCAACCTTTGACACCCTTTGACCCATATGATGCATTCTAATATGTCCTTAGAGGTCTTAGGACTTCTATGGACATATGTCATCATGTAATGTGTTGAAGTGAGTCATAAGTCAACCTATGACCCCCTTTAACCCATAATAATGATTGTTATATGTCCCTAGGCATCCTAAGACTACTAGGGATATATGTCTTCATGTAATGGGTCGAAGGGGGTCATAGGTCATCCTATGAGCACTTTTGACTCATAAGAATGATTTTAATATGTCTGTCTTAGGACCCCTAAGGACATATGTCATCATTTAATGGGTCAAAAGGGGTCATAGCTAAACCTATGACCCCCTTTGACCCTTATGAAGCATTCTAATATTTCCCTAGGGGTCCTAGGATCCCTAGGGACATATGTCATCATGTAATATGTCGAAGGGGGTCATAGTTCACCCTATGACCCCCTTCAAACCATATGAAATATTCTAATATGTCCCTAGGGGTCTTAGGATGCTTAGGGATATATGTCATCGTGGAATGTGTCAAAGGGGGTCATATTTCACCCTACATTCCCCTTCGACTCATATGAATGATTCTAATATGTCCCTAGGGGTCCTAGGACCCCTAGAGACATATGTCATCTTGTAATATGTCGAAAGGGTTCATAGGTCATCCTATGACCCCCTTCAACCCATATAAACTATTCTAATATGTCCCTAGGGGTCTTAGGATCCTTTAGGGACATATATCGTCATGGATTGTGTCGAAAGGGGTGATAGGTCATCTTGTGAGCCCTTTCAACCCATATAAATGACTCCAATAGAAATAATATAGTAAAAATAATAATTATATATATATAATATTTATATATTATAATAATAATAAAATAATATATTATTATATATTAATAACATAAGTCATGATATTAGTAATATATTTTAGATTATAATTTATATATGATAATAATAATAATATGTATTAATAACATATATATAATATATTACGTTATTATATTTAATAAAAATATAGTAAAAATAATATATTATATATTATAATAATATATATTATATTTATAGATAATAATAATAATAACATAATATATTATTATATATTAATAGATTATATACTATATCTTTACGTTACGTTATATATATATATATATATATAATATTATATAATATATAGATTATATATTATTTTATATATAATAGTTATGTTATTATATTAAATATTTATTGATTATATATTATATCTTTACATATTTCATAGCTCAAATTAGTTATATCACTTACAAATTCATTTTTCCCTCTAATTTTTGTGCCTTTTCCTTCCAATTTTTATGCCTCAGGTATCAAATATCGGATCTCATATCGAATATCCAATATGAGATCTGATATCTGATATGAGATCAGATATCTGATCTCATATTGGATATCTGATCTCAAATCGGATATCTGATAAGGCTTTAGCCTTACTTTCTAGTTTTGGTATCTAGATAGGTGAAAAAAAGTTAGAACGGATTTTGAAACACTTTTAGACGTGTTCAAACTTTATTTTTTTCACATCGCCACTTTTTGGCACACCATGATCCTGCACATACCCTACTGCTAAATTTGAAATGTAGTTACTCTAAGATGGCATTCAGTAAAATGTTTGAAATGGTTTTCACTAATGGATAAATTAAGGATTATGCCTTGATTTATTGGTAGTTTCACTATCAATGCCCTCCAATTATGCATAGGCTATGACCAACAAAAACAACAACTATATGTTGTCCTTAATGCATGAATTAGGGTTGGTATTCAGTAATCAAGAGAATCAAACTATTGATTAGAGAGAATAGTTCACAAAGCAATAACCAAAAACCATACCATTTAGCAAGCACAACTGTCAAATATAGAAACAAAAATGGAAAACAACACATTTTGAAAATTTAAAACAAATAGAGCTAATTTCTTTTAATCATTTTTACCTGCACTCTTATTTTCAATGAAAATTATACAGTAGTAACACTAGTCACATGAATAATAAGACAATATGGAATAAATAAATCATAGGAAAGTAAAGCTCCTAGTGATGAAGGCATGAAGGCTTCTAGTGAAGACATTATGGAATAAAGAAATGAAGGCATGGGTTCAGCGGCATTGAACAATTCACCATTTGCATTTTCACTCAAGCTATGTGTTTATATGTAATTTGACTTCAAGAAAATTAAACAAAAGCATGTAGAGAGGAATATCTTGCACATGAACAGACTCACAAAAGACATGCTGCTAAACTTACAAAGAATACAAGAAGCTATGTGGATGAATAAGAAAAATCTCCAAAAAGAAGAAGATATAGGATGGTCTCTAATAGTATCAAGGTAACTGTAGTTCTATGGAAGACCAAACCTTTGGTTGCCCACATCAAACATCCTAGTCATCTTTTCTTCACAATGCAGACTCTATTCGACAAACTTCAATGCTAACTATCACAATAGAATAGTTGCTAACTATGGTTTCCATGCTACTTTGCATCAAATTCAGTTATGCAATTCTATGCATAAGTGATATTAATTTCTAAAATTTATTACAGCATGACAATCACAAAAACTCCTAAACTTGGCATAAATACAACATATCCTATGCTTTTCTACAAACATTACACTACAATACAAATAAGTCTTAATTAATCAAATAAAAAGATTAGGTAACAAATTCTGTAGTTCAAATTGTTTCATTCCCTCAAAATACTTCCAAATATATATATTAATGATGTAGGTTCATGTATTTAAAACTGTGAAGCAACCCTTAGACTAACTAGGAAAAAAAATCCTCCATACACTAAGCAATAAATTAATTGTACTTATTTGAAAGGTTGTTGTGGCTGAGATCCAGTTCCTTTAAAGCCAAAGTATCCTCTACAAAAAGCACATCCAGAAAATTACCATTTTTTTTTACCTAATGGTGTTAGATCTAGTAGAGAAAAAAAATGTTAATAAACCTAATGCATTCCAAATAGATAATCTTGGTGGCCATAAACTATAGGGTGGTTGATTCTTACCTCCTTTCTCCTCTCCTATTGACCCTACACCAAACTCCTGCCCCGTACAGTCATGCACATGAAAACAAAATGAACACTACCTTGCCCTTTTTTATTATCCTTGTTAAACATAACAATGAAATAAGAAATTGCCCTTTTTCATTTTAACATTGTAAGCTCGTGTTGGTCAAAATTTTGACCAACATGGGCATGGATTTAAAAAAAAGATATTTTTCCTTCCATATTCCAACCAATCTAAAATATTTTAATAGATGGTCAAAAATTTTGGTTGAAAATTGAGGTCAAATTTACTAGTGATAAAGAGTTGAGGTCATTTCCTGGAGCATGACTGGAGTATGACATTTTGAGTTTTTGACCTTAGGTTAGTACTATGTATGAAGTTCCATCAATAGTTGCATAGTATTCACCCTTTGGCTCAAAATTGAATTCATATTCCAAGAATAAGTTTCAAGAGTCACCATTTCAGTATGAATTTGACTTAGGGAAAGGGGTTATGGTGCTTAACTCATTAGAGGATAACAACTTCATCATACAAGCAATTTTTAGGTAGCTTTCACTATCATGATCTATTGTCAAATGAAACACGCACATGTTTCCTTTCTTCGATGTTGCTTCAATCACCAATCTTGGTTGTGACCCTATAAGTTGTGGAAACTTTCCATCATTATTTCTTCCCAAAGGGTTTTGATAGTTCTTTTGGTAATATTTATTTAACCCGAGGAATTGTCTCTTCACTGCCACCAGTTCATTTGATAACTTTTGAATCAATTTGTTAGATGAGGTGGTCTAGTTGGAACTTCCCTTGGTTTGGAGTTCCCTTGTCCACTTCCTAGTAGAGATTAGGTCATCTTCAAATTTGACCTCTTTCTTTTGTACATCTACTAAATTTGTGGAATGAGACTTTCTTAAATCATAATTGGTATTTGGCGGCATTGCACTTATAAAGAATGTTTTCAAATTACCAGCAATAGGTCTATTAGTGGTTAGGATCCTACTAGTGATCTTTTTAAAAGTTTCAACAATGTCCCTCATACTCATGGTGGGTTGTTTTTCAATGGATGTCAACTTTGTTAACAAGACATGTTGGGTAAGTGCAAGAAGTTGGGTCTCACTTTTCAACAAAAAGTGAAAGTGTATTTCCTATTTTTAAATTTTTTTGTCAGTTGATGGAAAAATTTGAGACATTTAAAGATTGAATATAAAAAAAACTTCAAAAATGAAAATTTTAGTGTTCAGAATCTAGTTTTTGAATATGTAATTTATTTGTGTTCCCATATGATAGATTTTGTTTTTGGTATAGATCTTTAAAAACCACTTTTTCAAACAACATGTTTTAGGACCATACCACACTCGTGTATGGACACCTAATTTGACACAAATAAATGAATTTTCATAAATAATTATAAAGAGAGTTACTTAATACACCTAAGATTGATAGCAATATTTTTCCTTAATTTTTTATTGAATACTTTTTTATTATTAATTATTAATTGGCTATAAAGGTAAATTTTAAAACATCTCGTGTACAAACACCATAATTTGATCAAAATTTCACTTTTTTCAAAAAAAATTTTTTTACCTCAAAAGAATTGTATGTAGATTGATGACATATAAATTAATTTAAGAAAAATTATAAAATAAAAATGTTATTAAAGTTTTAGTGAACTTCACTATTTTACATTTAGGTACCACATTTCATTAAAAAATAATGCAAAAATAGTAAATAAAATCATATCACTATAAAATTTATATTTATTAAATTAGGATAGTGAGAGCTCTAATGAGTTTTTGTTTCATAAAAAAATATGATCAGTAAGACCCTCTAAAAATTATGGCAAGGCATGAATTTATTAGTTCAATGCCTTAGCCAAGTCTTGAGAGGTCAAGGCATAGGCTTGGTCTCACCAAGCCTATCTCGAACCAAAGTCCAAGGTGGGAAAAAAAAATTCTACCCTATGTTGTAAGAAATGGGCACCTGTTATTTGAAATTCAAAAGATGGGTACCCATTTTGAAAATCTCAAATGAGCATACAAAATCCCCACAAAAAATATTTTTTTTCAAAAGTAGGTACTCATTTTTTAACTTTTAGAAAACGGGTACCTATTTCTGAATTTTTTTTTTTTATTGTTTTCAAAAATGGATACTTATTTTTTGAAATTAAAAAATGGGTAGTAGGTTTTTGAAAAAATGAGTCCCCATTTTCTAAATTTAGGATAGATTGCTTGAGCCTAAAACGGGTACCCATTTCTAAAGTAGCACAATCTCAATCCATTGACTTCTATGGAATTGAGATCCAACTCCTTGCTTCTACCCTATTCATCTTCTGTAGTCTTGAAACTAGTTTCAAAGGCCATTCTCAATGTATCCCAATTGGTGATTAAGCCATCATCTAGATGATAAAACTAGCCTGTTACACTTTCTTTCAAGGTCTCTATAGATAATCTTACAGCAACATCTTCATGAACAACCCCAAAGATGCGAGTAGCTATGAAGAAGGTTTTAATATGTTCATCTGTGGTAACCTTCCCATCACCTAAAAATTTAGAGAAATTCTTCCTTGAACTAGTTGAGAGTGAATGATAGGCCGTTAGTGCCAATGGACCTATCGCTGCAACCCAAGGAGTAGCTATAATTGTTCTAGAAAGATATGGTGGAAAATTGACAACTACGAGAGTAATAACTCCATGCAAGGCCAATACCTAGTAGATGGTATATGAAGAGCTTTGACTTCTAACAGGTGAAGATGGTCTACTCTAATTTTTCTTTTCACCTTTTCACTTAAGAATATCTAGGATGGCAAAACCAAGTTCTATGAGCTTATCAAAAATAGGGTCTTGCCCACCCTGTTCTTTGGTACTTCTGAGGAACCTTATTTGTTCCCAAATGCTAGATTAATTTTTTCTTTGAGCTTCATGTCTTAACAGTCTTTCTGCTCTTCGGACATCTCTCCTCTAAACAACCCTTTCTAATGCTTCTACTCTAGATTCTTCTTCTTCCAATATTTGGCTAGCATTCCTATAATGGTCAATGTTCCTCCTATTTCTCCAAACAAATGTATTAAGGGATGAGATTATGTCTTCTTTGTCATCTTGAAACCCAAGATCAAGTTGGAGTATTGGAAATATTTTTTCATAAGGTAGTACCATTTTCCCTCATGTTAAAGGCTTATTTAATCAAGCAATTGTTTGTATCCCTAGCAGAGTCACCAAAAATCTATTGGTAAATATATATATTTTTTTTAATTTTAACTTTCCAACTATCATAATCAGAAGTTGTTCACAAATTAGGACATTGAAGAGTTAAAATCAGAAAGAACAAATTTGTTTACCAACACATCACTTCATCTTCGTCAAGGTCCACAATGAGATCTTCTTCCCATTCCTTAAGTTCAACTGCTATATCCTTCACCCACTTTAATAAACTATTTAGAAAAACTAGAGCCGAATTCTCACACACTGGGAGAAGAAGTTTGAAAATATGAAAACCCCAACTAAATATAGGGCACTTGGGTTCTATAGCTTTTAAATTAGAATAATAATTATTCATAAGTTGCAAGAACATAATATTTATGCGATTTTATTTTGTTAGCTAGTCTTGAGATTTGCAAATCCATCTTGAATGATGTAAAATATCATCCCAAATATTGCATTAAATATCCGCTTTCCAATTCCCATCACAAGTAATGATTATAATCTTTTTTCTAAAGGTAGCATGACATTTTTTATCAACATAAAGGCCTTCTCAAAAATTAGTGCCATCATGACACGGACCACCAGAAAAACTAAGGATTTAGTGGTCATGGTAATAACCATCACCAAGGTCATCCTAATGAGATTCTCCCTATCAAACATCAAAAAATTGTACTCCATCATTAAAAGGCCTCTTTTCAAATAAGTGATTTTACCCCCATCAATAGATCTTTCTCATTCTATCAAACTTGAGCATTGATGACTTTGTGTCTCTATATAGCCAGGTTGTCCACCACTCAATTTTCTTCCCTATAGACATGTTGTATTTTGAAATCATTATGACAATTCAAGATACATTTTGCATCTTTCATAATCAATGTGGCATTCCAGCTCATCATAATATTCCCCTTTACAACTTTAATGACTAACAGAGAATCTCCCTTCACAAGTAAATTTTTTATTCCTATGCTATTAGCTAATTCCACTCCCCACAAGAGCCCAAGCACTTTTGCCTCATTCTCAAAATGATTCAACATTTCCTAGAATATCCCCTAATACATGCTCCTTGTGCATTCTACTATTGAAAACCCATGAGATTTTGAGCTGACTAATTATAGTATTCCAAACCTACATTAAATAGCACTAGTGGATGACAAGGTAACATATAGATTCTTCCTCATTGTAACACATCACACACATTTTGCACATTTCAAAATAATGAGGATTTTTTTGTGCATTACCTACCACCAAAAGAAATTAATTTTGGGGAGAAAGTGGGAGTGGCAAACATTCTTCCACTCCAAAGCTCCCTCTGCACCAATTATAGTATTATATACCAATTTAAAACTAAATTCCTCGCTTGATTTTTTATCCCATATTATTTTATCTATCTCAGGAAAGGAGAGAATACGAATATCCTTCAACAAAATGCATAATTCCTCACAAAAGGCTTTGTCCGCCCTATTGAAGTTGTTTGTGTTAAAGGCCTTCACTCTTTGTGGTAGATGTAATTCTTCACTTTTTTGCCTATCTTGATCTCCCCCCAATCTTTTAAAGTGGAAAAATTCATTTCAATTAAGGGAACTTCTCTAACCCATATATCCTTCCGAATTCTAACATGGTTTCCATCCTCAATGCTCAATCTAATGCCCCTCTTAGGTATTTTCTTATCTTGATGATATTTTTCATTATCCTTGAACTAATTAGTAGACTTTCACTAAAGTGACCCACGGTGAAAGGTCTGGAGTCCAAGTACTTAGCCCTCATAATTTGACACCAAAGGGCTAAGTCCTAAGCTAGCCTCCAACCAACCTTAATCATAAGAGCTTTGTTTAAATCTCCATTTTTTCTCAAATTCAAACCCTCTTTGGATTCAATCTTACACACCTTGTCTCAACTGACTAGGCTTAACATTCTCTTCTACTTTGATCCCGTCCATAGGAAAAATTTGCTGAAATTTCTCAATAATATCTCTGAATCTACTAGATATTTTAAATAATGATAAAATTGGCCTTGAATTCCTTGTATAAAGGACAGTAATAATTGATGTTTATCAACACTTCTCAGGACCTTCCCTTTCCTACCTACCAGTTTCCTTTGCATCCCTTCCACAACCATATTCTAGGGTTGTGGGGTCACTTCCTTGATCTTTTGAGGAAGACCTAGGTAAGTGTTAGGGGGGTTTGCAACTTGACATTGCAACTTTCTAGTTATTCTTCGTTGAAGAGCCATCTCAACATTGCAATAAAAATTGATGTGTTGCCTTGACACTTCAGCATACCAATTCAATTAATATGTTTAGTATTTTCATTTTTTTAGTTAAATGATAGTTAAATTTTGACATAGATTGACCATTGTCAAATTTAACCTTGGTTAATTATAGTCATAGATTAAATGTACCTAACATAGATTAATTTTAGTTAATTACATTTTAAATGAATTTAACTTAGTAATCATAATCTATCATATCTAACTTAATCTCAAACCCTTAATAATACACAAATCATAAAACCTTGATGATAAGGGCTCTATTTAAGTATGAGTCCTTTCCTATTGTAGAAAGCATAAGAAATTGAATCATCATCAATTGGTGGGTAGAGACTATTTGCATTAATTGGGTAACAAAGATAGATTTAGAGAACAAAATGTGGTAGTGATTAAAACACAAATAGTGCATGGTGCATAGAGTGATGAGGGAAATTTTTAGCAAGCTAAGGAGGTTGACACAAAATTATAGTTGGCTCAGAAAAATAAAAGATCAATGAATTTCAATTACTTTTGTGAATTATATTTTTTGGAGGTAGTGGATAGCATCCAAACGAAAGGAGACTTGAACCTAGAGCACAAAAAGGCCAAAGGATTAGTTAGAGGTTACCTCCCATCTATCTAACTAATACTAGTTTTATACTTCAAAAAATAAAATAAAGACTAGCTCTAAAAAAAAGCATTCCTTACCATCAGTCCTATTTCTAACCAACAAATAAAAGTGAAACACATACCAGCAACAAGGAGACATATTGTTTCTATTAGTCTAGTACTTGATCATATACATATATAAAAACAAATATGTAGGGCACCAAGTAAATAGTGTGATCCAAAACATAAAAACAAAAAAAAACCAGAGCTAGGGCTAGTTGTTCGCTTTCTTTCCCTGTTCCTCATTCTTCATTTCTTTAGGTTCCTCCCTATTTAAGTCCACCCCCTCCTCTTTGATAGGTTTATCAAGGAGCATCTTCAACCAATCGTCTACCAAGAAACCATAAATGGTGTGTGTAGGTTCGCTGTCCTTTCCCAAATCCTTCTCATCCTTGTTCACCTGTAAGAAATAAAGAGTGGTGGCAGTAGAGTGCATGACCTTCATAGAGAATTCTACCAAGGTGTCAATTTTTTGGCAAATGCCAGTGTGGTCATCTACCATTTCTTTCATTGAATACTCTAGCTTCTCTAGCCAAGCCTTGCTTTAGATTTTTCCATGGCTATGTTTCCCTTTCTTACCCCCACCTTTGGGAGTGCCTTTCATGGGGGAGGTGATGTCCTCCCCCGCACATCTAGTCAGGGATGGGATGGCTTCCTAGGGATCAAAGATGTGTGAGGGACTAGGTGGGCTAGAGAATACCTTCTTTCTAGTGTCCTAGTGTGGCCTCTTCCTCTTGGTGGGCTTTCTCTCACTCTTGGTAGACTTAGAGACAATCATGTTTATGGGGGGACTTGAATTTCCCCATTTGGAGTCGTTTACTAGCTCTCCAAGCAATTTTCTTACTCCTTGTGTTTCTATCAAACTCAATGAGGCTTATTTTCACCTCAAAACTAGTTTTTTTGGCTTTTTTATGGCTTGAGCCAGGGCTAGGGTTGATGGAGATTTGAGGAGTAGTAGTAGCTGACAGGTTAACTAGAAGCAACAAGTTTAAGGCAAGGTGGTGTTTGTAAAGTTTCTGCATGAAACCCTAGTTTGGGTTTAAGGCAAGGGTAATCTTCAAAATGGTTGAGAATGCAGAAACTGTAGTAGTACATTACTTGAAACCAATCTTGAAAGGGTAATATACCTCATAATTACATTAAAAATCACATCCTAGGGCTTTGAAAGATCCTCTCTAGAAAACCCATCATGCATGCG
Source organism: Cupressus sempervirens (assembly GCA_028749045.1). Lineage (NCBI taxonomy): Eukaryota > Viridiplantae > Streptophyta > Pinopsida > Cupressales > Cupressaceae > Cupressus > Cupressus sempervirens. Next base: position 395,965,154 of record CM053791.1, on the reverse strand, counting down.
AACTGACTCCTCATTAAATTTAAAGAACTTCCTTAGACTAGTTTGATCATTCACCCTAGCCTTTTTGCACCAATTCTTTCGCTCCAGGGAAAACCCTCTAACCCTAGCAATAAGCTCCATGGTGATTTCAAATGACATCCAATTGATGTTCACCTTCCTTTCATTCCAAGAGTTGATGAATTGCGTTGAAATGTGCTCGCCATGCTTTTCCATTACTTCCATGAACGATAGTAATCCTCCTTCCCGATGATAAACCCAAGCAACCTCACTCTTTTTAATGTAGGCCTCAACCTCCACTAGTTCAATATAATCATTGGCACCCATTTCTTCACCCAACTCAACCACTAATTTCTTATAGTTTTTTGACATCCTCTTTATTACAGACAAAATTTTGGGAATCACAGCAAATTAAAAAAATCGCACCCAAGTTGAAATTGTTAAGACAGCCAAAACCCATCTTAATGACATGTGTGATCAGTACCTTTCCTTCCAATATTAATAGTTACCAGCTGTAGTTGGAGTGGGGTTTGATTAAAGTGTCATTGTCATCCAACTTTGGCATTTTTTTACACTTGAATAGATCCACGCCACTCATCCTTTTCTATGTTACATAGGAGAAGCCAAAGACAAATACACTTATTTGAGAGTGATCAATTTGCAATTATTGTCAATATAATTTTGTTCTGTTGTAGCTTATTTAGACCTCGAGTAGAACTTCATGTAAATATATATCTTTTCATTGTGCTTTCCTAATTTTTTTCCAGCTTTACGAGTACTCGTATACTAAGAATTCAAATTGTTCAAACTTATTTTCATATTACTCTCAATATTAGTTAGATTAAACCAAGTTGTTGTTGCCCATTATTTCGTAAGATTCTTGGTAATGAGAAAATTACACGATACATAGAACAATTTGCAGCTTTCCCTAGTTTTCTTTCTTCCCGTGCTTTTGCCCTTGAATTTCAAAAAATGTGTGCTCGTTATAGATCAAAAAACTTTCCACTACTTCTTCTAGAATGGGGATGCTTTATAATAGAATAATTATCTTTTAACTTTGATTGTCGTCCTTTATTTATTTAATCTTTACCGTACCTCAAAAATAGACTAACATAAGGAAATAAGTGTTATGGAAAATCTTGTGGGTTATGAAAGAGTCCCATTATCTGTTCAAGGTCATTAAAACCGAGGCCATTGTCAGAGCATGCCGCTTTCTCGGGAAATCTAGTGCGCAGAGAAAATACACACGGAGATATGACACTACAGAGATGATAATGAACCAAAACAAGCAGAATCAGAAGATTCACGTAACTATATGCTCCTTTGTAGGCCTACGGGTGGATAACATGACATCGAGAAGCAGCTGGGGCCAAAATCATCTGAGTTGTGGACACCCACGATGGTGTTCCAAAAGTTTTGGGAGTTTTGTTCAATGAACATTTTCAATTAGTAAGAGATTGATTTGAGAAGCTGCCCTGGAGTTATTCACATGTGGGAGTGGAGTATTTGGTGTGATCCAATAACAACTCCACTCCTACATAGTAAATATAAAAGATATGCAACACTGGTTTCGCTTCACCATAAATTATCCATGCCACCGTACACACAAATGGGTACACTCTTCTTCGCACTCCACTGTTCAGAGTGTGGCTATCCTCTCTTGCATTATTGGAAACACAATAAATGAATCTGAAAAAGAGCCATGTTTTTTTTTTTTAAGGTCTTTGGTGCATTTTGTATGGAGATTAGTTAAACGCCCACTGCCAATGGTGCCAATGGTGCCACGTACTGCCAAAATTGCTTTAAGTAGCCCCAGATGTATCGTTTGCTGGAGTAAACTAGAACCCCAATTTCATGTTTTTAATATTGTTTTTTAGTAAAAGACACTAATTTACCCAACACAGATATCCTTGACCAATAGAAAATTAGGAATTGTTGCATAGAAATATATTTTAAAAATAAAACAGCTTCTACCTTACAATGTTGGATTTTTTATTCGTAAAAATACTAGTGAGGAGGGTCCAATGAAAGCATTAGTTCCTTTCCTATATATTGGACGTGACTAATAATACTAGAACATTAAACCTTAATAATAATGCTAACTTGAACCTTAGTAATAACCCTAGCACTTATGTAAACTTCTAATGCTAACAATTGTTTGACAATTGTAAGGATTCGATTAATCTATATATGTTACAAATAGAAAATAGAAAATATTTTTTATTAAAAATTTGCACGTGTTACTTTAAATAAAAAAAACAGATCACATTTCAAGATAAATAGTTGAACTTAAATTTTAACAATGTTATAATATAAATTACCTTTCACTTCCTAAAAATAACATTTATCATGTTAGGTGTCTCTGCTAGCAAAATGATCTTTGCACCATTCAATAAGTTGGTTTGTATTCTCTATACTTTTACATATGTGTGTGTTTATACATATATAAACATACACATATGTACCTACATGTTCATGTTGTTAAAGTGCACCCTTTATACATGTTCCTACTCTATCATGCTCCCCTTTTCCATGTCTACTTTTAAAGAAGTTCAACAAAAGCCTAACATTGCTTCTAGCATGTTGCATGGCTAACCAATGAAAGGCTTTTGCGGATTTAAATTATTTTATGAGTATGAAATGCGTAAACATTTATAATAAATTGAAATAATTGAAATGTACTCATGTACATACATGTATGTTATAAATTTGAATTTGAATATAATTGAAATATGCGTGTACATGTACTAACTTGCATAGTCATCTGACCCAATCTAGTGCTCTCAAACTTCCACAATTTCTAACATTTTCAAAGAACATTGCAAAAAAATGGGCCGCATAGTCCTATCATGATCTTTGTCATCACTTCAATATAGAAATGAACCACATTGATGATAATGCATTCATTTTAGTAAAAAATTCCTAACACATCCAAATCAAATTGAGGAAGTCTATAGGTCACTTGCAAAAATATTAAAACTTGTTCATAATGATAATATTGAATGTGAAACTCTATTTGAGGTGAAAATGTATAGTTCTCAAAGAAATCAACAATTAAAAGAATACAAGCAAGTAGAAAACATTTTTGGGAATCATGAGACTGTTTATATTTCCATTATGCACCCTGATAATGTTGGATATGTAGATGTATCAATGGAAAAAATTTGGACATAAAGTCATCATATCACAATTCACTCTCCTTCAATACCTTTTTTTTTTGGATTCATCTCTAGTATTAGTTTTGTATGTCTCATATTCATATCTCATCCATGAAACTAATGTTGATTCATTAATATTCTTAATTTGTAGTGGAGATTTACGCAATCTCCACAATATTCAAATTGATTTTTTGTGTACATTGTACATTGGACTCATCCAAATATTCTAATTTATCACATAATGTAGACTTCACAAATTTTCTTGTACTAATAGGGATGACCATATTTGGATTAAATAGAGCAATAATGGACAAAATTTGGACATAAAGTCACCATATCACAATTCACTCTCCTTCAATACATTTTTTTTGGATTCATCTCCTGTCTTAGTTTGATATGTCTCATATTCATATCCCATCCATGAAACTAATATTGATTCATTAATATTCTCATTTTGTAGTGGAGATTTAAGCAATCTCCAAAATATTCACGTTGATATTTTGTGTACATTGTACATTGGACTCATCCAAATATTCTAATTTATCACATAATGTAGACTTCACAAATTGTCTTGTACTAATAGGGATGACCATATTTGGATTAAATAGTGCAATAATGGACAAAATTTGGACATAAAGTCACCATATCACAATTCACTCTCCATCAATACATTTTTTTTTTGGATTCATCTCCTGTCTTAGTTTGGTATGTCTCATATTCATATCTCATCCATGAAATTGATGTTGATTCATTAATATTCACATTGATTTTTTATGTACATTGTACATTGAACTCATCTAAATATTCTAATTTATCACATAATGTAGAATTCACAAATTTTCTTGTACTAAAAGGGATGACCATATTTGGATTAAATAGTGCAATAACTTTTTTATATGATTACAAGTATTGATCAAATTCAACATGTTTTTGACAAGTGTCAAAAATCTTATTTATGGGTACAAAGATAGTACACAAACTTTCAAACATTCTCCAACATATTTTCACATTTTAAAATTATTTCTTGAATGCTTAAAATAATCCACTTTTTTTTATTTCTATAAAACATTTTAGATGTTCAACTTTCACCCCTATATCTTAATCTTTAATTTGTATAGTATCACTTTTATTCAAAGAAACACGATATGATGTGGTCCAAACTTCAATAACCTTCCTTTTTACATATTTAGAAACTCTATCATTTTGAGGATATCTATAAATATTTGTTTGGAATTCTTCCTAGTATTTTCATCTAACATGTTTCTCCTCCTAATATATCTTTGAAAACTTCTTCTAGATATTTGTACTAAATTAGAAATTGCATGTACTTGTTTTCTATGTGTCAACTTTGTACAAGATAACATAGTCATGAATGCTCTACATTTTGTACTTAAATCACCTCCTTGAGTTATGTTCTCAATTTGGTAAATGTAGTTTGCAAATTTTCAACTATTTTTGTTCTTAGTTTTTCCTGTTATAAAGACCCAACAACTCTAAAATAGGAATCATCTCCTTTCTCCTAGAAAACTTGAGAAATAATTTTACCTTTCCAAATATACTTTTATTTTGAAATCATTCATCCCACTTTTTTTGCAATGCATTTAATTAGTGCTTAGTGCTTTCAAATACCATATGACCAGATGAATTTTGACTAGAATGTAGATCCTCATGTTAGAAATGCTTTAGAAAAACTGAGAGGTTAGTTGGGGGGGGGAGTGGATTAGTTATTCAAGGTCCAAATGTCCTACTCAAACTTTTTCACTAAGTGTAGTGAGCTCATTCAACCATTCATTCATCCAAGCATTAACTTTTATAATCAGCAACTTACTATAAATCAACATGCAAGCATAACAAATAAAAATCAACACATAACATAGTGATTTATGTGGAAACCCAATTTGGAAATAACCACAAGTAACATGCTACTCAATTCTCACTCTTCTAAAGTGATGCCCTATGAAAGGCCTACCCTATTAAAGGCTTACAACACATTGTTATATGTGACATTGTTAGAAAATTTAACCACCTTGTTAGAAGTGTGCCTTGTTAGAGGACTTTTGAACACTCACTTGGAATGCCACCTTGTTAAAGGATTTACAAATGGTTGTTAGGCCAACCTAAGGCCATAGGATTTTCCCTTCTATCCTAATTGATACAATTGCTAAAGAGTAACAATTAGGCATTTTGACCTAATTACAACATACAACTAAACTTGCAGATCTCAAATCACTCTTTGGCTCATACCATTGCCTAGCCTTCAACCTCTACAACTCTTGATAGCTTGCCCTCCTTTCAAGCTTAGTCTTCTTGAGTCTCCATGTTCAATGTACTAGTGCAATCATCTCTTCTTGACCACTTGTAGAAGTAGAGCCTCTATGCTTTACCTTCTCCTAGATGTCTTCTCCTTAACACCCTTCTAACCACTTTGCAATTTAGTTTTTTAGCAGTAGCAACATTCGCTTCTTGGTCTATGACTCATTAAATAGAGGTCTTGGAGTTCCTTTTCCCACTCAATTCTTCCATTTTTTAATTTCAATTTTTATGGATTAGGTAGGATTCATTGTATCTAACACATATTTTGTTTCCTTTAGAAACTTCTTGAATAATCCTTTTAAATTTGCCTAAAAATGGTTTACATAGAATTCTGTCACCAACTCATCATCCTTATCCTCCAAATAGTTCAAAAAATTCAAGGTAACCACTATGTCAACTCAGATTTGGTGAATCTTTGTTATTTAAAATAATGCAGTAGCTCAGCACTATTCAAATACTGGTGCTCGACACATACTATGTTACTTAGCATCAACTATGTTTTTCCTGATGCTTGGCACTTAAAGATCACTTGGCACCAACTAAGATTTTCTGATGCTTAGCACTTGAACTTTACTTGGCACCTGAAGATCACTTGGCACACTAGAATTTCCTATTACTCGGCTCCAACTGACAATTTTCTTGACTTCAACTAGCTTGCTCAACACCCACTAATCAACTTAGTTTAAGCCTTATAGTCAACCTTGTTACAACTTATATTTCTAATGCTTCTAAGTGTGACCACACTCTATATCTTTGAGTATGTTATAAGTACATCATTTAACCATTGTCTTAACTGATCCTTGCACTTCATTACCAGCATCATAACTCAACCATTCCCTTAGATACACTTGTTATATCTTGTTGATCAAATCCTCTTCATCAACCAACTAAGTGATAGTACTTGCATCTTATAAGAAAATGTCATTCCTACAAGTAGTAGGTTTGACATCAATGACTAAACAATGATTGAAATCATTCTATTAACAACAATCTCCCTCTTTGATCTTTCAATAATGAGATTTTCAATTAGATTTCCAACAATCTTCCTCTTTGACATTGATGGCAGGCTAATCCGATCAACCATCAAACTAAACTATTCAACCACAAGTTAACTAGGTTAGAACAGCAAGTCAAATGCCAAAAAGTAATTGTATTACCATCACCATTAGTTTTCACATCTCCCTCTACTATCTTGATTGTTACATTTCCACTTCTCCCTCTTAGTTGTTGTATCCTTGTTCTTTGTTTGTCCCTTTGTATTGCTCATCTTTTGTTGTTCTGATAAGCTTTTGATTGTTTCTATCTAATTCTCCCCTATCTTCATTTGATCAGATTCTACATGTTCTTGACATTTCTTTCTCATACTTTTGATCACATGTTGATCAGTTTCTCACTACTTCTCCCTCTTTGACAACAATGCCAAAGATGTATTAGCATCTTATCATGCAAGTGTAGCATTTGTAGGTTCATTAAATTTCTCCCCCCGTCACCTTTTTGTGACTGATTTGGAATTTCTACACTTTGATGATTTCAGGCATGAATCCTAAAGTGAACATCCTCTGCATCACTGTTAAAATCTTCAATAATCAGCTCATTTGATGCAAGGCAGCCTTGCTTATTCTTAAGTAGCGTTGGCCAGAGGTATCACCCCTATCTTATCTCTAAGATACTCAAAATCATCTTTAGGTAGTGCTTTTGTGAAGATGGCAGCAATTTATTCCTTTGAGCTAACATATTCCATCTTCACTTGCTTATCTTCCATCAATTGTCTTACATAGTGATACTTGATTGCAATGTGCTTGGTTTTAGCATGCATTATAGGGTTCTTTGATATGTTGATAGCACTTGTATTATCACAATAAAGTATTACAAGCTCATTTATCTCTTCCTTTATACCTTGCAACAAATGTTTGATCCATACAATATTGGTGCAATTGATTGCAGCTGCAACATATTTAGCTTCAGTAGTGGACTATGAGGTACAACTTTGCTTTTTCTTGGTCCATGTAATCAACATTTTTCCCAAGAAAAGTACTCCTCCATTGGTTTTTTTTCTATCATCAATGTTAGCTCCCTAATCTGCATCAGTGTAGGCTTTTAGGTCAAACTTTTCACTCCTCTTGTAGTAAAGACCAAAGTCATTAGTTCCTTTTAGATATCTCAATATTCTTTTCACTGCCATTAAATGATTTTCTATTGGATTTGTAGAAACTCTTGCCACTATTCCAACAGCTAATGCAATGTCTAGTCTACTATGTACAACATATTGCAACTTTTCAATCATTGATCTGTACAATGTCTGATTTACTTCAATAGACTCATCATTCTTGGTTAGCTTATGTCTAGTTGCCATTGGTGTGTTGACTGGTTTTGACTCTTCTAATCCAAATGTTTTGAGTATCTCCTTGATGTATTTGGATTGGGTCACAAATATTCCATGCTTCAATTGATGTACTTGCAATCCAACAAAGAATTTGATTCCTCCAAACATTGACATCTCAAATTCATGCTTCATTTGATCAAAAAAATCTTTGCATATAGAATCTTTTCCTCCAAATATTATATCATCAACAAATATTTATGATATCAAAATGTATTTACCTTTTTCAGCTTTGATATACAAGTTTTTGTTGTCATCTATTTTCTCAAATCTTATTTTCACAAGATATTTGTGCAGTCTCTCATACCATACTCTAGGTGCTTACTTCAATCCATAAAGTGCCTTTTGTAGTTTGCATACCATATCCTTGTTCTTGTCATTAACAAATCCCTCTCATTGTTCTATGTAGACTTCCTCTTCTAGTATACCATTCAGAAAAGTAGACTTGACATCCATTTGGTAGACTTTGAAACCTTTATAAGTAGCATATGCAAGCAATGTCTTTACTCCTTCCATTCTTGCAATAGGGGAAAATGTTTCCCCATAATCTAGTCGTTCTTCTTGTGCATAGCCTTTGCAAACTAGTTTGGCTTTGCTTCTTGTTGTCTTACCATTCTCATCAAGTTTGTTCCTAACGACCCATTTGGTACCAATTATATTCTTGTTAACTAGTCTAGGAACTAGGACCTAGGTTTTTTTCTTCTCAATCTAATCTATCTCCTCTTCCATAGCTTTATACCATTCATCATCTTGTAGTCCATCTTTCACTAATTTGGGTTCAACCTTGCTCAATAGACATGATTCATTCCTGAGCCTATTCCTTGTAACTAATGATTTGATCTGTAGGGTGATGTCTTCTCACATACTTGGCTAACCTTGGTTCTATCCTTCTTTCCATGTTTCATCCTTTAGCTTTAGAGTGATTTTGTTCTTCTTCATCTGGTACTTCATCATTTCTCGCATGTGTATTTTTTAAAGAATCAGAATGTGCATTTTCTACATTTTGTAACTCAACTTCTAAATGCAGCTTGGCATTCACTAGCTGTGACTCGACTGATACAATTTTTTTTTGCTGATTCCCAACTTGATTTGCAACATTGTCTTCAACAATCATCTATTCATAGAAGTATAGAAAGGATCTATAATCCTTTGATTGCTTGGACTCATCAACTTGAACTTATGCATGCTCATCAAAGTTTACATTTTCACTTTCCACAATCTTGTTAATGTTACTATTCAAAAACTTATATGCCTTATTTGTAATGGAGTATCCAAGGAATATACCTTCATCACTCTTTGCATCAAACTTGCCATTTATAGTATCTTTAAGAATATAGCATTTACAACCAAAAACTTTGAAATGTTTTACTTTAGGTGAGTGACCATACCATAGTTCAAAAGCTATTTCATTTGTACCTTTTTTAACTTGGACTCTATTCAGGGTGTAAATAATAGTTCTTATAGCTTCTCTCTAGTACTTTAGTGCAAAATTTTTCTCCATCATCAATGTTCTAGCACAATCAATCACTGATCTATTCCTTCTTTCAGCAATAGCATTCTAAAGTGGGGTACTTGGTGTTGATGTTTTCCTTTTGATGCCTTTATCATTGTAGAATATCTCAAACTCTTTTGATGTAAACTCACCTCCTCTGTTTGACCTTAAGCATTTCAAATTTTTTCATGTTTCCTTCTCAACTCTAGCCAAATACCACTTAAACATTTGAAATACATTATATTTTTTCTTTAAAAAAATAATAGTCATTATCCTTGAATAGTCATCTACAAATAGCATTAGGTATTTGTCTCCTAGGTAGCTTTTCATTTCTATTAGACCACATAAGTCTGTATGAACCAACTCTAAGACTTCTTTGGAAGTGTATGTTTTTCTTTTGAAGCTAGACTTAGTCATTTTCCCTAGTTGACATTTTTTGCACATTGTGTTTTCAAGTTTCTTCAATTTGGGCAACCCTCTAACTTTCTTCTTCTTGCAGATGCTAATCAAATTATCAGAATTACATGAAAATATTCTATGCCACAACCACACATCATCAATTCTAAAAATAAGATAGGTTGCATCTTCCATATCTAGGTAAAACAAGTTACCTCTAGTTTTTTCACCTTTCCCTATAAGATTTCCATCAGTGTCATAGATCTTGATAGTTTTGTTTCCAAATTCAACTTTTCAACCTACGTTGCCTAACTATGATACACTCGACAAGTTGTAGTTCAATACTTCAACATAGTATGCATTATCCCATGAAATTTTCTTTGTAAGTTTAATAGAATCTTTGCCTTTGATTTGACAAGGAGCATCATTACCAAATCTAACATTATTTTCATCTTGGCCTTAAAAGTATATTCAAGGTTCTCAGGTCTATAGTTATCGAAATTGGATAACTTAAATGCAGTAAGTCTTCCCACTATTTCTTCAAAGGTTAGTGTGTTTCCTTGTACACACCTTAGCTCTTGGATGGCTAAAACTCTAATAGCATAAATAGGGAGTAGAGTTCTTAAATATTTTCTGATGATAGTTTCTTCTTCCAATTGACCACCTAGACTTCTTATTGCACTTACCACTTCTTTTATTCTAGTAGCATATTGAGCAACATTTTCACCTTCCTCCATTTTCATGTCATCAAACTTTCCTCTAAGGCTTTCTCTCTTTGGTCTCTGGACATTCTGATCTCCTCCATAGATATTTGTTTCAAATTTCCATATCTTGAATGCAGTATCACAATCTTTGATATCATCATATTCTACATAGTTCAGTGTAGAGGCAATTTCTAACATTGTTTCAATTGTGCTCCTTCCTTTTCCTCAAATCATTTGCAATAAGATGTCTAGCTGGATTTACATTCTCTATTTCAATTGAGGTTTGTGCACAGTCACCTATTGATCCAAGGTAAAATTTCATCAGATTCTACCATGCAACAAAGTTGTCTTTGTTGAGCTTGGGAACTTCTCTCTTGGACATCTTGATCTTCCTACTTCTAGTACCTTGAAACTAAATCAGCAGATGGCTCTGATAGCAATTGTTGGAAATGCTTTAGAATAACTGGGGGGGGGGTTGAATTAGTTATTCAAGGTCCAAATGTCCTACTCAAACATTTTCACTAAGTGTAGTGAGCCCATTCAACCCTTCATTCAACCAAGCATTAACTTTTGTAATTAGCAAGTTACTATAAATCAGCATGCAAGCATAATAGATAAAAGATCAACACATAACACAGTACTTTAGGTGGAAACCCAATTTGGAAAAAACCACCAGTAAAATGCTACCCAATTCTCACTCTTCTGAAGTGATGCCCTGTGAAAGGCCTACCCTGTTAAAGGCTTACAACACATTGTTAAATGTGATCTTGTTAGAGGGTTTAACCACCCTATTAGAAGTGGGCTTTGTTAGAGGACTTTTGAACATTCACTTGGAATGCCACCCTATTAAAAGATTTACAAATGGTTGTTAGGCCAGCCTAAGTCCATAGGATTTTCCCTTCTATCCTAACTAATACAATTGCTACAGTAACAATTAAGGATTTTGACCTAATTACAACATACAATTAAACTTCCAGATCTCAGATCACCCTTCATCTCATACCATTGTTTGGTCTTCAATCTCTACAACTCTTGACAACTTTTCCTCCTTTCAAGCTTAGTCTTCTTGAGTCTCCATGCTCAATGTACCTATGCAATCATCTCTTCTTAACCACATGTAGAAGTAGAGCCTTTGTGCTCTACCTTCTTCTAGATGTCTTCTCCTTAACACCCTTCTAACCACTTTACAATTTGGCTTTTTAGCAACAGCATCATCAATAGCATTTTCTTCTTGGTCTGTGACTCCTTAAATAGAAGTCATGGAGTTCCTTTTCCCGCTCGATTCTTCCATTCTTTAATTTCAATTCATATGGATTAGGCAGGATTCATTGTATCTACCCCATATTTTTTTTTCTCTAGAAACTTCTTGAATAATCCTTTTGAATTCGCCCAAAAATAGTTTACATAGAGTTCTGTCTCACTTGCTCATCATCCTTATCCTCTAACTAGTTCAAAAAATTCAAGGTATCCACTATGTCAGCTCAGATTTGGCAAATTTTTGTTATTTAAAATAATGCAGTAGCTCGACACCTAAAGATCACTCAACACCAACTAAGATTTTCTGATGCTCGGCATTTGAACTTTCCTCGGAACCTCAAGATCACTTGGGCACACACTAGAATTTCTTGTAACTCAGCTCCAACTAAGAATTTTCTCAGCTTCAACTAGCTTGCTCGACAACCACTAATGAACTTAGTTTAAGCCTTAAAGTCAACCTTGTTACAACTTATACTTCTAATGTTTCTAAGTGTGACCACCCTCTGTATCTTTGAGTATGTTATCTATACATCATTTAACCATTGTCTTAATTGATCCTTGCACTTCAGTACCAGCATCATAGCTCAACCTGTCCCTTAGGTAGTCTTGTTACATCTTGTTGATCAAATCATCTTCATCAATCAACTAAGTGACAGTACTTGGATCTTATAAAAAAATGTCATTCCTACAAGTAGTAGGTTTGACATCAATGACAAAAATATTATTGAAAACATTCTATTAACAACAATCTCCCTCTTTGATCTTTCAATAATGAGCTTTTCAATCAAATTTCCAACACCCCATCCATATCCATTAAATTTACTACACCAAATAATATGCTTCTATCCTTAGGAACTGTGAAATTAATCCTCTACTTGAATGTCATCCTCTTGAATATTAATAGGCTCTTTAGCAATTTCAATAGGTTGGTTTTGATTTTTTTGGTATGAACTTTCATGTTTTCATCTCTTATTTTATCATATTCCTTGAAGTACATTTTTTATTGCCAATTGAATTCTTCGATCTACAAAAAGAAACTTTAATTTAGATTTAATGAAATATAATTTAATAGTTCAATTTAGAGTATTAAAACAAGTAGGTGAAAAAACATACCTTATTCACGATCCTTTGCAATTGCCTTTCCAACTCCATAAAAAATTCTATCAAAAATGCTTCAAAAAGTATTTTTTTTACAAATATTTTCTTTACTTTATGCTAATTATTTAATTAAAATTAATGAAAAAATAAAACACTTCTTTTATATGAGGCTATCATGTGACCGTAATTAGATAGTATCAATTAACTGAGGTTCCAACCAAAACATTCTCAGCCATAATAATTCTCACAAGAAGGGTTTCATCTAGAACTTTCTATGTGGCATCCTATGCAACAACCACAAGAAAAAGGATGGAGTTTTTTAAAATTCTGACTTCTAATGCTAATTTCACCATTAAAAAAAAATTTCCTTAGTAAAAAGTTCTCATTTTTGGAAATTAGAGTCAAGATTATGGTCATATAAAGTATATAATGTTTTGACTAGTTATAGTATGAGATAATTTCAAAATAACAAAAGTAGGTATTTTAATATTCAAAAAGATGTCTCTTTAAAAAAAGAGAAAAATAGTAAATAATGTCAAAAAAAATTAAAACTTTAGCATAAAAGTACAAAGTTGTGTAACCTCTCAGGCTAACTTATCAAAATGATTAAATTTGAGTACTTGTATCTAAAAGTTCATTTTATTCAAACATTTGTTCTAGATAAATTCATTCTAGCTTTAGAAGATGTATATATTCTCACAATTTTCCAATTGAAAATATCTATTTAATACATGTTTTATACTAATTTGTGTCCAATTATTAAAGAAATAAAACTATTCCAAAAAAGTGATGATTCAATAACTCTTTCTCCTTTTAGTGATATTTTTTTAATAACATATAAATGTGTAACATTTCGTGAGTAGTTGCTCATCTACAACTCTACAAGATATTTTCTCCCAACTGCAGAGAAGCTAAGTCAGGAGGGACTTGGCCTAATGAGGAAGCAACTAACAAAGGATCTAGATAACTTCTTCATCCCCTAACCTTTCTTTATTTGGTAAGTCTTGTATCATTATGGTTATCCTAGGCCCACTAGAGAACTTGTTTCCTTGAAAATGGTGGCATCTAATCTTGTTTCCCATAAGCCAAGATTTGGGTTCGAAGGGGACTATGACTCTTAAATGTTGGAGGACAAGTTCTCAATAGTAGTAGATAAGAAAAAAATGGAAAGGAAGATTAAAATAGATGTTCGTAGAGATAGGAAAGTGGGTAAATTCCTAGGGGTAAAAGGACCCACTAAAGGTATGGGGAAGCCTAAAATATTTTGGTAGGCAATAGGGTCCCTCAAGGGTTAAAACTAGGTGTTATGGTTACATGCTTGTGGTATGTTAGAAACTAGAGCAATTTCTCCTTTCGTATTGTGGTTAGAATACTTTCTTGGAATGATAGAGGTTTGAACAATCACCTTAAGCATCATATGTTGGAAAGTTCCTTACTTGATTCTAAAGTTTATATGGTTCTCATTCAAGAAAATAAAATGACTAAAGAAAACTTGGACAAGACGATGCCCTAAATCTAGTTGTTGTCCTCTAGGTCTTTCAAAAGGCCAATGTCACTTCTAGAGGGATGACTATTGCTTGGAATGAAAATAAAATATTAGGTACTCTTATATATTATGATATGAACTCCACCATTTTAGTTTTTCATGACATTATTACTAGTTGGTATTGGAATATGGTGAATATCTAACCTTTAAAATCAAGAGGGAAAACAAAGAAACAATGGGATTTCCTTGAAAATATGATGCATAATAATTAGAATGTTAAATTGATGCTAGATAGAGATTTCAACACTCACCTATACCCTTTAGAGAAATAGAAAGGCTCAGATGATTTCTCTGATAGTACGAGAGACTTGGAATATTTCTTCCAAATGATTGGGTTGTTGGATCTAAACCTTAATGGGGTGATGTTTACATGGTCCAATATGAGACAAGGAAAAAGCCTTATCCAAGTTAGATTGGGTAGGTTTTCTATTTCTTCAAACTAGAGTAATATTGATGACTTCTTCTTGGAGGCTAAACCTAGAACGAGGTTGAACCACAGTGCTATGCTTATGGAATGAAAAGTTGGAAAAGGAAATGTTGGACCATTTAGATCTGAGATAATGTACATGGCAATCCAATGGCATATTAAGAGACCTAATAGAAGGATGATCATAGACCCCAACCCATTCCTCTTTTCTATTAAAATTAAACTTTAAGCTTGGAGTTATCAGAGATAAGCTCGAGAATTGGAATAAAGTGTCCTTTAGTAATATCTTTAAATAGAGAAAGGACTTGGAAAGTAAACTTGTGATCTCTCAAAAGAAAGTTGAAGATAATTTGAATGAACTAGACACCCCAAAAGATGGAATGATCCTATAGATACCAATGGCTCTCTATTTCTTCTCATAAAAAACCCTTTTGGAAGCATATGTCTAAGATCCAATGGCTTCTAGAAGGCGAGAGGAACACTAGATTCTTCCATCAAACCAATTTAAAACATAGGACAAGAAAAAAAATTGGAACTCTTCAAGTAGCTAATGATAATGAAGTTGATATTGACTTTGAAGCCATCAACTACTTTTGACAAAGGGGAGGTATTGATGATGGAGCTGATGACCCTCATGATCTGCTTAGTTGCATTCCTGAGCTTATCTCTCCCCAAGGCACTTCTATTACCAAAAGGATAGAAAGAAAGGAAGTCAAAAGTATTATTTTCTCCTTCCAAGTCCTCAAATCTCCTAGTCCTAATGGGTTCCCCCTGGCATTCTTCAAGGAATATTGAGACATTGTGGGAAAGAGTTTTTCAATTATGCACACAACTTGTTTAGAATTGGTAATATGGTGAATAAAACTAATCAAACTTACATTATGCTCATTCCTAAAAAAAATGATCCCATCTATATGGAAGACTCTCACCCTACTAGTCTTTGGAATATAATGATATACAAGATTATATCTAAGGTTTTAGTGAATAGGATGAAGTCAATCTTGAAAAATATCATTTCAAAAAATAAAATAGGATTTTTTAGTGGGAGAAATGTTATGGATGCAGTCATTATGACTCATGTAATGTTACATTGAATGAATGTCAATGTTAAACCGGCCATGGTTCTCAAGCTTGACATTTCTAAATCTTATGATAGGGTGAAATGGTCTTTCCTTGATACAGTGTTAACCAAATTCAATTTCTCTAGTAAGTTCCACAAAATGATTATGAATTGTGTCACCTCAATGAGCTATGCTGTTATTTTCAGTGGTGCCCCTTTGGGGTATTTACTATGTGTATAGGTGTCAAGCAAGGAGACCCTCTCTCCCTTACCTATGTATAATTGTAGAAGATGTCCTAAGTAGGAACCTAAACATACTAAATCTCTCTAAAGCTATTTTTGGTGTCAAATATATAGCTAATATCCCAACTAGTACTCATGAGAAATTCATGTATGATATAGTCCTTTTTTGTTGAAGTTATCCTATCTAAAGAAAAATCTTGGAAGTCCCTATGAACTTAGTATGCAAATTTGTCTAGCCAATACATTAACTTTCAAAATACTAAACTCCTTTTTTTAACACTCGTCAAGACATGCAAAGAAAAATTTCTATCAAACCAGAATGCCAAATCAAAAGTTTCCTAGATATGTATCTTGGTCTTCCTTTTTCCCCAAAGAAACTTTCTCTCAATGATTAGAATAGTTTCATAAAAAAAATTCAAAATAAATTGGTAGGATACAAAGGAAAATTGTTAAGTTTCAAGGGTAAGATCCTTCTCCTTAAAACATGCCTCCAAAGTATCCCTATGTAGTTTATGTAGATTTATCTTTAATGCCTACAAAGGTGGCAGATATCTTGGAGAAAATCCAAAAGAAATTAATGTGGTCAGGAGTGGATGAAAAGAGAAAGATGGATCTTTTCAACTTCAATAAAGCTTGCAAACCCAAAGAGAATGGTGGCCTTGGTGTCAGAAATATTAAAAGTATGAATAAAAAAGTTTTCTCTAAATTTAGTTGGTTAACTTTAGGAGTCATAGATTGGAAATGGTAGAAAAAGCCAATTCTAGGAAGAAATATTGAAGGGCAATGCTCCTATCAAGGAGGTGGTAAATGACCTTGGTTTGAGAGACTGGTTGAAGCTAAATGTGAGGGAGAAAGTGGAAAACTATTTAGAATAGTAGAATCATAACGCTATATGGAAGGACTTTATTAGCTTGTGCGAAATTCAATGTGAAGCCAAAAGAATTAGGCATGTCTCTTAGGAGGTAGTTACCTTTCTTATGAACTTTACCCCTAAACCTAATCTCTTTATTCAAGCACATGAGAACAAATGGTTCTGGAGATATAAAAATATAAGTCTCTTCTATGTTAGTTTGACCTATATATCTCTTGAAGATCCTTTAGCTACTAATTTTTTTTGGAAGAGTACCTAGATCCATAATCTTCCACCAAAAATTATCTATTTTTGTTGGGCTGTAGCTCATGGAAAAATGCTCACACTAGATAACCTAGACTTGAACAAGGTCTCATGTTATCTAACAAATGGACTCGATGGGAAAAGAATGTTGAGTCTATCAACCACATTCTTTTACGTTATTTGTTCACACTTAATATATTGACACTAGAATTATTTGAATGCTATCTTGCCATGGTGTTCCATAAAGATATAAAGGATTCGAAGATACAATAGAAGGTGTCACCTTCTTGTCATCCTATCACTACTAATGCTTGGGAATTAATACTTTTGGTGGTCAGTTGGTGTGTTTGGAAAGAAAGTAATGATAGAATCTTCAAAGAAATAAAGATGAAAACTAGTTCCATTTCTACATCATCATAAACATCACTAGGGATAGAATAAATTGATCTTGTTTCCCCAAAAGCAATATATTCTCCAACCTTCTTGATCTAAGGTTAAATGAAAGCAAAATATAAAACAAAGTTCGATAGATATCAACTATTAGAAGATATGTAAAAGAAAAAACTACTACTGGATTCTGCCCAATAAAAGATGGTTGAAATGTAATGCAAATAGATGTTCCAAAGGAAACCCTAGTGTTGCTAGCTTTGAATGAATTATTAGAGACTATAAAGGTGATATTATCCTTGGCTTTTCCAAGTTGTTGGTAATTAGGTCCAACAACTATGTTGAGGCTATAACATTGTGGTTTGGTATTATAACTCTACAAGACTTAGAAGCATATAGAGTTGAGTTGGAAGGAGACTTGAAGCTTATTATTGACCTACTTTTAAACAAAGTTATATTACCTTAGAGTATTTTTCCTTTAATTCAACATTGGAAAAGAATGCTCTCATCATTCAATAGTGTACCACTCAAGCACACCCTTAGAGAATAGAACAAAGATGCAAACTACCTGGCTAGGTGGGTCTAAACCACGAGGAATGGAAGATGGTGACTAAGATGGAGGGGAAACAAGAGTTAAATATGATAGTTTTAAATGATAATAAAAATTATAATGGTACATGGTAGGAGTACCAAATGTGCTAGGTGGAATGCCATGTAGAAAATTCAATAGGGTAAGGGCCCTATGATCATTAAAGAAAATAATCCTATTGAGATGTGTTTGACCATCATTCACAATATTTACATTAATGAGGTATTCATCCTCATGAAGCTAAAAAGTATTCTCCACATTGCTTCAATAATAAGATTTAATCTTATGATTCTTAACCTATATCTCTCTCTTTTATTTCTCAAGATGGTTAATAGTATTGTTGTTAGATATTTATGGAGCCAATCTAGAAAGTAGCCCACTCAACTGAGGTATTTCATGCCACAAGCTATCATGATTCATGTAATGTGTCACATCAATGGTAGAGAAAGGGCCACTTTTGTGAAATGATACACAATTGGGTTTGAGAGAAAGATTTGTGGAAAGATTTCTATAATATTAAATCATATGACTTATATTTTTTATCACCCTTACTTGGAGACATAACATTATTCTCTCTACTCAAATCTACTTAATAACTTCCATTTTCTTAATCTTTTGGAGAAAGTTTCCATAATGAGTAGTTTTATAGACAAAGGTGTTCACAAGCTAAACTTGGGTCCCTAGAAAACTAACTAGTTTTTCGAGAAGGAGAACATCATGGGTGGTCCACTAAAATGTGTTGAACCCAAAAATATAAAATATCTAGAGTAGAACAAGGAAATATGGGGTTACTTTTTAAAGGAGGGATTATATTCTTATATTTTTTCTATGAAATACCATAACATCACCCTTTTGACTAAGTTTTCTAATTCTTGGAACAAGGGTCAGTGGAAATAGGGAGTATCAAATTTGTGGTGACATCAGAGTTGGATGGTGAAGTGTCAAGCCTAGATTGTGTTGGTGTTCAATTTGAAAGAAAAGGTACACTAGATTATAATAAATTTAGCCATAAATTCTTTGAAGATGGAGGACCAATTAGAGTCAATTCTAGAAATGGGTATGATACGATATCTTTTCCTAGTCCTTTCGGTGCCATTTGTTACTAGTTAATCAAGTATTTTTCTCTTGAAGGTTGGTATATGACCTATCATGGCTACCATTTCCCTTTTCTTAACTTGTTGAGACATGAGGAAAAATTTAACATCTTGTTTTTCCTACTTTCTTCTCTAGTTAACACTATTGTTCTAGGACAAAACCCTCCCTTTCACTAAGGGCTCATTTTTCTCCTCTACCATCATGTATGTTCTCACTATCAAGTTTTCATACATTTCTCTTGCCCATAGAAAACACTAGAATGCTTAAGAGGCCTAAGTCTTCAGTGGTTATTAAAGAAATTTTCGTAGACAAATCCCAAATGAAGTGACACCATCTCTAGGATAACCCTTATTCCTCAAAATCCAAGATGTTTAATATTTCTCTAGAAAAATCTCTTTTCCTTGAGGGCCCCAAAAAATGGAAGAATGCTTTTGCTAAATCTAGTCATGCTAGTTCCCTAAAAAGAGAAAATAGTGGAAGACATTATTGATGTCAAAAAAAATGATGGGGAGGAATTGTATGATTTTGAGGTGGAGGATAGACCCATGGACATCAAAATATAGAAGGGTAATACTAGTTCTAGGGAGAGAAGATTAGCAAGATTAAAAAACAAGAAAAGGAAGAGTTATAATGAAGAAAGTAAGAAGGATTGCCACAAATCCCAAATGGAGGATAAGGGGGAATGTACGAAAGTGGAGCAAACATCAAAGAAAGTTGGCATTAGCTCCTCTAAGGATGCAAATTTTGAAGTAGAAGAAGAGGATACTAAGGAAGAAAGCCAATTTACGCAAGAAAAAAAAGTGGTGATGGACTTGGGGATTTTATGGGGATAAAGAAATCAAGTCTTATCACAAAACTAAGGTTTGGGAACAACTATTTTCCCCTCATATCATCTAGAGGCATTTGGAAGACTTAGAAAAGGACTAAAAAAATTTCTTTTTCTAAAATTAATGTGAAGATTGAAGAGCTAAAAAAATTTCAACTAGGCTATCATTAAACCTGAGCTAGAAGTGATTGTTTCTACCATATACAAGGTGCATAAGGAATTAATGAGAGATTTTATGCTCAAGGTGATCAATGGGAAGAGTAAACTGAGAAAGCCAAGACAAATTGAGGAGGAGAAGCATGACAAGATAAAGTGTTACATATGGCTCGAGAGTTGGATTGAATAAATCAAGTACCTTAATTAAGATTAGGAGAACCTAAAACATGACTAGTTCCACATTCCTATGCTTTTAGCTCTTATTGGATTTTCTAGTGGTTTCCCATTTCATGTGTAGTATTGTTAAGAACTTTTCTTGTCCTTTGATGTTGTTGAGTTAACTTCTTTTAACTGATAACTCTAGTAATCCCCACTATTTTTTGGGTAGTAAGACTACCATTGTTACAAAAGTCTACACCCTTGCTTGAGGTTCGACCCTCAAGCAACCTTGTGCAACATGGAAATAGCCTCCAAGTGTGGGACTTGTGCTCTAAGGCTGAATCTCTAGAGAAGGCTAGTTTCCTTACTATTAGAGTGCACCTAAGCTACTACTTGAGAGGAAAAGTGAGAAAGAAAACTAAAATTAAAATGAAGAATAGGAAAAAAAGGTGATGCACTGTGATAGAATTATGGTTATGACTTTTTCCATGTATGCCCAACACATCAATGAAAAATCTAGAATACACTAGTCTCGATGCTATTCTATCTCCAAGAATCCACATGCAAGTTTGGAACTGGTTGAAGTGTTGAAATGAGAGACATCCTCACATATACAACAAGCATCAATAATTTGGACACAAAATACAAACCTTGAAAACTAGAAAGAAACACCTACCAAAAGGCAAGATACTTGCATGTTTGAAAAATGAAAAGAAAAGGTAAGGAAGGGTAACTATTTCATTAATGGAAGGCAAGTAATTAGATAGCATAATGCTACTACAAAATGCAAATAGAGAAGAACCTACAAAAATTATTTATAACTACCTTTTAAAGAGCTCAGGCATAACTCAGATTAAAATTGAAGTTCAAACCCCAACCAATGGTGGAGTCAAGTTCTAGAGAGTAGCAATAAAAGAATATCATAATTAAATCTTATCATAAAATCAATCTACTATAGAAGTGACAGGAAGAAACCATAATCAATGCATCCCTCCGTAAGAGATTAAATCCAAAAGATCAAATCATTACACATAGTAAAGGAGCATGGAGATGCATAAATGGCATCGATAAAGGCCCAAAGAATGTCATTTAGCATTAAAGATCAATCCTTGTAATGTGCCATGACCGCAACAAATAAATTCACACTACTATCAAAAAACATGGAATGGGATAACACATAACTTAACCCACCATACAAATTACAAAATTGATCCATGTGGAATAAATTTGATTTGGCCCTAAAGCTGTGAACCATCATGTTAGAATTCTTTAGAATAACTGAGAGGGGGGGGGGGGGGGTTGGGGGGTGATTCAGTTATTCAAGGTCCAAATGCCCTAATAATACTTTTTCACAACTTATAATGAATCCATACACTTTTCATCCATCCAAACTTAAATCAACCGTCTTAGCAAGTTACAACAAATCAACATGCAACAATAAAACATGCAAGATTAACACATGACACAATGATTTACATGGAAATCCAATTTGAGAAAAACTACTAGTAACATGCTACTTGATTCTCACTCTTCTAAAGTGATGCCCTATTAAAGGCTTACAACATACTGTTATATGTGACCTTGTTAGAGAATTCCACCAAACTGTTAGGAATGGGCCTAATGAAAGGACTTTAGAACATTCACTTGGAATGTCACCCTGTTAAAGGATTTACCTCATGGCTATTAAACCAACCTAAGTCCATAGGATTTAAACTATCTGTTACAATTGCTAGAGAGTAACAATAATGGATTGTTGATCTGACACAACTTACAACATACTTTGCAGATTTTAGATCACTCTTTAGTTCTATCCTTTTGTTTGGCTTTAATCACTTTAGCTCTGATAGCTTTTCTTCCTCTCAAGCTTCGTCTCCTTGAGTCTTCTTACTCATCATGCCAATGCAATCATCCTTGTGGTCGTCTATTCAAATAGAGTTTTTGTGCTTTCTTCTCCTTAGCACCTTCTTCAGCACTTGATGCTTTTATGTTCTACCACCTTCTCTTCTCTTTGCTTCATGACCTTATGACTCCGTAAATAGAAATCTAGTTTGCCTTTTCCTCTCAATTCTCCCTCTCCAATTTTAGGGTTTCAAATGGATTAGGTAGGATACAATGTATCTACCCTATATCTTGCTCTTATCTAAAAACTTTGTCTAGACTCCAGTTGTAATCTCCAAAAGTGTTCTACATGGTGTTCTGTGCCACTAGCTCATCATTCTTATCTTCCATTTAATTCACAAATTTTTAGATAACAACTTTGTCAACTTAGATCTGGCGAATCTTCAATTTTCAAAATAATGCAGCAACTTAGCATTATTGATTTACTAATGCTCGGCATATCTGTGTTACTCGGCACTATTGGTTTTCTGATGCTTGGCATCTATTTTTGCTCCGCACTTGTATCTACTCGGCACTTGATTTTACTTGTCATCTAAAGTTCACTTGACATCTGAAGTTCACTTGGCATCTGAAGTTGAACTTGCTTAGCTTCAACTAGGAATCTGTTCGGCACCTATTGGCTTGCTCGGCTCCCTCTCTCTAATGAACTTTAGTTAGGCTTTACAGATGTCTTAGCTAAAACCTTACATCTTTGATATGTTTCAGTGTGCCCATTCTCTATGTCTTAGAGTATGTCATCAATACACTATTTCATCAATGACTTAGCTGATCCTTGTACTTCATTACAACATCATAACTTCAAACTTTCTCTACGTGTTCTAGTTACATCTTATTGATTGCCTACTCCTTGTCAATCAACCACTTAATAGTATTTGGATCACTAAAGAAATTATCATTCCTACAAGTAGCAAGTTTGACATCAATGACAAAACAATGATTGAGAACATTCTTTACTAGTTCCATATGATCATTCCAAAAAATTTCCTCATGATCATTTCAATCATTTCCAACACATCAATGTATATCTCCATTTAAATATGGACAACCTAGATGATGCAAAAATATCCCCAACCGATGAATAAACACAATCGTAGATCCAATATCTCCACTTAACCACACAAACAGATGGGATGTACTCAAAAACACCCAAGGATGCTCCAAAATGTAACAACCATTGTACCTTCACAAGAACAAAGGGTAGCAATGAGAAAATATGAACATCATCTGATTAAAAGCAACCCAACATAAGAAAGATTGACCACATGGCATAAAATATTTGGTTCTGACACATTTCTTGAATGTTTGATTAAAGAGGCAGCAATGATTTCATGATTATGGAAAGAGCAAAAGGGTAAGCTTTCTAAAATTAAAAAAATGGTTAATGTAGAATGTTAACCCCAGAAAAAAATGCACATTAACCCACAACTTGACACATGAAGAAAAAATGAGCCAACTCAGCACATGAACAAGATGAACTAGCTCAGCACATGAAGGAAATGAATTAGCTTGGCACATGAAGAAACTACATTAACATGAGATGTTAACCTGACTGAAACGTGTGTTAACCCACATCAAAGAAACCAACCCATTGAAGATCTCTTAGATTGGTTATCAATGATGGGTTGAATGGGGGCCAAAAATGGGCGAAAACTACTAATTTGGTTAGTAAGTTTATTAGTTTAAGTTTGGACTTAAATCAGTTTTAAGTATGGATGGTTTAAGCTATTTGAATAACATGGCATGATTTTGTTATTATTATTTTCTTGAAGTTCTAGGTGTGACTCTAACTGCTAGGTTTAGAGTTTGCTTCTCTATTGTTTGGTTGTAATGGCCCAAGCTAGAGATTGTATGTGCACTTTTTTGTTCTTTGGATTCGAGACCCTTCTCCTGCCTTTTTAATCAAGACATATAAAGATTATTTAATATAGCTCAAAGTCAAGAATATTCTAATATAGATTTTACGGAGTTTTAATTACAGACAATATATTGTAATTAGAAATTAGAGCAAGTATGTATTTTAATATTCAAAAATATATTGATATAGAGGAAAAAAATATTAATTCATATAAAAAATTGAAAAGCATATGATGTTATAGAGGAGAGAGTCATCTTCAACAATGTATAAATTTTCTCTTGGTTAGAATATATTTTTTATGAAAAATGTGGTGGGAGATGAAAACTATGGATTTTACATGAGTTGAAACTTAAATTGTTATAAATGAAAAAAATATAGGTAAAAAGTCATTTTTTTATTGATCTAGATATATATATGTAATCTATTACATAATCTGAGATCAAAGGGAAAAAAAGGTTTGTTTTCATAATGTCTTATGGTGGTAATTAGACCCCTAATTCTCAATGTTTTTGAATAACTTAAAAATCATCCATTTCTACACATTTTATTAGTTTACTTCATTCTCAAATTCTAAATAATAATACTAGTTTTATGTCATTGATGTTGAATAGTTATACTTTTGTTAGCCTTTTCCTTTATAAAAGGGTGACGCAGGTTTGTTATTTTACCCTTTACATTTAATACAAGAGCATAGACTCCTCTTCAAGAATATGTAATTTTTTTTCAAAAATGAATAGATTTGATAAGAAAATTAGGTGGAAAAAAGAAGTTGATTTTGGATAAGTAGACTTTGAACAATTATAAAAGAAAAAATATTTACATAATAAATCAATCTTTCTATTTTAGACACTAGCTATACATGTTAGCTATAAAATATTATAAAATCAAAGAAAATAAAATCATTTGCATATATTTGTTTGGTGTAAATGAAACTCTATATTTTTAGCATTTAAAAAAAATTTAAAAAAACTCAAAATTTTAAAAACATGTAAGAAAATTAAAAGTCAAATATTTTTAAAAAAATTACAAGCATAGACGTCATTGCATTTTACACATCTCATTAGTTTACATCATCTTTAAGTTCTAAACATAAATGTCTCTTTTATGTCATTAAAGTTGAACACTTTAAGCTCTACAGTCTTTTTTCCTTTATAAAGGTGACACGGGTTTGTGTTTTAACTCAATTTTTTTTAGATTTCAAATTATTTTTATTATGCAATGGAGTTAATGTATAAGATACTTATTAAGCTTTTTCATCTAAACTTGTAAATTTATTTATTTCTTGAAAGGATCTTCCATGCATGTTGAAGTAGAGAATTCATTTAATTTGATTTTGAAATTGTGTTGTTAATTGTGATATTGCTATTAGGATTTAGTTGTGCTATTTTGAGTCAAACTCATTGACCCATGTTTCATGAGTAGTGATTCAACATGAATCCATCTCTCATGAGAGCAAATGTAACACTTAGAAGTCATTGGACATAAGTGATGCTCACATGGGTGAAGCATCGGTGCTTCACCCCTATGAGCATCACCTAGATCCAATGATTGCTAAGTGTTCCATTTATTCTCATGAGATATGGATTCATGTTCAATCATTACTCATGAAACATGGGCCAATGAGTTTAACTCAAAATCACATAGTTAAATACTAATAAAAATATCACAATTTGAGTTGCTATGGAAATTACCTCCTATTCTTCAATTTCTTAGTTAAAGTTTTGAGGGATTTGTGGTATTGAGAAGTGATTTTGATCTGCATATTGATGACTATGTTGGGGATTTCTTTGTGCAAGGAAGAATGCAAGGGGACCTAACCACTCTTTGATTGGGCTGTAAAAGCCCCTAGGCCACACTCCTTTCTTTAGATGGCAGATTGATGATGTGTGATGGCTAAGGAGATAGGGATGCATGCAAATAGATAGAGGTCTAATGGTATCATCTAGATTCTTTTACGTGTTTTCTATATTCATGATATTGTATATTGATTCAATGTACTTATCATTTCATGTTCAACATGCAAATCTAATTTTTATATGATGTTCATTGATGTATGATATCATGGATCTACAATGTACCTCTATGATGTGGTGAATTTCAATGTGTAGGCCAGCTTCCTAAATGTAATAGATGGTTATACATTCATATGTTCACATTTTGTACTCAACAGGTAGTTGAGTTTGGTATTTTGGATGTGAAATTTGACATCTAAGTAAAAAATCATGTGTATATTTATTTAATTATTTTTAGCTTGACAATTATGTTGTAACATTTGTCTTTGCATTTTCATCTTTTCAAAATTAATTGAATTTGGCCTATTTGGGAAGTATACATAAATAGTATCATTAAATGTATTTCTAATTACTCATCTTCTATTAGATACAACATTTTCTATTGAGATAAAGCTTGAATGGACAATGATGTGAGATGATTTGAGCTAATCCATGTGATTTCTTTTGTATCCATTCTAAAACCTATTTGCTATTGTTTCTCAGTAATTTTCAAGAGTTTCATATCATGACAATTTAATTTCCTCTAAATAATTCCTTTTCATTCTTTTAGTGGTAGTTAAACATCTCATTCTATGCACATATTTTCAATAGTTTCTTCTTCTTCTTCTTCTTCTTCTTTTTTCATTTTACGGTCATGTCATTTCTTATTTTATTTCCTCCAACAAGTTTTGTTTCCAATCTACTCAAGGACATGTTGACTTTAATTTTTTCAACTATTTAAAACTTTTATAGTTTCCACTAAAAAAGTAAAATGGTGGAGTTAAACTATTTTTATTTTCATATTCTCTATTTGAGTAGTTGCAAAATTCAGTTGGACATAGCAATTAGTTTTAGCTACTATGTCAATAGATTCACATGTTATTAATAAGAGATGTTAGATTTTCTTATACCTAGACTATAAATTTCTTCCTTGAATAAATGAACATTTTGCTAAGACTCTACAAATTCTTAAATCATTTCCTTTCTTTACATTTCTTCAAAAACTTTTAAAGCTTTACTATAAATTCAATTTGTATCTCTAAAAATTGTATGTATGTATGTATATGTATATATATGCACACACACACACACACACACACACATGTAAATGTACATATATGTACATGTACATATATGTATATATGTATATATGTATCTATGTATATATACATATATGTATATATGTACATATACATACATACATACATACATACATACATATGTGTGTGTATCTATCTACCTGTCTGTATGTATGTATGTGTGTGTATGTGTATATATGTGTATATATGTATATACATATACATATATGTATGTATGTATGTTTATTCAAAAATAATTTTAGATTAATGTAAGTTTTCTATTTTAAACTAGAAAGCTTTTGTGTTTATTAGAGGGTTGATTATAAGATAATTAATTAATTAATTAAAATTATATTATTATGGTTAGGATTATTTCATGCATAATTTTTATTTTAAAAATATACAATTTTTTTTAAAAAATGAATTATAAAGATTTATTTATGTATTTTAAATTATTTTAGATTAGATAGTTTTACATTTACTTTATTATTAGACATTTTCTCCAAAATTTGATTAAGATTGATTTAAAGTATTTAGATATTATAATTGAACACATTTTATCTACAAAACTAATTCCAAAATTAAGATTTACTTGCACTCTTGCTTATATAGTTACATAATTGCTTTCTTACTTAGGAAGTTATGACTACTTATATTTTTAGTAAATGATGTCATTCCCTAATTATTTTTATGTTTCCTATATCTTGTGATATTTCTATTTAAATTTTTGAAATATTTAAATACATATTTTGACAATAATTTTTTATTTTTTATGATTTTAAAAATTTATTTAATTTAAATTTAAAAAACTTTTATGATAAGCAATAAAATTTAAAATTTTGATATTTATCAAATTGATAATCATTTTGTTCAATTATATTATGTATATAAATTTTGTGTAAATACATTAAAATAACTCCTTTCTTTCATATTACATTACTATTTGTTTTATTTTTAATGGCATTTTTACAGATTAGGATTATATTTATAACAAGTACCATGTAGTTAACTATAGTTTAATATAAGATAATTTAAAAAATATTAGTATAAAAAGATATTATATTTTAAAATATATCAAAGATTAAAAATTTGAAATTATATATTTACATATATTATTTTATTTATAATATAGTTTTATAATATAGTTAAATAGTTATTTATTAAATTAATTAAATGTTAAGGTTTAAATTAAGATAATTAATAAGTTTTAAGGTTAAAATTGACATTGTTTTAATATAATTTTAGATGCTTAAAATAATTTTAGATATGTAAGTAATTAAAATAATTAAAAGTGAAAAGCACAAATACATTCTTTAACAAGTGCCACATAGTGGCATGTACTTGCTTTATAGTAATTTGTATTGATTTTATTACACCGAGAGGCGTTCTAAACAATGGCAGCACAAGTGCCCAGCACGGGAATATGCCAAGATTCCTTGTCAATAAAAAAGAAAAGGCAAGAGTTACAAACTTCTAAATTAAATATTAAATTATTAAATCATAAAATAAAAAATACTCCCGAAATAATAGCTGGCCGAAATAATAGGATGCCAAATGGATGCCGAAATAATAGGCCCAAAAAAAAGGGCCCGAAAAAGTAAGACCTGAAAAAATAGGGCCCAAAAAATATGCCCCTAAAAAATTGGGCCCAAAAAAATTGGGGCAAAACAATTTCAATATGATTTTTTTTTTGTTAAATATAATATTGCATGCAAATTCGTGCTTTTTTTTGTGGGGAGTGGGGGAATTTGAAATAAATTCACGAAACGTAAAGAGACATTTGTTGGGGGAGATGAGGAGTCTCTCACAAGCTATAAAACAAAGTCTCCTCATTTCATTTTCATTTTATGCTTTTGCAGGAAGGAAGAGGTGGAGATTATTGGAGGATTAGATTGAAGTTTTTGAACAGGAATAGATTGAAGTTTTGGAGTAATTTTTTTGGTGGTGAGATTTCTATTTTCTATTTAGATTTAGATGTAAACGTAGATTTAGATTCAAAATTAGTTATAATATTCTACTTTGATTTAGATTTCTAGAATTATATTCAAAATTGTTTATGCTTACATTTAATAGTTTATTCTTGCATGTTTGATTTAGATTTAGATTTGCATTCAAAATCTTTTGAGCTATATATTTTATAGTACTTTTCATTTGCATATTTTAAAAGTGCATGTTTCAAATTAGTTTTAGATTTGCATGTTTCATATTATTTTTAGATTTGCATATTTCAAAATAGTTTTAGTTTGCATGTTTTAGATTTGAATGTTTTATAATAGTTTTATATTTGCATGTTTCAAAGTATAATTTTATCATTTATGTGGATGATAATGTCACCATATCAATACAATTTATATTTTTATTAAAGTTAATGATTTATTTGAAGTACATGAATCATATATTTGGTATATATTTTATCATTATTAGATTGTAAAATATAGAAAAATTCTCCAAATAATAGCTGGCCCAAATCATATGAAGCCAAATGGATGCTGAAATAATAGGGCCTGACAAAAGGGGCCAAAAATAGGACCTGAAAAATAGGGTTGAAATAATTTCATTAAATTTTTAAATATTAAATATTTTCTTTTTGTTAAATTTATTTTTGCATGCACATTCATGCTTATTTTTTGTGGGGAGTGGGGCAATTTGAAACAAATTCATCAAATGTCAAAAGACATCTATTGGGGGATATGAGGAGTCTCTCATAGGTTATAAAACAAATGCTCCACATTTAATATTCATTTTGTGTTTTTACAGGGAGGAAGAGGTGGAGATTATTGGAGTGGATTAGAGTTTTTGAAGAGGAGTGGATTAAAGTTTTGGAGTAATTTTTTGCATGTGAGATTTCTATTTTTAATTTAGTTTTGCATTTAGATTTAGATTTAGTTATGTATTTAGATTTAAATGTAGATTTAATTTCAAAATTAGTTATAGTTTAGCCTTGCATGGTTGATTTAGATTTAGAATTCAAATTGAATCAAAATCTATTTGATTTAGATATTTGATAATACATTTCATTTGCACATTTTTAGTGTGCATGTTTCAATTTAGAATAATATTTGCATGTTTCATATTAGTTTTAGATTTTCATATTTCAAAATGCTTTTGGTTTTTATGTTTTAGATTTGTATGTTTCATAATAGTTTTATATTTGCATGTTTTAAAATATTTATGTTTTTTATGTTTCATAATTAATTTGTATCATTAATGTGGATGGCAAGGTCACCTTATCAATAAAATTTGTATTTTGTTAAATTTAATGATTAATTTAAAATAAAAAAATCATATACTCAGTTTATATTTTATCATTATTTAATTAGATTAATTATGTGTCTTATTTAAATATTTTTCAAAATATATAATTTTTTTATTAATGTTTATGTTTTTAATGTTTGAAAAGTGGAAAACAATGCCACCATGTTTCAAGCATTACAATCTAACTATTTCATTTGAAATAGTTTTGATTTTTATTTATGTTATTTTAAAAATTATTCATTTGAAAGAATTTGTGTTAATTATGAATACTTTTTTATTCTGATAATTTCTATATGTTGATGTTTGTTTATAAGTTTGTAGGTTACTATTTGAGTTATGGATGCCTCGAACAAAGAATCAAACAATATTTGATACTAGCCCGACTATTTCAATAACCTCAAATGATTTCTTTGAGACCGAGTTTGACAAATGCCTACAAATAACTAAAGAGATGTGCACAACTATAATTAAAGTTGTTGAGAATGCAATATTTCCAATTGACTATGTTGGGGAAATAGAAGAAATGCATATGAAAGATGCATAAAAATTCATATATGACACATCTACAAAAGTGGATGGGTTTCCCTCAATGATGAAAGAAGTCATTCATGATCACTATTCAAAAAAAGGTCACAAAAGAATCCTAATCATTGAAGAATGTGACATGTATTTACGCCATTACAAAGATTTTATTTTTTGTATATGGTTCATTCTTGTCTCCAATTTTGGAATTTTACTTCTAATTAGTTGTATTGGCAGTTTTGTTTCCTCATTGTTCTATGTAACTTTCATGAAGAAGAGAACAAGAAAAAATAAATTTATTATTGTACAAAATATTTCTTTAATGGATGTGGCTACTAAATATGTTAATTAAGAAAGAAAATCATAAGTCTAAATAGATGTCCTTAATGATAAGTATATTTATTGATTACAATTTTTAATCATTGCAATAAAAATTGCATTAGCATTATTAAAAATTCAACAATATATAGTGTTCTAATATTATCATGGAGAAATAATTTCCATAAAATTGATTCTTATATATTATTTCACACTTTTTACATCATCTAAATAGTTGTGTTGGGACTTATAATTTCCCTTTCATGAATTTAAAGGTTTGCACTATTTGAGTCATTTGTATAACATATATCCTAAATTTGGCCATAGTTGTACTCCAAATACTCCAACACTACACCTAAATCTCATACTTCCCTTAACCATGTCCCTTATTTTAGTGTAACATTTAACCACTTACTAACCTTAACCATAACATTGAGTGTCATATAAATGAAATTGTAAACCTTGGATCCTAACTCTAACCCTTACTCTATATATGACTATACTAAGCATTTAGTAAATTATATAATTTAACCTAGAAATAATATTCTATTTTTTATAAGTGGATATATATATATATATATATATATATATATATATATATATATATATATATATATATAGAGAGAGAGAGAGAGAGAGAGAGAGAGAGAGAGAGAGAGAGAGAGAGAGCTATATCTAGAGAGCAGGGAGAGAGTGAGAGTGAGTGAGAGATTAGGAGGTGTATCTGGAGAGCATAGAGGGAGAGAGAGATTAGGAGGTATATCTAGAGAGCAATATGAGAGAGATAAGAGGGTGTATCTAGAGATTACAGAGAGGGATTAGGGGGTGTATCTAGAGACTAGAGACAAAGAGAGATTAGAGGGTGTATTTAGATAGGGGGAGATATTACTAGGTGTAGTTAGAGAGTAGGGAGAGAGAGAGAGGGAGGGAGAGATAGATAGAGAGAGAGAGAGAGAGAGAGAGAGAGAGAGAGAGAGAGAGAGAGAGAGAGAGAGAGAGAGAGAGAGAGAGAGAGAGGATGGGAGAGGTAGGGATTACATTATTAAAAAGATTAATAACTTGTATCACAATAGCACTAATCATGGGAACTATAATAGAACTAACCCACATATAAATTTAACCTAACAATTACCCTAACACTAAGATAAACTGTAATAATAGCACTAACATAAACTATAATATGATTAATAACCTAGAAATAACCTTAACCATAATAATAACACAAATACTAACTCTAACTCTAATTCTAATTCTAACTCTAACTCTAACTCTGACTCTAACTCCAACCCTAACCCTAACCCTAACCCTGACTCTAACTCTAACTCTAATTCTACCCTTGACCCTAACCTTAACTCTTTATAATCCTAACTCTATACCTAATTCTAACCCTAAACCTAAGCCTTACTATAACCCTAATCCTAACTATTATTCTAACTCTAACACTAATTCTAACCCTAAACCTAACCCTAATTTTAACCCATATTCAAACTCTAACCCAAACTTTAACTCCAACTCTATCTCTAACCCTAACCCTACCCCTAATTCTAACCCCAACACTAACTCTAACTCTAACCCTAACTATAACTATAACTCTAACTCTAATTGTAACCCTAACCCTAACACTAACCCTAACACCAAAGCTAACCCTAACCCTAACCCTACCACTCATCCTAACCCTAACACTATATATAATGCTAATCCTAACCCTAACACTATATGTAACTCTAACCCTAACACTAATTCTAATCCTAACCTCAACCCTAATTCTAACCCTAAATCTAACCCTAACTCTAACCCTAAATCTAACCTTAAATCTAACCCTAACTCCAACTCTATCTCCAATTTTAATTGTCACTCTAACTTGATCCCTAACTCTAACTCTAATTCTAACCCTAACCCTAACCCTAGCCTCAATTCTAGCCCTAATTCTAACACTAACACTAATTCTAACACTAACATTAATTATAACCCTAACCCTAATGCCAACCCTAACTCTAACTGTAACCCTTGTGCTAACCCTAACCCTAATTCTGACCCTAACTCTATCTCTAACCCTTCTTCTAACTCTAATTCTAACTCTAAGTCTAGCTCAAACCTTAACTCTAAATCTAACCCTAACCCTAACCCTAATTCTAACCCTAGCTTTATTTGTAACTTTAATTCTTGCCCTAACACTAATTCTTACCCTTACCCTAACCCTAACTCTAACTTAATCTCTAACCCTAATTCTAACCCTAACCCTAATCCTAACTCTAACTCTAATTGTAGCTCTAATTCTACCCCTAACCCTAACCTATATATCCCTAACTCTAATCCTAATTCTAGCCCTAATCCCAATTCTAGCCCTAACCCTAACCTAATTTTAACCATAACTATAACTATAATCCTAACTCTAACTCTAACAATAACTCTAATTCTCACCCTAACACTAACCCTAACCCTAACACTATTTCTAACCCTAACTCTAACTCTAACCCTAATGCTCATTCTAATCCTAACCCTAATTCTAACCCTAAATCTATCTTTATCTCTTAGCCTAACTCTAACTTCATCTCTAATTCTAACCCTATCCCTAATTTTAACCCTAACTATACCTCTAACTCTAACTCTAATTGTACCCCTAACCCTAATGTTAACCTTAACCCTGACTCTAACTCTAAACCTACCCCTAATCCTAACCTCAACAATATATATAACTCTAACTCCAACCCTAACCCTAATTAAATCCTAATCCCAAGCCTAACTATAACCCTAACCCTAAATCTAACTAGGTAACTCTAACCCTAACCCTAACTCCAACTCTATCTCTAACTTTAACTCTAACTTGAAATGGGACTCTAACTCTAATTCTAACCCTAACCTTAATCTTTACCCCAATTCTAATCAAAAATTTAACTCTAACTCTAACTCTTACACTAACACTAACATTATCACTACCTCTAATTTTAACTCTAACTCTAATTGTAACCCTAACCCTAATGCTAACCATAACCCTAACAATAACCCTAACCCTAACTCTAACCCTAATTCTAACCCTAACCTTATTTCTAACCCTAAATATAACCCTAACCCTAACTCTAACTCTAACTCTAACCCTAAATGTTTTAATAACCCTAACCCTAATTGTATTTGTAACCCTAATTCTAACCCTCTCCCTAATTCTTACCCTTACCCTAACCCTAATTCTAACTCTAATCCTAACTATATCTGTAACCCTAATTCTAACCCTAACCCTAAACCTAATTCTAACTCTAATTCTAAACCTAACCCTAACTCCAACCCTAACCCTAAGTATAGCCCTCACCCTGACTCTAGTCTAATTGTAACCTTAACTGTAACAATAACCCTAAATCTAATCCTAACTCTAATTCAAACCTTATCCCTCACCCTAATTTTAATCCTAACTCTAACTCTAACCCTAACCCTAACCTTTACACTACCCCTAATGCTGATTCTAACCTTAACCCTAACCTTAACTCTAACTCTAACCCTAACCCTAACACTAACACTAACCTTAACCATAAACATAACTCTACCCCTTACTCTAACCCTAAATCTAACTCTATCATAATTGGACTCTAACCATAACCCTAACTCTAACTTTAATCCTATCTCAAACCTTAACCCTAACCATAACTCTAACCTTAACCTTGACTCAAACCCTAACCCTAACACTAACCCTATCCCCATTATAACCCTAACCACAACCATAATGATAGCTCTAACCCTAACCTTAACCATGAGTATTACTCTAACCCTAACTTGACCATAAACATAGCTCTACTCTTAACTCTAACCCTAATTCTAACTCTACCATAATTGGACTCTAACCCTAACTATACGCATAACTCTAACCCTAACCTTAACCATGAGCATAACTCTAACTCTAGATCTGACTCTACCCTAATTAGACTCTAACCCTAACCCTAACCTTAATTTTAATCCTGGCTCAAACCCTAACCCTAACTCTAACCTTAACCTTGATTCAAATCCTAACCCTAACCCTAATCCTGGCCTTACTATAACCCTAACCCTAATCATAACCATAATCATAACTCTAACCCTAACATTAACCATGACCATAACTCTAACCCTAACCTTAACCATAAACATAACTCTAATATGAACCTTAACCATAACTCTAACAATAATCATAACCATAACTCTATCCCTAACCTTAACCATAGCTCAAACCCTAACCCTAATTCTATCCCTAAGGTTAACATTAAATGTAATGGTAACTTTGTCCCTAACCATATATCTACCTATGACTATAACATTTTACATTACAATATCCCAAAAATAAAACATTTTTTTAAATCTAAATTAAACTTCTTATATTAAATTTTTTTTTAAAAATTGATTTTAAACCCTAACCCTATCCCCACTATAACCCTAATTATAACCATAATGATAACTCTAACCCTAACCTTAACCATGAGCATTACTCTAACCCTAACCTTAACCATAAACATAACTCTACTGCTAACTCTAACCCTAATTCTAACTCTACCATAATTGGACTCTAATCCTATCCCTAACCCTAACTATAAGCATAACTCTAACCCTAGCCTTAACCATGAGCATTACTCTAGCTCTAGATCTGACTCTACCATAATTGGACACTAACCCTAACCCTAACCTTAATTTTGATCCTAACTCAAACCTTAACCTTGATTCAAACGTTAACCTTGATTCAAACCTTAACCATAACCCTAACCCTAACCTTAACCATAAACATAACTCTAATCTGAACCTTAACCATAACTCTAACGATAACCATAACCATAAATATATCCTTGACCTTAACCATAGCTCAAACTCTAACCCTAATCCTAACCCTAACCCTAATTCTATCTTTAAGGTTAAAATTAACTCTAATGGTAACTTTGTCCCTAACCATATATCTACTTATGACTATAACATTTTACATTACAATATCCCAAAAAAAATAATTTTTTTAATCTAAATTAAATTCCTTATATTAAATTTAAAAAAATATTTGACTCAAACCCTAACTCTAACCCTATGCCCACTATAACCCTAACCATAACCATAATGATAACTCTAACCCTAACCCTAACCTTAAAATTGAGCATTACTCTAACCCTAACCTTAACCATAAACATAACTCTACCCCTAACTCTAACCCTAATTCTAAATCTACCATAATTGGACTCTAACCCTATCCCTAACCCTAACTATAAGCATAACTCTAACCCTAGCCTTAACCATGAGCATAACTCTAACTTTGGATCTGACTCTACCATAATTGGACTCTAACCCTAACCTTAACCTTAATTTCAATCCTAACTCAAACCCTAACCCTAACTCTAACCTTAAGCTTGACTGAAACCTTAACCCTAACCCTAACCTTAGCCTTACTATAACCCTAACACTAACCCTAATCATAACCATAACCATAACTCTAACCCTAACCTTAACCATGACCATAACTCTAACCCTAACCTCAACCATAAACCTAACTCTAATCTGAACCTTAACCATAACTCTAACAATAACCATAACCATAACTCTATCCCTAACCTTAACCATAGCTCTAACCCTAACCTTAACTCCAACCCTAACCCTAATGCTAACCCTAACCCTAATTCTATCCCTAAGGTTAACATTAACTATAATGGTAACTTTGTCCCTAACCATATATATGTGTATGACTATAATATTTTACATTACAATATCCCAAAAATAAAATATATTTTTAATCTATATTAAAGTTGTTATATTAAATTTTATAAAATATTTCGAAGCATAATTTTATAGTAACTTCATACAACTCTAATTAAAAATTAATTAACAATTTTATAGTAACCTTATCAAAATAAAAAATAAAAAGTAAATATTTTTCCTATTGCATCACGACTGACACTAGCTTATATATACCTCTATATATATTATGTCGAGAGTAATCATTCTCAAGGTGCCTATTTTTATTTTCATAAATCCCAACTTCGATTAAAATAACTTTGGGATTAAATAAAAATAGGCGCCTCGAGAATGATAACTCTCAGCGTAATATATATAGAGGTATATATAAGCTAGTTGAATATAATTATTAGAATAAATTTTTTAAGTAGCTAGATAGAATAGTTTTTAAAAATTTGCATTTCTATATATATATTCTCCCAACTTAAATAGTTTTGAGTTAGACTATGTCCATATAAAAAAATAGTGAATGGAGCATATTCCATCAATATATTTATGATATTTATAATTGTGATAATTAATTTTCCTTTGAATGAAATTAAAAATTACAAAAAATTGAATAGAATGCATATCACTAAATCTTAAATTTTTTTTGTTTGTGATTCAATAATAATATTATTAAATACAATTTATATTTAGAAATTATATCAATTATAATGCATTAATGCCTTGTAGTATTAATTACCAATATTTACATTATACATGATGTCACTTTTACTTGTCGAACTCATTAATCAGGACACTAAACTATAGGATCTGGTTTATGTAGATATGACAACCTCCTCATTAGAGAAAATTGAAAATTTGGCAACTTAAATTATTACTTGGTGCGGGTGCTGTCAGGAAGTACATTCCAAAAATATTTTGATGAAACTCTTCATTACCAATGTATAAATGGAAATCAACTTACTTCATCCCTAAGATTTGTGGAGATTTGATGGACAGGGTAATTTATGGCTTGAATTATGGGAGTACACCTACACATCAATCATTTTGTTTAGTCCAATTTGCAACAATAGAGCTATGGATTGGGTAGATTTTGAAGTGTAGACAATGTGGTAGGTATCACCATGATGTGTTGCCAAGAAATTATAGACAGAAGATAAAAGCTTTGGAAATGGAAGAGGTCTTGCCTATAAACATTGAAGAGCACTCTTTTCATGCAATGTTTGTTTGCCACTCATTGAGAATTTAGACTGCTATCTACATAGTAATTGGGGAAGAAATCTTGTCATTGCATGTTCATCAATTCTTTTTCCTAGCACAACTTATATACATTTTTCTATCCGATGCTCTAGAACTCATTGAATCAGTGCCCTTGTACATTTTGTTGGTAGAGAAAGTCATTAACCCAAGTTATTTGCAAAACAATGAGCTTATGAGGGTGATATAGAACTATGATCTATGGGACAAATTGGCATTAGTTGGTGGTTTATTTTCCAAGTGCCAATTTTTATAAAATTGTCCAAGTGCAAATTGGATATCTTATGTAAGTGCATATGTAACTGAATACTATAAAAAATATATAATTGTATATAACAATGATCCTGGGGTTTCTTATTGGTTCTTCCTTAGGGGAGTTATTGAATAAGATTATTATTAATAAGAGATGATAGATACTCCACTTTTGCTTAACTTATATATAGATATAGATATAGATCTATTTTTATATAAAATTATTTTAATTTATTAATTCTAAAAAAATTTTACAACAAATTCAAATATAATATATTGATAATTTATGTACAAGATTAAGTATAAATTAAGATATAATTGAAAAGTGCAATGTAACTATCAATTTACATGAATTTAGCCAAAAAATTTGTAATATGGAGAACCTCCGAAAAAAAGGCTTCTATAACACAAAACCTATTGAGCCAATCAAGTAATTTTTATAGTATATCAAATTTATAATTAAATAATTAAACTTTAGAAAGACTTTAAGTATTTAAAAATATTATTATGTGATTGGTTTAAACTAACTGATTTTCAGAGAAACTGAATGCAATAGTACTAGCCTATGACAAGTACAATAAAAGGATTAAGAAATATAAAATATATTTGTATAAAATAGCATGGATTGTTAATATTAATATTTTTTATAAATAATATGTTTCTATTAATGTGGGTACTCTATTGTTCTGTCAAATTCGTGTTTAAGATGTGAAATCTATTAGCCAACCATTGCTCAAATAAATGATTTTGTTCATTCTATAATTTAAAAAATAAGCATATTAATTTTAGAATATTTTTTAAAAAACTAGAAAAGAAAAAATATTGAATAGTAATTGCTGGAAATAAAATTTTTTAATAATGAGTTAAGATAAACTCATTACAATAATATGTAGCCTTTCAAAAAATACTAAAAATATATTTAGTTGATTTAAAATATACATACTAATATATTATAATATAAAAGGTATTTTTACTATATATAATAAGAGAGAACAAGCATAATATAGATATAGATATGTTTTTATTAGTACTTACCCGTAGGTTATTTACTATTGTGATACTTTTTGAATTTTATGTTTTAACTAATGATTAAATTTTTGAGATTCTATAAGTTAGACTTAATCATTTTTAAATTTTCCTATCAAACTAATATATTGTACTTAGAAAGTTGCAAGATTTTTAACTTTAATATTTTGAGAAAATATTTTTCTATAATTTGATTAGGTGAATTCATTTAGCTCTTATATTGGTCAGATTTGATGGATTGTAAAACTAATACTTTTTAAGAGTTTTTTTAATTAAGATACTGTTTAATATATTTTAATATTGTATTTTTTATAATATAATTT
The DNA here is from genome assembly GCA_028749045.1 of Cupressus sempervirens. Lineage (NCBI taxonomy): Eukaryota > Viridiplantae > Streptophyta > Pinopsida > Cupressales > Cupressaceae > Cupressus > Cupressus sempervirens. The sequence goes on along the minus strand of CM053791.1, from coordinate 395,925,307 downwards.
TATTCATTTAATTAAAATATTTTTAAAAATGATATTACTTATATTATACCTTAAGAAATACAATTTAATGTATTATTATTATAAAATATTATTATTTTCATATTATAATGTATTTATAATCTAATAATATCATATAATATATATTCAATAGAACATATATATCAATAATTATATTTATAAATAAAATATAAATTCAAATTAATATCATTATAAAAACTATAATTATATAACATTTCTATTAATTAAAATATTTCATATAATATAATATTTTTTTAACATTGAAGCTAGATTTATATAAAAACTGAAGGCAAGTACTAAGCCACTATGTGGCACTTGTTTAATATATATTTGATTAAGTGGAATATATGAAATAGATAAAAATGGTGGTCTTGATTATTGGCAAGATGCCAATAGAAGCAAACTACACATTAGATCTGAATAATTTTATAGTAAGAATGACATACTCTTTTAGAATCTCCATCTAAGATATTTAAATTTTCTATAACAATTTTACCTTCATCTCACTCAATATTAGTTCCATTTATTTGAAATGGTCCTAACTCATTTGTCAAAACATCATTCATGTCATATTACTATCATATTCAATTTGAAGACTATCTATTTAGTTCTTCTTGCTTGTTTTTTATAGTAAAAAAATACAATATGTAGCTAAACAATATACTTATGTTCATTATATCTGATCTTATATTATTTATTAGATTCCTACAACAAGTAATGTTTCTTTTCTAAGACAATATAAACAAAGTTGTGAAACTTCAAGTAAGTCAATTAGAATGTTTTTATGTCTTTGAAATTCCTCTTCATTATGACAAATCTTTATGTTCATAGCTCCTCAATAAGTGAAAACAACTACTTACCACATGTAACACTTTTTTAAATTTCTTTAATTATTCTATTTTTAGATCTTACTTAAATGTATAGATATTTATAAATAATAAAGTACATTAATTTTTTGTTTTATATTTCTTACACGAAAAAGAGTGATTATATATTGTACAAACCAATTGTACTCCTCTAAAATTAAGTTTCTTATAAGTATGTCATTCATTTCAAAAGATGAGTAATATGTTGTTTTTATAGGGTTGACAAGTTGCATGAATTTCCATAGAATTTAGAACAAATAACATATTTATGGAATGAAAATGATTTATTATGATAAATAGTTATTTCATTTATTATGAAATAATTTTATTTGTATACTCATAACTATTATAAGACACATAAATAAAATTTTCATTATCAAACATTGAGTAAAATATATTTAATTTTTTATTCTAGATGTTTGCTATCCTTCAATTCGAATATCATATATAAAATTTTGGTCTCTTCTATTGTTAGATAAGTCTTTGACCACTATCCTATCTTATTTAAATGGAACCCTTATGTGGCTCTAGATAAATTCCCCTTCTATTTCAAAAATATGTGGATGCTTAAACCAAAATTTTGCCTCTTGACCCAAAGATTGGTCAAAATCTAAACCCATAGGCTTCGACATGTTTTGTTTGTTATAAACCTTAAGAAAGTGAATGAATGCCTTGAATTATGGAATAAGTATCCCTTTGGTAACACTTTTGAACAAAAAAATAATATCAACGACAATCTACACTCTTTGCCAAAGGAAACATAATTATTAGGCTGGGACTTCAAGAGTGATAACAAATAAATAGATTTACTATCTAATCTTAACAACATCATTTTGAAAGAAGAGAATTGTTGATTTTGTGAAGTGGAGCTATATTAGACTAGAAGGTCAATTTCTCTCACTTTATTCAGTGCAGTTTCTCCCCAAATTATTATTACAAGGGTTTGGGCATAGCACCCCCAAGATAGAGATAACTTTAAGAAACTGTCTTTACGAAAAAAGAGTAAAGTTTTGGTGAATCAAACATTAGTTCGAGGGAACAAAATAATTTCTATTGCTAAATTTATTTATTTCTAAGTAGGAAAGATTTTCATTTTATTGGTAATTGTTTCTCAATCATATAAAAAATCTATAAAATCCCAGTAAATCTTTTATTATTGATTAAAACCTTAGAAAAAAGTATGCATACCTAGAAACAATGATTTTATTATTATTATTATATAGAGCCTAATTAATTATCAAACTTGAAGGTTAAATTTGGCCCACTTTTATCATTATAGTTTCCTTCTAAATTATTGAATGGTGGTTTGAGGGAAGCACCCTTATTTTTTTTAACTGGCAAATGATCCTAAATCAATGGTCCAAATCCTACTTCAAGCCAAACTCTTAAAAGGATACCAAGTTTTAAAGAAAGTTCCCAAAGTAAACACACGTAATGCCAATCAAATTTATTTCACAACAAAATGAAAATGGATAAAACGTTTCATGAAAGGTCTTCAAAATTGAGACACATGTAAAATATACATACTTAATCTATAGTGTAACTTAAATTTTTAACAAATATTGGCAAATAAGACCATTAATTAAGACAAACCTTAAAAATTGTAGGTGAAAATATTTAATTTACTATGTAGAAAATTTGGATTCCATTGGCAAAGTCATCACTAAAATATAAATACTTTTGTATTATTATTGGTGATTAGGCTAAGCATGAGACACAATTTTGGTAGAGTGTAGGCAACATGGACTCCCCTAAAACTGCAAAAAACAAGCCAAATCTAGGGTCTCCATTGAGTAAGATTAGCCAATTAGCAAATATTATCCACTAAAGTTATCCTTTCCCCAAGATGACATCAAGTGGCAGTGACCCTTGTGGGGTCCTAGGGAAGAGCCTATGGATTTGGTGAACCACATTAAATATTTGTGTCTTGTGTTCTCTTGTATGTGATTTATTATTATTGGATATTGACTAAATTTGTATGTAATTGTTATTTCTATCCATGGTTAATCCCAAAAAGTGGTATTAGAGAGAGGTTTCATTATGTATTTTAGCTATCCTCTACCACAAGATCTCATATTTGAGTGGGAGAAATGGAAAAAAGGGAGGGTAAGCTGAAGGTTGAGAAGTTTCATGGGCAATGCTTTCTATTATGGAAGGTGGAAATGGAGGACTATCTTTCTCAAAAGGATTTTTGGTGGCCATTGGAAGGAAAAACCAAGAAATCAATTGTTATAATTGATGAGGACCAAAAATTTTTGGACATAAAGACACTTGGAAGTATTTTTTATGTTTGACATAATAAGTGGCATTTAATATTACAAAAGTGAAGATGAAAAAAGATTTGATGCAAACCCTAGCAAGGTTGTATGAAAATCCCTCTACTTCAAACATATTATTTCTCATGAAGCATTTATTTAAAATGAAGATGACAGAAGGTGGATATATTGCAAATCATTTAAACAAGATCAATACAATTACTAGCCAATTATCTTCTATAAGTATCAATCTTGATGAAAAAATTAGGTCTCTCTTGATAAACTGTGTTCTTTTCCTAAAAGATGGAATGGCTTAGTATTAGTTGTGAGTAATTTTTTTTCTCGATCTAATACCCCAAAATTTAATGGTGTGATTCGTGTTATTCTGAGTGAGCAAATGAGTAGGAAAAAATTAGGTGGATCTACATTAGGAATTGTTTTGAATGCACAATGTAAAGGCAAAATTATTGAGAGAGGAAACAGTTTTGGAGATTATGGGAAACAAAGAGGAATATCAAAGGGAAAGAGGTCTTAATGTAGAGGACCAAAAGATTGATGGTACTATAGAAAACCATGGCATGAGAACAAAGATTTTTGGACTTGAAAGAATAATGAAGGAGACAAAAATGAAGGGAACAAGAAGCCAAATGTGGTAAGTAATAAATCCAAAGAGGATAATTTTCTTCTTTCTTTAGAAAGTGGTGATGATTCACTAGTTTTAGATCTAGGGGCTTCATTTCATGCTACTCCCCATAGAGGTTATTTTCTTGATTATGTCATAGGCAATTTTGGGCTAGTTTATTTGGGGGATAATGACCCTGTTCATATTTTTAAAATTGGAAAATTTAAGATTAAGTTGCAGAGTGAGAATAATTAGCTACTACAAGAGGTAAAACATATTCCAAGGCTGAGTAGAAATGTTATTTTAGCATGATGCCTAGGTCATGAGGGTTGCAAAGTGACTTTCGATTATAAAAATTGGAAGCTTTCAAAAAAAAATTGTGTAGTAGAAAAAGGTGTTCAAGTAGGAACTTATATTTTTGTATAGATCATATTGTTCCTTCTATTTTAATTATTTCATAGAAAAATGATTATTCAATAACAGTTGTTGTAGATTCTAAAATAGTGTTATGGCATAACAAACTTGGGAACATGAGTGAGAAAGGTATGAAATTACTTCATTCAAAGAATTTTTTACTAGGTTTGAAATATGTCAATATGAATTTCTATGAAAGTTGTGTGTATGGAAAACAAAAGAGAGTTAGTTTTGTGAAGAGTGAGATGGAAAAGAAATATGAGAAATTAGAGCTTGTGCATAAAGATGTATGTAGACCATCTCAGGTATCTTCCATTGTTGGTGCTCATTATTATGCTACATTCATTGATGATGCGGGTAGAAAAGTATAGGTTTATTTCCTTAGACATAAATCGGATGTATTTATAACTTTTAAGAAATGGAAATGCTTGGTTGAAAATGAGACTGGTAAAATATTAAAATATCTTAGATCTAATAATGGTAGGGATTATTGCAACAATAAATTTGAAGATTATTTTTCCTCTAATGACATTCATAGACAAAACTATTCCAAGTATTTCATAGGAAAATGCAGTGGTTGAATGCATGAACAAGACAATAATAGAGTGTGCAAGGAGTATGAGGTTGTATGTTGGGCTTCCCTTAAACATGCAGGTTGAGGCTATCAATAATATTGTATATTTGATTAGTAGAAGTCCATCTAGTCCTTTGGATTGTGGTATTCCAGAGGAATTATGGATTTGGTAAGAAGGCGAGTTATTATTTTCTCAGAACCTTTGGTTGTGAAGCATTTGCACATATAGATTTTGAAAATAGAACGGAGCTATAAGCTAAATCAAAGAAATGTATAATGGTTAGATATGGCATTGATGAATTTAGTTATAGGCTTTGATATTTTGAAAATATTAATATTTTATGAAGTGGAGATGTCATATTCAATGAGAAAGTTTTGTATAAATATCTATTGCAGTAGCATAAGAAGAAAGAAAATGATTATGTATTACTAGATTACAGTCCAAAAGATGATATTCTAGTAGTTCCTAATGGTCCACAACAACCCCAACAACAAATACCACACACCCTAGTGAATGGTAGATGCTCAAAAAGGCTAAGTAGACCTCCAAGAAGATTGTCTCCTTCTTTTTATTCTATTTTATGAATAGATGTTGGTGAACCTAAATTTTATGACAAAGCTATGTAGGTGGGTACAAAGATTTAGTGAGAGTCTACAATGTTAGAAGAAATGTATTCCTTAATAAAAATTTAGAATTGGGATTTATGCAAGTTTCTTATAGGTAAAAGGGCTTTATAAAATAAATGGGTTTATAAGATTATAGAAGATGATGGAGATAAGAAATGATTTAAATCCATGTTAGTTGTAAAAAGATTTGCACAAAAAAATGGCATTGATTTTGATGAGATGTTTTCTCATGTTGTTAGAATGACTTCTATTCACACTATTTTAACTATTGTGGGTACTAAAAGTTTTCATTTGGGGTAACTTTATGTTGAAAAAAATTTTCTACATGGTGATTTAGATGAAGAAATATATGTGGCACAACCACATGACTTTGAGGTCAAAGGTAAGGAGAATCTAGTGGGTAGATTGAAGAAAATTTTATATGGCTTTCCATTGAAATTATAAATCAACCTACAACATTAATAGAGCCAAAAAAAATTATGTAAGTATTGAGCTAAAACTACAAATACTTTTTTAGTACATTTATAAATTATAATATCTAGATTCTATTTATTAGTATAAAACCCTGAATCAAGCACCTTGCTAATGGTATCTTAAATTTGATAGCATTTTCCATTGAGCATGGTTACACTCAATTTGATTCTAACCATTGTGTTTATCTTAAGAGGTTAGATAATGATAGCTACATTATTTTATGTTTTTATGTTGATGATATGCTTGTAGCTAGGTCTAACATGGATCACATTAAGCAGTTAAAAAAATAGTTATCACATTCATTTGCTATGAGGGATTTGGGGGCTGCAAAAAAAATCCTTGGTATGAAAATATGTAGAGATAAGAAGTACAAAAAATTGACATTATCTCATGTTGATTATATTGAGAATGTGGTCAAATATTTCTCTATAAAGAATGTTGAAGTTGTTAGCACACCTTTACCTAGTCATCTTAAATATACTAAGGAGATGTCTCCAAAGATAGTAGAAAAGGAGGCTAAGATGTCCAAGGTACCTTATGCTTTAGCTAGAGGAATTTGAATGTATGTTATGGTATCCACTAGGCTAGATATTGTAGATGTACTGGGAGTTCTTAGAAGGTAAATGAGTCATCTGGGGATTCAACATTTGAATGCAATCAAATAGCTCCTCAGATATTTGAGAGGAACATCTAATAAGTGTTTAAATTTTGGGGTCTCTACTATTGATTTGCAAGGCTATGTTGACTTAGATTTGGTAATGGATATTGATATTAGGTGGAGTACTACAAGTAGTGTATTTACTTTGTGTTAGCTAGCATTGAGTTGGATTTATCAAGTGTAGAAGGTTAATGTTTTATCCACTACAAAGGTAGAATATTTTGCTACTACAAAGGAAACCAAGGAGATGATATGGCTTCAATTATTCACAAAAGAGTTGGGATACCAACATATGGAAAATTATTTGTTTATAGATAGCCAAAGTGTTATTCATCTTGCAAAACCTTATGCTCTACATTCAAAAAAAAACCACATACAGTTGTGGTACCATTTCATTTGGTTAGTTTTGGATGATGGAAAATTAAAGATGAAGATGATACTCATTTCCTAATGAGCTCCCCACACTCTCTTAGATTGTATGGGCACATACATAAGCTAATCCAACAGATATGTTTACCAAGGCAGTAAAAAGGGATAAGTTGAAATCCTTTTATGCTTTGGTTGGTCTTCTAGACTAATCAAAATAAAACAACAATAGAGTCTAGAATGGTTTTATATACTAGTGGACGTTGCAAGTTTAGTAGTGCTATGATTAGTCTCCAAGTGGGAGATTGTTGTGATGCACAACCTTATCAAACTCATATGTTAATTTATCTCACTTCATTTGGCATGGTTTCCACATATATTAGTACTATGGGGGTTTGGGGGTAGGGTCCTTGTAGGCTTCTGGGGTAGAGCCCCAAGTGCATTCTCTTTTGTAGTAAAGGGTGGGGTTGAGAGGAAACACCCCCAATAGGGTTTTGAAGGCAAGTACCTCTAAAGGCTCAAATGACTTTATAATTGTAAAATAAATTGAATGCTATTTTTATATTAGATGACTTATTCTAGCACTAATTTTTTATGTAGCTAAAAGTTTGTATAAAATGGCTTAGGGTTAGGGATTTCATAATTGGCGATGAGATCATATCTTCTTGTGGTAGTATTTAGCTATAAGGGATTGTGGATTCTAATCACTAGATAATAATAATAATGGACTTGTTGTTGGTGGACATATCCAAGGGATTTGTTGAACCTCGTTAAATTTTTGTGTCTCGTGTTCTCTTCTATTTGATTTACTATTTTTAGATATTGGTTAGGTTTGCATGTAATTGTTATTTCTATTTGTGGTTAATCCTAACAATTGGAAGAAATAATATGGGATTATGTGGACCAAGGAGGGAGATAAAAAAATTAGATTATTTCACTAATCTACATTGGAGAATGAAAAAAGGAACTTGATCAAGGAAACATCAATTGAAAAAGGTGATGTTACTGATGAGGTGGAGGTTGAGAATGTGGCGGTCTCTTACTTTAAGAATCAACTTAATCAACCTACTATCCCTCTTGATGGGGAGAGATTGAATAAACTATTTTGACATGTTCATACATGTATCCAACATGATAAGATTCTAGGATTATAGAAAAGGATCACGATGGAATTGGTTAGGAAAGATACCTTTTTCCTTAGTCCACTTTAGTCTACTAGGTTAGATGGGTTTTCTCCTCTCTTCTTTCAAAAGTACTAGGAGATAGTGGGTAAGGATGTGTTATGGATGACCAATGAATTTTTTTCTTCTAGAGCTATTCATAGAGATTTGAACAATATTTTAATAATTCTCATCCCAAAATTTGCAAAAAATATGAGGTAATTTAGGCCTATAATTTTATATAATACCATCTATAAGATATTCTCCATGTTTTTGGTCTCTTGAATTAGACTGCTCTTGGGTCATACCATCAACCCTAAGCAGAGGGTTTTCTTCCTAGTAGGAAAATTGCAACTGTTGTCCTAATTATTCATGATGTTATCCATTTGATGGATAGGAGTAGGAAGGAAACTATGATTCTCAAGATAGACATACACAAATATTATGATATGGTTTCATAGCACTTTCTCATCAAGGTCCTCAAAGAATTTGGTTTTCATGGTAGAATCTTTTAGTTAATTGGGGTATGCTTGAAAATTCCTAAGTTATTCATGATGATAAATAGCTACTTGAATGGTTTTCTTGGTGCTTCTAGTGGCCTAAGAAAAGGTGGCCCTCTTTCTCCTTATCTTTTTACCATTTTGGTTGATGTTCTTTGCAAGAATCTTAGCAAGATGTGGCTACTCATTACATTAAATTTTTCAGGACTTCATCTATGGTTTCTATTGTCTCCCACCAAAAATTTGTGGATGACACCTTGACTACAAGAGAAGCTACTAAAGCTAAAGAGAAAGGTCACAATTTCATTCTAAGGAAGTGTTGGTGTTCCAAAACTACTAACCAAAAAAATACTTATCATACTAGGATAATGAAGAACAACTTAGTCTAAGGGTTAGATATTTCCTATGTTCAACTAAGAAATCTTCAGATCTAGACCCAACTTCAAAATAATCACAACGACTTTCTACTCTTTAGGTTATGCAAAACCAAGGCAGGTGAACCCGAGGGATAAAAGGGTTCAATACTAGATATTATCTTTACACTTCACTTAGTTACTGATATTTTCTTACAATACTTTAACCCTTATAGAAGATATTTGGCCACAATTGTTCTTGGATTTACAGATAATTCTAGGTTACAGTAGCTTACCACAACATAGAGAATAAATGCAAACAAGTGTTGGCCAGCTATTAAATTCTTCATACATTAATGTAAAATTGATTTGATTTTTGAAACATTGCTCGATGCAAATCTATGATCTCTTCACATCAAAACTAAATAAATCATCAGTGCCTCATCCACTGGCATTCAGAGTCTACCCAATAATTTTTACATAATCAATTGCATTACAATCAATATTATCAACAATTTACCCTAAACCTCATTCTTATGTATATTCATCTTATTGACTAGAAATCCTATCACCTTATAGAATTATTTACTTAATTCTTTGAATTAAAAGAAACAATAAACTGATATAAAACATATCCTAGTTCCACTAAATTGAATAACCCTTATAGAAGATATTTGGCCACAATTGTTCTCGAATTTACGGATAATTCTAAGTTATAGTAGCTTACCACAAAATAGAGAATAAATGCAAACAAGTGTTGGCCAGCTATTAAATTCTTCATACATTAATGTAAAATTGATTTGATTTTTGAAACATTGCTTGATGCAAATCTATGATCTCTTCACATCAAAACTAAATAAATCATCAGTGCCTCATCCACTGGCATTTAGAGTCTACCCAAATTTTTTTACCTAATCAATTGCATTACAATCAATATTATCAGCAATTTACCCTAAACCTCATTCTTATGTATATCCATCTTATTGACTAGAAATACTATCACCTTATAGAATTATTTACTTAATTCTTTGAATTAAAAGAAATAATAAACTAATATAAAACCTATTCTAGTTGCATTAAATTGAATAAGCCTTTCTCATACAATCTCAAGATAACCAACTAATAACAATGGAGACAAGATTCAGAGAAAAAAATATGGGTGTAATTCTCCTTTGTATTAATTTTCATTCAAAATCACACAAAAATGATGTAAAACTCAAAAGAATTCTAGACAAGACAACATGATCCTTCAATGTTAATGTATTCTAAGATTTGTAGAGAAAATACATCACAAAGTCAACATCAAGAATACTAGACCAAATGTAAGCCTAGCATAATACCAAAAGTTACATAAGAGTTCAGACCTCAATTCCACATCTTGGAAATCCTTTTATAGAATGGGTTGCAATAATCTTTAGATGGGAGGACAATTGTCCAAATACTATTCAAATACAAATACAAAGATATTCCTTTTCTATTATAGACAACACATTCTTTATACTTGGCCAAAATTCTAAGATACAGTTACAATACTAGCAAGTGGCATTTGACAACAAATATCTTGTTGGAAAATTCAATTTGTCTTTAGCTCTTGCCACCATCTATGCCTTTTCTCTATTCTTTACCATTTTAACTAAAATCCTAACTACCTTCTTTAACTATGCTAATCTGTGTCATTAGATGGAAAGGCCTTGATATCAGCAATAAGCTCCCATATGGTGATGTCTATATCAATATCAGGCTAGGTGGCATTTCTAAATGTATCCAAATCTTCTAAGCACTTGGTCCACTTGGCATCATTTATCATTTTGACCTTAGCAGTCACCTTAGACATTATTGCCTCCAACTTATAGAGTAGATCAACCATTCCATAAACAATAGTAGCACTTGCTTCATTATTACAAAAAGACAAAAACCTAGGGTGATCAAGAACATTTTGAAAAGATAATGACCATTCTACCTAGTCTTTTATTTTTCCTTTACTATCCAAAATTGTAGGTATAAAATTTGGTATCCCTATAGCATATATTTTCATCTTGTTTTAAACTAGTTGCATCTTACCTCCAAACAAACCATTTAAATCTCTAGCCTTATGAATTGCTTTCCTTGTGCTCACAATGGTTGTCTTTGGTAGATCCTTCTTTTGTGGAAGTACAATAACTATATTGTCAATGAATTCAATATAAGGGCCCTATGTGCTGAAAAGTGGATATAATAGAGAAATTGCCTCTACACATTTGTATTCCACCCCTTCTAAAGAAAGGTAGTAGCCATGGACATTCTAAGAAACTACCTTTAGTGAATTATTCTTATGAATTAACAAATTCTTCATAGCTCTTATCTCTGCATCTTTTCTAGCTTCTAGCTTCTCTTCATTAATTTCCATAGCTTGGCCTGATATTTCCCCTATTTCTAATGTCTAGCCCTCTATTTACATACCCCTACTATGGAGTTTTGTAATGTTTCTAACATTTTTTTTCAAATCAGCTATGTACATTTCTAGTTTGATGGTCCTCTATTCTAGAACATATATTTTCTTCATTTCTTCTTAATGGGTCCATCTTGTTCTTAGATATCTCTCATATGTTTATTCTAATTGAGCTTGGAGGGTGTCCCTTTTTTTTTCTCTTATCAATCCAATTGAAGTATGCAACCCAAATATCTGATCACTAGAAGTAGATTGAACATGCCAAAAAATAATATTTCCCCAAGGGGATTCTTTAATTTTCATTAGGGTAGGCTTATAATGCTTAGGAGCTAAACTCCAAATTATTATTGTTTGAGCATCTATATTGTAGCTTGACCCTCTTAGTTCTCCATATTGATTCTCATCTTCAAATGATATTGTTCTTTCCTATCTTCTAATTTGATCTAGCTAAAAGGATGAACTGAGATCCCATCCTAGAAAGACAATCATACCACTCCTCATTACCAAGTCCCTTGCCTCCTTATTATTGAGGGTCTGACTTGTAGCATCATATTCTTGTAGTTTCTTGACTAATCCAAAAACTACTTCATCAAAATCCCCTGACTCATTTATAGGGCAAGTTCAATTTGTTTTATTTTAAAAATAAAAATCTTGAACTCATTAGTTTTTATAAAATTATCATTCTAAATGAATTCATGAGCCTCTATAATCTTGTCATCTATCATTTGGGCTTCTAGCTACAACTTCTTTTCTCTTTGCTCATCCTCAGAAGCTTGAGATATTAAATATCTCCTCCTTATGTCATCAAAATGCCTTACTACCTCTTGGTAGGATCTAAAAGGTCTTTTTCTAGGCTTTCGTAGGAAATTCAACCATTTTTTGCCTTTTATGTCTTTATTTTACCCACTCAAAACTCTTAGGAACATCTTGTTTCACCTCTTTATTTTTAGGTTGGTCCTCCTCATCGAGGACTTCAACAAAATTCTCATCATTTGAGTACTCAAGGTCCATCTTCTTCCTAATTGCCTCATGGACCTTTTCTTCTAATTCATCAAAAATTCCCAAACATTTGTCCAATTTCAACCAGTAATCCTCATTAGGATAGAAACCTTTGAAATTTGAATCTTCTTTTTCCATCTCATACTCAAAACTGGCAATATCTCTATTAAAATCATTCTTTCTTTGCATACATTTTCATTTAGCTCATTAGTAATGAAATCCTCTTCCCACATTGGCTTGGTAGGAGGCAAATTATATCCTCTCATATTTTTTAGGGCATGTCTAACTACATTGTAAGGATCACAAGTCCCAGTTGGCCAAATTGGTAGTTTGTATTTTCTCAAAAATTCATTTTTTCCCTCGATGGAATTCTTGCCAATCTCAAAATCTCCTACTTTGGTACATCTACAAAGGAAAGTTCCTTTCTTAACTTCTTTTCCCAAGTATTCTATGTTTAAAGAAATCAATTGCCAGAATACTTCCATAAACCCTAACCTTTTAGGTACATACTTAGGTAAAATATGAGGTGGTTGAGGGCATCCAAAAACCCTAATAATGGTATATTCTTCAAATAAAAAGACACAACCCAAATCATATGTTAATTTCTTCCCAACATCAAAGCATAATTTAGGTTTAACAACCTTTCTTACACTCCTAGGGATCCTTTCAATTAATAGCCCTATTCTTTTTAAGACTAGATAGACAAAGTCATTATAAAAAGAAAATATGTTAGAGTAAGGATAAAACATTGCATACCCTTGTCCACTTTTATACTGGCAATCTCTCCCCCCATTCTTGAGTAGACTTGAATAAACTCTAATCAAATATGCCTACATTCTTGAATAGGGTTAAGTGCATGATTAAAGAATAGTGGTGGAATTTGAGATTCAAATCTCCTTCCTAAGTAGCAGTGATCTCCTTATTGATACTCTCAATAATATATTCCACAAAATCATAACCAACATTATGATTTGGGTCTTAAATATTCAAAGCCATAATATAATCTCCTCCAAGTACTTCCACAGTTCCATCCAAACTTAGGGCTTTGTTGATTCCAAATAGTTCAATCTGAACCTAGGGCTTTATTGATTCCAATCATAGTGTTCTAAAAATATCTTTAGAAGAATTCCAGTGTTATACATTTGTCAAGATCCTTCTTCTTTGGAATTTCCCCCACATTCTTCTTTGTAGAAGAAATATGTCTAGTCATATTTTGAACCGTGTAGAAGTTCTTGTGACTGTTGAAATTCTTAGTTAATTTCTCCATGTCTGTGAGCATTGAAATAGGTCCTCGCAAGTCAAAAACTTCTATAAATGTCTCTTTGTTGAGGGATAGGAAAACACTTATTTCCTTTATATGAAACATCTTGTTGATAGGATTATAACATTTGATTAGCATTTTCACCAGGTAGACATCTACAAATACTTTAGGCATAATTAAATTGCCTAAGTTTCTCACTCATTTGTTACAAACCAGAACCTCTAATACTTCATTCTTCTAGAAAAACCAAAACAATTCATACCAATTTATATCAAGGACTTTTTCATCTCTACACAATGTGTATGAGTCTTCGACTGCTAAATCATCTACTTTCTATGCATTAGTTGAACAAGGAAAAATGTGAATCCATTCCTCTACAAATGTACTTGGGAGCTTTAACAATGCATCTGGTTGCTTAATCACTACTTGGACAATTAGCTCTCCTTCCCTGTGAGTCATTTTTGAAAGAAATATGGTCAATTCTACATGCTGAAAGCTAAAAAATCACTTAGATATCACTCTGCAATTAAAAATTTCTTAGAAATGAAATTCTCTTTCTCTTCAAACTTGATTATTTTTTGTAATGTGAGCATGGATTTAATTTGCATTTAAGGGTGGCACACTTGAAAACCTATCAATTATCAAAAACTGGCAAAATCTATGCTTTTTTAGATTTTTCATACATCCAACTCATCACATCCTTGTCTAGCTCAAACTTTACTAATGAATCATTTTTAATACTTTAAAACTAATAGGTGTGACATTGTGAACAAATCTTTCTTATTGTTTCACTCTAGAATCTCTTCTTTTTCTATTCACACCTACGACTATGTGATTAGGGCTTTACTTCTTAGTACTTTGTAGCTTCACACTCATTTATCACTTAATACCTTCAAAGCTTGTGAGATTGTGCTATCTGATATTTTAATGCTATCACCTCTTTACAATGGTTTAGCAAGACAATTATATTAGCTATGTGATGCTACACTCACCATTTTATCTAACCTTTATTCCTTCATCACAATAGTATGACTTAAATTTTATCTTCTACACAAATCCTTGCGAACATGTGATGCTTTGCATCCTTAACCATTTGATCTTGCTTTTGCTTGTTCACAATGTCAACTTACTAACTAGGCTTAGAACTTGTGATAAAGTGATGCACTACATTTGCTAGTTCACTACCTTCTCCATGAGTTAAATACTAGCTCCAATGATGGAGTGATGCTATAAAATCTGATTGCATGATTACTTTGATTGCTTCATCACAACTCAAAATTTTAACTACACTTAAACCTTGGCAAATAAGTGATGAACATTTCTTTTGACTGCCATATATCCTTCATGATTTCATAGCTTGAAAATTATCTAGCTCACTTAACCATGTGATCATGCACTTATTGTAAAATTTTTCTACCATGTGTCATATGTTGTGTCCATGATTTGGCTTCAGGATATAGAAATTCATGAAATAATAATGTGAAAGCTTGTCATAAAACATAAGGATATAAGACATATCAAGAAACTTTGGATATCCTTATTTTGGACTTTTAAAATTAGTTTTGAAAAAAAAGGTTCCTATTGATCACAAAGATAGAATATTTTGACCTAGGGTTTTTTATAAAGATTAAATTTTTTTAGAAACCCTAAGCAAGGTAACTTCAATTCTTTCATGATTTTCACTTATATTTTTCAAAATCTTTGGCAAGTGGAAAATTAGACCAATAGGGAGTATTATCTTTCTTCTGGTCAAAGATTAAATCTCTTGACAAGTACTATGTACTTTGTCAACACTTGCAAAGTCTTCAACATTTGATTTCTATAATAATTGGATTTTAAATTGATCCTCTTCATGTGTTTTATTTTGGTATGCCTCTAGCTTCAACTAAATTGGACAATGATGTTTTAGAGAATTTGTAGGAGAAGAAGCTAGTGGCTTGGAAATGAGCCCTTGATTTGTTTGGAAACATGAAATGCCCACACCTTTAAATATCTACTCAATATGTTATGTCTCTCTTCCATATGCCTATGTAGTGGATTAAAAAATTGAATTCTATTAAACAAATATTTTTATGGACTGTTGTTGAAGATTAAAAAAAGTCTCTCACTTGTTAATTAGGAGATAGTTTGTTCCCCTAAGGATCAAGTCAAGATTAATGTTAGAGAATCCTAGCTCATGAATTTATCCCTCATCTCTAAAATTGGCTAGAAATTTATGACCTTGGAATTATAGGATTAGGATACAATCTTAAATGATAAGTAATCTCAATAATGGGAGTGGTACCAGTCTACTTAAGTACCCTCTCATTATGCAGTTGATTATCTAGAATAATTTGTAAAATATTATCCATGTCCTTTCTCAAGATACTTCTTGGCTAGTTGGGGATGGGGATACTATTTATTTTTGGGAGGAAATCTAAGTCAATGTGCCATCCTTGAATTTCCATCCTCATTTTTCTCAAATCTTAAGAGATTTCATATAACTTAATTGGTTGTCAAGATTCAAGATTACTAGGTATGAGATGATGATGGGATTATATGTCGAGTACTTTTTTGCCACATGCCCCACTTTCTTGCAATGAAACCATGCAAAAGGGATACTTTCAATGTCCAATTTTTGAATATGCTTACACAATTTAGAATGAAGTTACACAACCTTAGGAATGTCTCTTCCCTCATTAACCCTAATACAGATCTAAGCATAAGTTAATCTCCTTCTAGACACCATAATGGGATCAATGGAAAGGAGCTCCCTAAAAGATTGTTTTATGCCATCAAACACATCTTAATACAATAATTTCATATAGGTAGTTTTGGTAGTCAAACCCAAATGGCAACCTGGACAAAGAAAGAGTCATTTAGATCTAGCTTTGATGTCCATTTCTATAGAGAAAGGGTAGACCTACCAAAGGGCCAAGACCCTATGCAAAGGATCCTAGTGAGATCTTCTTGACCAAAGAATTTGAAAGAGAGAAAACCCTTGGCCATTGCAGCTATTTCAACTTGACCTTTTAGGTCCCATTTATTTCTAGCAAAGGCTTGTATAATGTCAATATTCAATCTAGGCCTAATGAACTTCCCAACTAGAGTAGAGGCCATAGTAGGAATGTTATGATCTACAAGCTCATTAGGTATTTCAATAAAATATTTCCCTTTTTCCTTATCTAAAATGTCATTTATCTCTTAGAAGGAGCAATTACCTATGGGTTTAATTCCAAGGAAATAAGACCACCTACCTATTGAATTCTCTTTGACGACTTTCAAAGCACAGTGTGGCCCATCATAGTCTTCCCAAATCTTAATGCATCCTTCCCAAAATCATTCCTTAGTGCTCATACGTCCCCATTCCTAGACTCTATATTTTACCCCTTGTCTTTCTCCTCCTAGTAGGGCTTATATCCTTGTTGTACACCATTCTAGACTGACTCACCTAAAGAAAAATTTAAATTTTTGACCTCTCCTACACCCACTACTTGAACTACAATCACCATGTTATCTACCAGATACTAATACTAACCAGTTCCTATAAGAAAAAAACCTAATTAAAAATATAATAATTAAAAACTACCTAAACCTACCCTACTCCCTACCCATCTCTCCTATCCCTACCCCACTCACCAACTTGGCTTCTCAAGCCCAAGCTAGGAATTCCCCAAGGACCTACATTATATGCAAGTGTGATGCCTATCCTTTATGACAAGGAAGCATACTTCTCCATGATGGTACATATGGATTTCATGGGAGGCATAAAGGTTTATTTTGGGTAAAGACAAGGGTTAAAATTTAAGAACATAAAGGGGCTTTATACAAAGTTTTAATATGTTGTCTTTCTCAATTCTTAAGCCATGGATGAATTTTTGAAGGAGAGGGGTTGTGTGGGGTGTGGGTGTCATGTGGGTCACATACCCACTCCCTTACTTGCTCCCTTTTTCATTATTTAAATTATTTTGATGATAATTTTTGTGAGAATGTATATTTATCCACTTTATGCATTTAAGTTTTCCTTTTTCTTTATTTTTTTAAATACATATTTTATAATTTTTAAAATGGAATCTTAAGCAGTATATTCTCTTTATTTCTCCTTTGATGGGAATTAATCTTTTCCCATACATTATCTAGAGATAAAATATATTTTCCTAGAAAATTTATGGGAAATATGCATATTAGAAGGTTATATTTCTTCTCTGTGAAATCATTTGCATCTAACTATTAGTGATTAGATAGGTATTAGGATATCATACTAGATATTTTGAGGTTGATTAACACAAATTTTTAAAGGAATTAATTAATCAAGTTAGCAATTCTTTATAGGATCAATTTGATTAAGTTATTTTTTTTCTTCTATGAATTAATATTGGATATGATTTGTTTCCTTCAACTAGTATGAAGTTGCAAATGTATACAATAGCAGGACTACTTTATATGTTATAAAATGGATCTCCAACATAGTAGAAACAATATAACATATCTTTATCACTTTTCTCAAAATTGCAAAAGAATTGGATTCACACAAGTTATAACTTAATTATTCAAACAAATGTATCTTTCATCTAAACTTGAGATTTAGGTATGTAATGAAGAAAAACTATTGATATATTACATAAATTCAATCCAACTTTCTTAACATAATGAACTATCATTTACTCTTTCTTGGATATACAATTACATCTTTAATCAGTCCAACATATTGTAATAAAATAATAACAAACATTCCTCTTATTTGAAGGATGCAACCATGCAACAAGAAGGTGAATATAAATAGAGAATTCTCCCAATACAATGTGGCATAAAGACATCATCAAGAGATCAATTTTTTTCTCCTTCAAAAAGGCACCAACAAGAGATCAAGATTTCCAAGATTTCTTGAACCTTTTAATCTATAAAAACCTACAAGTATAATTAAACATACCATGGAGAGCTCATCTCCCAACCTAGGCCTGAAGGAGGCCACCCACCAAGCTAGGAGAAACAATAGCTGACCAAGTGACATTCAACTCAAACAACACACACATGAACCATACATGAAACACCCAACCAAGGCTTTCACAATGGTTTTCACCTATGAACCCATGAAAAGTGGTGAAGTTGGAACGTCCATGTAGGAGATGTCAATGAAGAACATATAGAAACATGCTTCTTCCAAGGCCAAATTTATCATTCAACTTCCATACTCATTTCTTCTTATCTCCCCCATCAAGATCAATATGCATTGGCAATCAAGGTCCCATACAACATGTCTTTCTCCCTCTTCTCTCCATGAGAAGAGAATTTACACTTCTATGGAATCCAACTAGGCCCCTAACCACACATGGTCACTTTTTCCCTAGCCAAGGGTGAATAATGTCATCACTCCCTTCACCAATCTCTTAAAAAAATCAAGAAATAAAAAAGGAAAGATTGAAAACAAACCCAAAATCCCATCCCCCACAAATGAATTATCACAAACTATATAGTACACTCATGCAATAGATTTATAAGAACATAATAAGCTATTGAAAATATAAAACAAGCACCAATAACAATGGAGATCACCAACCTTCATAATGTATAATGGAAAAAGAAGTTTGAGAATATTGGAAAAGTCTAAATCCCCTATTAGACCTGGGGACTATAAATTGGTTATATGGCATATCCGAGTGATAAACAAGAATACGTGAAATACCTTACATATCATCTTCGATAAATAAAGCAAAATAGAGTTTTACCTTAGGATAAACTAGATATGGGGATGGCGACATAGCCAAGTGGTAAGGCAGGGGACTGCAAATCCTCGATCCCCAGTTCAAATCTGGGTGTCGCCTTGGTAGTCTAAACAAATACAAAAGATCTAAAGATAGAGAGTGGGTGGCCACCCACTAGCTTCTCCAAGGGCCTCTAAAAGGGCCTCCAAATTCCACCCAACTAATAGCAATAAATATACAATTGACCCTCAATCCTTTGGCCATCAACATTTCCCCTATCATAAATGCAAATCTTTAGTAAAAGTGTGGGTTTAGGAAAGGTCACAAGGTCAATCAATCTTCGCAACAAATGAAAATTGGAATATTTAGAGGGTCACTAAAGTCACTAGAGGGTTTTGGTAGTGTTAAAAATATCCCCAACCCATACCTCTACCACATAGGCACTTATATTCCTCTAAATTTTGCTTCTAGGGCCACTTTTTGGCCTCTACAAGTGACTTGAAAATTTTAATTCAAAAAACCCCTAATGGTTGGACTTTAGAAATTACCTTAAATCAAGGGGGGATTTAATTAGTCTCCTAAAAGTTAGTCTTAGGTTAATGGGTTACATTGTCAACCATAATTGGTATGTCCATTTACACATGCACATGACAAGTGTCAAGTGACAGTAAGAAAATCAAATTACATAAACATTTGACATGTCACTGAATACATAATGAAATAAGCTATCACATCTATTTAGATTACAATTATGAATTAAATCACTTGACAAAAAGGTTCAACATTCTTCATTAGATTCAACCTTTTTTTTTATGATTTCCACATAGGGTTGGTTATTGTTTCTCTAATTAGTTCCATGGTAACTTTCCTGCATAGTTAGATTGAATATTAGTAGTTCGGTAAAATCACATATATAGACCAAATTTATATAGTCAATTCAACCAAAACATTATAAATCTTATTTTAATATCCTTTTCCCATTTTTTCACATTAAATAATTATAATCAATTTTCATAATGGAATTAACCATTTAACATCCATAATCTCATTTCAATGACCTTATCTTTTCTAAGCAGTATTCATGTAAAAATATTATGTAATTTAATCTCATGATGAAATCCATCAATTTCAGTCTTAACTTTTAAAACACAATTCATCAAATTATTTTAAATATAATTCTGATCAATTTAATATTATCAAAACTAACTAACTAAATGAGTATAATATAATCATCAGTGTATCATATATAACATCTCAAGGTAAGACAAAACATAACATCAATAGTATAAATCAGTGGTTAAATAGTCAAATGATGTAGTAATTACCAAATTGTAGGGTACCAAAACATGAACATATCAATGGATATCAGTTTCAACTAAAACACCTAAACCATAAAACATTAATTCATATCCATCATCATAATCATTTAAACCCATTAATTTTCTATTAACTAGGTATGCAGTTGTATCTTGGAGAACATATTAAATGTTTATAATTTAAACCATAATTTTGAACAACCAAATAACTCATCCCCATATAGAAGTATAACCTCTGGTACATGATACCCTAACAACCTTAACACATCATAAAGTACTTTTAATCTTTAATATTAAGTTACCTTAGGGGAACTTCTAGTGAGTTGATAATCTTTATATTCAAATTTTCCACTGATTTCTAAGAGGGTAAGTATTAAATTATATATTATTGTAGAAACCATCAAATTAGAATATATAAGGTATCCAAAATTTATCATAACATCCTCAAGATGGTATGTAGCAAGAATAATAACAATTTATGATACCATCAAGGTATGCGTAGGATCATGATCAACCAAACTATGCTCTTAAATGACAATAAAAATTAGCAAATCAGGGTTAGGTCAACTTGACATGCAATATTCAACTTGTTATAAACTTTATATGAAAAATTTGTGAGAAAATAATCTATAGGAAATTGAATTTATTTTCTAAACTACTACCCCTTATTTGAAAAAAATAAAAATGAATTGTTCAAGATTTTGAATTTTAATGCGATAGTATAAAAAATTGAGGACAACAATAAGAAGTAGACATATGTTTGACCACCTTAATCAAAATCAAATGATAATATTTTTTAATAATATTCTAGATATAAGAAGTAGACTCATGCCTAGATGTGACACAAATTTTTGGGTATTTTTATTCTAAATAAATAATTAATTATGAATTTTCTAATATAGTATTTTTGGAATTAAAAAACTATCATGTCTGACCAACTTAACTAATTCAAAACCCTTTAAAATTTAGTTTAAGTGTTTTCCCTTATAGTAGAAGAAGCATAGAATGTGATGCATATTTTGGATTTCAAAAATGTTATACCATTTGAAAGTTACAATTGTTTTTTAATTAGTATGTCAATCAACACTTTGTACATAATTTTATTAGAAAATATGTAATAATTGCTTACTAAATTCATAATTTGAAAAAACTTATATTTATGGAAAGCTATGAACATTCTTAAGAAAACCTTTTCATTTCATCAAAATTGGGTGAAAAAAAGGTCGTCAACTACATGTTTGAAGTAAAAAACACATAAGAAGAGGCCATAAACACATTTTTTGGATGCTTTTAAAGTTGACCATGTAGGGTTGGTAGCCAAAGATATACTAGGACTTATAAAGGTATTAATTTTTTGGTTTGGTATTAGGATGGGTGGGAAAAAATGGGAATAGATTTTGAAATACTTTAAAGCATTTTAGAATTATATATTCTTTAGATCACCACTTTTTGGTACACCATGATCCTACACATACCCATCACCTTTCCATGCTCATATATCGATTCAAATCTCCTATAGTATTTAACAATAAAATTCATATTTAATAAGTGCATGTGAGGTGGGGTCTTACAATTTTTTTGAGCACATGGAAATAACTATGTTATGTTTTTTAGCAAAAAATAAGAGTAATTTTATGTGTGCATTGGGTCTAGCCCTCTTAATCTTATCCATTTTATTAAAACCTTATTGGTTTAGAAACTAGATTCAGAGTAATAATTATTTTTGTTTTAGTGTAATTTTTTTATTTTGATTGCATGACCCTCAAATGGGTCTTCCAATATCACGTTTACCTAATTTCATAAAAAGGCGTGCACTTATACTCCCCTTTTTGCACACCATCTTGGTGAACTTACCCAATAATGGTAGACATATCTTTTAAGACAAAAGTACTAAATTATAAATGTTCTTATTAAAATATTGAGTTTAACAAAGGATTTTCTTATTTTGGCATATTGAGTTTAATTGATTTATATATTGGTTCTAGCTGACTAAGGTGATGAATATTAGTTATTCTAAGTTGTATATAAGTCGATTTGACAATATGAATGATATAAGGTCAAGTTTTGAATTTGAATGTAAGTAAGAATGTGAATGCACAAAACAATTTTAAGATCTAATGATGCAGTAAGGAAGTGAATTAGAAGGATAAGTAGAATATCCTTGTGAAGTTGAAAAGATATATTCGATTAGGAAGGATTAAGTACAAGCTAGAAAAAAGATCTATAATTAGCAATTCAGTTGCATCAGAAATCAAGGTTGGCTCCTAACAGGGCTCACTTCAAAAGAGTGAAAATAGTAACTAGTTGCAATTGGTGGTTTTCCCAAATTGGGTTTCCCCATTAAATCCTAGTGTCAATTGTGTTCATGCTATTTTCTTTTATGCATTTGCATCTAAGTTAAGATAATGGTAATTACAAATAACATCTAAAATTTTCATGTTAAGTACTTACCGAGCATATTTAGTTCTTACTGAATTACAACATTTTATGTGTGTTTGTCAAGCATCAATAGTTATTATTCTTCAGAGTTTATTTTGTACTAACATCTATAAGGATCTATGATTTATTTTAGTAGTAACTAATTCAGCTACTCCTCTTATATTTTTAACTATTAGTATCAAAGCTTTTGGTGCTTGCAAAGAAGGTTTTAAGGACCTAAGCTAAAGATTAGGATGTCTTACAAAAGAGGTATTCCCAAGTTGAACAAAGACAATTTTGCAGCATGGCAATGAGGTTATATTTGGCTACCATTAGTGATTCAAGTTGTAAATATCTTGATGCTAAATACAAGATTCTCACTGAAACATTATCAATTGAAGATATTGCTAAAAAGAAAATCCATAACATCATGATGATTGATATTGCATCTGCTCTTAGTTATGTTGAATTTGATGAAGTAAAATATTGTAAAACTACTCATGAAATGTGGACCAAACTAAAAGACATTTATGGAGGAGATGACAATGTAAGAAGAACTAAGGCTAAAAGTCTCAAAGGTCATTTTGATTAGATAAAAATGAGAGAAGATGAGAATATTGCAAAATATGTGGAAAGAATCAAAGTAAGTGTGAGCACAATCAAAGCATCTAGAGGAGATATTCAAGGAAAAACAAGCAAGGTACTTAGAACTCGTCTTCCCATTTATGCAATTAGAGTGCCTTCTATTCAAGAGATGAGATGTGATCCAAATAATAAAATATCTCTGGATGCTCTAGTTTGAAGATTGACAACTTTTGAGTTAGATAACTTTGATAACCATGTCTCTAGCTCAAAAGGTATTGAGTCTGCATTTGAAGCTAAACTCTCACTCAAGAAAAAGAGTAAGAAATCAAAGTCAAGTCAATTAGGAAGTGAAGAAGAAGAATTAGAAGAAAGCTCAAATAGTGATCTTGAAGTTGTTGAAGCCCTACTTGCAAGAAAGTATTCCAAAGGTAGAGGAAACTACAAAGGTAATGTTCCTCTGGTTTTTTTATTCTTGTGAAGAAGTTGGTCACATTGTTGTAAGGTGTCAAAATAGAGAAAAAAAAGATGAAAAGAAAAGCAATAAGCACAAAGGTAAGAAAGATTCCAAGAACTACAAGAACTACAAGGACACAGGTAAGAAATCTCATTTTATGGCTAAAGATTTTGATAATAGTGATCATGAAATGGTATATATTGTAGTAAAAGATGAATTTGATGATGAAGGAGATAAAATGGCACTTATCTCTCATGTTAGCAAAAATGATAGATGGATTATTGACAGTGGTTGTTCACATCACATGACTAGAGATAAAACAAAATTTGAGCACATGGAATATTATGATGGAGGTAGTGTGAGATTCGAAAACAATGAACCTTGTAACATAAAAGGAAAAGGATGTATTTATTTGACAAACAAAATTGTATGTGATAATGTATATTGGGTTGAAGGACTAAAACATAATCTACTGAGTGTGGAATAGTTGAATAACATTGGATTCAAGGTAGAATTTATGGATGGATAGGCCAAACTACTGGATGGAAAAGGAAATTTGGTTGGATCTGGCAAGTAGACAAAAGGTAATCTATTTTATCTTGATCTCAATGAAAGTTCATGTTTAATTTCTCAAGTAGAAGAAAGCTGGTTATGGTACAAAATATTATGTCATGTAAACTTTGATAATCTAGTTAAGATAAGAAAACATAAAAGAGTAAGAGGTATTCCTAATTTGAAGAAGCCTGATATGGGTGTATGCAAAAATTGCTAAATTGGCAAGATGGGAAAGACTAGTTTTAAAATCAAGAACTATCAGTCAAAAGAAGTCTTAGAACTTGTGCATACAGAATTATGTGGACCTATTGAAATAGAGTGTTACAGTGGAGAAAGGTTTTTCATTCTTTTTGTTGATGATTATTCTAGAATGATGATGGTAATGTATCTAAAAGAAAAATCTAAAGCTTTTCAAAAATTCAAGCGGTATCTGGCAAGAGTAAAAAAATAAACTAGAAAGAGATTGAAATGTTTAAGATTAGATAAAGGTGGTGAATTCATCTTAAATGAATTCAATAATTTTTTCATTGAAAGAGGAATCAAAAGACAAGTATCAGCCCCTTGTACTCCACAACAGAATGGTATAGCTGAGAGAAGAAATAGATCCATCAAGGATTGTGTAAGAATGCTGATGATTGAAAATAGTGTTGCAATCAAATACTAGAAGGAAGCTATCAACACTATAGTTCATACCTTAAACAAAATATAGTTTAAAAAAATTAGAATAAAACTCCTTATCAACTATGGTATGGCTACAAACCTAATGTAAGTTACTTGAAAGTATTTGGTAGCAAATGTTATATCTTGAAGGAATCTAGAAAAGGAAAATTTTATGTCAATGGTGATGAAAAGCATATTTTTAGGATATTCCTGTAGAAGACAAGCATACAAATGTTTGAATTTTTCTACTCATAAAATCATAGAAAGTGCACATGTGAGAATTGATGAGTTTGTAGAAAAGAGTGAAGAAGAAAGTAGCAAAGAGCTAGAAAATTATAGAAGATTTTTTTACTATGAACTTGATACCCTACCAAATCTATCTAATAGAAAGGAAGCTTCACTCCCTTAGTCCCCAAAATCTCCAGTAGTTACCTTGTCACAGATAGTGCAAACTGAGTAATAGTTTAAAGGACCTAAGTCGTAGTTAGAAGTTACCGAGGTAGTTCAAACTGAATATGATGGACGTAAGTCATAGAAAGTGGGACCAAATTTTAATACTAAAATTCAAGATAAAATTAGTGGAACTCATTCCAAATCGAAAGAACTTGTGTTAGTAAGATATGTCAAAAGGCATCATGCACCTAATTAGAT
This sequence comes from Cupressus sempervirens, assembly GCA_028749045.1. NCBI lineage: Eukaryota > Viridiplantae > Streptophyta > Pinopsida > Cupressales > Cupressaceae > Cupressus > Cupressus sempervirens. Next base: position 395,899,412 of record CM053791.1, on the reverse strand, counting down.
TATTGGACACAAATATGATGGAACAATGAAAAGAAGAAAATTATAAGGTACATTTTTACTTGTTGAATTTGAATCTAGAAATATTAAAGATGCTTAGAACAATGATAGTTGGGTTGAAGGAATGAATGAAGAAAAAGAACACATAGAAAAGAACAAAACCTGGACCCTCATTCCTAAACCCAAGGATAAAAATATAATTGGCACAAAATGGGTTTTTAGAAACAAGCTAAATGAAGATGGACAAGTTTCCAAAAGTAAAGCAAGATTGGTGTGCAAAGGCTATTCTCAAGAAGAAGGTATTGATTATGGTGAAACTTTTTCTCTTGTTGCAAGATTAGAAGGTGTTAGAACTCTACTATCATATGCAACACACAAAGGATTTAAAGTGTATCAAATTGATGTTAAATCTACACTCCTAAATGGAATTCTTGATGAGGAGGTCTATATTGAACAAATAGAAGGTTTTGTAGATCCTAACAAAAGAGACATGGTCTTCAAATTTGTAAGAATTTGGCTTAGGCTAGAATTCACCCAAAAACTAAAGAACTCAACACAAGCACACAGTAGACCAAAATAGACAAAGTATGATCAGAATGATGATATTCATTCAATAATTGGATGAGAGTACACTAGGAGTGCCTGAATATAAAGGCCTCAAGAGAGCTTCTAGAATGCATAGAAGTCAACATCATGATATGTCATACAACCAGGCACATGTCCACTAGATATGGATTACCCTCCATTAAGAATGGGATTAAGTGTGATGATGTGAGGATAAGCCTACAATGGTGTAGTACACAAATTAGTGGTGTAGACAACATGTGCTAAATGAGGAGTGCAGATAACTGTGTTGTCATCATGACAACTCAGTGAATGATGCATACTCCTATGTTGTAGACACCATGTGCATAATTAGAGTTGTGTAACTCAATGAGAGTACAAAAGCTCCTAAGTGTCTCACCCAAGATAATAATAAAATAATGCAAAATAATTAAATAATGCATTAACCTAAGTTAAACGTAAGTAAGTGTAATAAGTAAATACTTATTTACACCAACACCCCCCCTTAAGCTTACAAAATCTAAGATGAAATGCAATATGGGTCCTGGCTATTAGGCCATATTAGGTACCCATGTACATAATGATATGCAATCTCCCATAAAGTGGGGAAAGAGGGAAAACCTCATGGGAAAAACCCTCCCCCAAAAAGAGAGATAAAAGAGGATGCATGGATGGATGGAGTAATCAAGACCCCCCCATTATGAGATACATCTAGTATATAAATAAGAGAATGATGAGAAGAGGAAGAGAGACAAGATGGGATGCCCCTCCCCCCCCCGCAAGAAGGATGCCAAACAGTGACTGCTTCAATGAAGAAGCTGATCCAAGACTACAAAATAGTGTTCCTCCCCTTAGGAAGAAACAATGCCAAAGGTACATATGAGATGCTTCTACTATGCATGGAAAGAATCCCATGGATGAGTGATGTCTCTAAAACCTACTCAACTGACAGAAGAACCTGTCCCAAAGAGCTGTCTATCTTTGCAACTGATGAAGAACCCTGCTACAACTACTGATCATAAGTATCCACAATCACTTCAACCTATGAGGATTGATCATGTAGAGAATGAACAAGAGAGTCGAATGGAACCCTCATGACAACTGAAGAAGGTAATTCTGCATCAAGAAGAAGAGGCAAATCATCAATACCATCCTCCAAATCTGTCATTGAACCTGTATCTGGAAGACTAGATGTACCCTACTATTCTGGACCTATCACTATGGCAATGTATGCATGTGGAATGAACTGTTGAAGTGACCTCTCACTGTAACTATTGATAGAACCCCACATTTTTTAATCTGTTGAAGCACTATCACTGAAATCACTATTGGTTTCCACATTGTATGATGTGCGAAGAGGAGTAGAGAACAAGCTTGGAGAACTTTCCTCAAAATGTACATCCTTCTCCACAAATATCTGATGTGTCTCAGGATCTAGAAGTCTGTATGCCTTCACACTGTCTTCATAACCAATGAAGGTAGAAGGCTAAAATGACTGTGCCTTGCAACCCCTAGAAGATATTTTTGCCCATGCAGGACAAGACTCTAAAGTGTGTCACAATAGGTTTTATGCCGCACCATGCCTCAAAAGGAGTTTTTCCATCTAAGGCTAGATGAGGAGAACGATTAAGAATGTGAGTGGCACTAGAGATTGCTTTGACTTCTAATGATGGACCTAGAGACTTGGCTTGTATCATGCAACTTTCCATGGACTTAAGAGTGTGAATCCTCAAAGCTACAACATCTGTCTTATGCAGACTGATTGCTGGTGAAGTCTGAAGATCAATGCCCTCATGTCTACAAAAGTCCTTAAGTCTTTTGTTCACATCCATGCTACCATTATCCATGCGAAGTACTTTGATGGATTTCTTGGATTTTTGTTCTACATGAGTCTTGAAGTCTAGAAAGTTATCCAACACTTCATTCTTATTATGCAAAAAGTAGACCCAAGTGAACCTTGAAAAGTCATCAACAAAAGTGAGTATGTAGCGACCCTAGCTAAATGCAAAAGGACCTGCTATTACCATGTGAACCATCTATAAAACACCTATTGCTCTAGAAGTCTTCCCTTTATGTAACTTCCCCTCTGGATGCATATCCACTAAATTTGTTGAACATTTACCCTTAGAAAATTTGATTTGAGGTAGACCTTTCACCATTTGGTAAGTACAAAGTTGTTGAAGATAGCAGTAGTCAAGATGACCATACTGCTCATCCCATAATTGCATGTTTGAATGTGATTGAGATAACAAGGCCTTTGAAGGAGACTTGGGTACAAAATGTGAGAAATAGTACAACCTTTTATGATCATTCACTTTCCCCACTACAACCAAGGAATCATCTTTAAGGCTGTGCACCTGAACCGAGTCTAGGAGGAACTCAACTCTATGTCCATCTCCAAAGTGAGTAACTTGGTAGATTGATAGGAGATTTAAACTTAGGTTTGGAACATAGAGAACCTCTTGAAACTCTCCATTTTCCATTTCCACATTTCCTTTTCCTTCAACTTCCATTTTACTATCATTCCCCATGAAGATGTGTGGTACCTTGGACTACTTCATTGAAGAAAAATCCTCCTTTAAAGAACTCATATGATATGAGGCACCTAAGTCAAATATCCATTCTTTTGAATAGTTTTCATTTTCCATGAGTGCTTTCCCTTTTCCCTTTGAATCTAAAGAAGACCCTTTCTCCTTTTAAGCATTAGGTAATGGAACATTATGTTTCTTCATGATGTTGGTTAACTCATCAATCTTTTTGAGATAAAACTCATGCTTTTGATGACCCAATTTCTTGCAATAAGCACACTTCTTCTTCTCCTTATTGTTGTCCCCTTTATTGTTGGAAATCAAGGACTTTCCTTGTTGCTTAGATTGAGGTGTTGTCTTTTCTACATCCTCAAATTTTCTCTTCCATTTCCTCTTACCCTTTCTTATATTTGAAGATTGTCCAGCTGAATGTTGAGAACCCTCATTGTTGGCCACCAATGCTTTGGACTGAGGTGGTTTGAGAATCCCCATTGATTCCAACTTCTTTTCTTCATCATCCAAAAATTTAGCATATTCATCAAAAGTGGCTTTCTTGTAGGTAGACCCTAAGGTAGTCTTTGATGTGTTAAAAGAAGATACAAATGTGGAATACTCTGATGGCAGCTTGTTATGGATGAGATAGATCAGTTTGTCATATTTGATAGAACTCCCACAATCAATAAGCTTTGTCCTTAATTCATTCACCTTAATGATGAAGTCCTGTATTGAGTCATATGACTTAGGATCTAAGAAAACAAGCTCATCTTCTATTTTGAACACATCCTCTTCAGACACTTTACCATAAAGGCTTTCGAGGGTATCCCAAGCTTCCTTGGATGTAGTACATTTCTTGATTTGATACATGATCTTATCATCTACCCCCAAACATATATCAACTAGGGCTTTTCTATCCATTGCTACCCAATCTAAAATTTCACTTGTTGATACATTATTACCTACTGGTTTAGAAAGAGTACCATCTACATATTGTGAAACTCCATTATGCATTAAGTGATACAACATTTTGATTAACCACAAAGCATAGTTATGAGGAGTTAATTTAGGAAACTTAAAGTTTCTCATAATGCAGAAAATGAAAGAAAAGTGCAGAAAAGAGAGAACACAACACCAAGAACACCCCCCCTTTTCACTAAATAAAGATTTGAGCACTTTATCAATAGTGCGATTACAATGTGCCACTTGCCAATTTTGGCCTTCGTGGACTTCTAATTTTTCTTGTTACAACCTCTTAATAGAGTACAAATCTAAAACTTTACAATGTGCTAAAATACTGAAGCATTACAAAGAAAAGAAAGGCCCTATTGTTGAAAGTGACAATTTTGTCCACACAACCCTACAATTTGATGCCAGATTTGGAAAGTACACAAAAAAAATGCACTTTAAAAAAAATGGAACCTATTTTCATCTCCAGATGTGCCTGTATAGAGCATTTGAAGTTGTAAAATATAGGATTATATAGGTATAGTAAAAAAGAAATGCAATTTTTGAACAATCCATGCACCAAAACCAAAAAATAGCTGCACCACTAAAAAATTTAGAAAATTCTACCCAATTTCAAAAAAAATTACACCTAATTTGGAGTCCGGATGTGAGAGTTATGGCCTTTTGAAGTCGGACTGCAAAAACCAAAATCAATTTGGAGATGGGTTGCATCAACGAAATATGAGTTAAATTTGACAGTCATATGGTTGTTGTAGTAGTTCTAATTTGACTTATTTTGACATCCAAATGGGTGTCAAGTTTAAGATGATAAAATGATGAAGTCAACAAAAATTTTGCCCAGTACTGATGTGGCAGATAGTGTGGATTTTTGTACTATACAAAAATGTATATAAATGTCTGACATGTCTATTGACTGTGTATACCTAAATGGTGCTGACTAGACAAGATTCATACACTAACTGGGTGGAGGAATCTACACTAAGTAATGCTAATGAGGATGTCGAGTCAGATATGACTGTTCTGACTGGCATAAGATGGATCCATTGTGTATGCGCCATGTGTCGAGTGCTCACTAGATTGTAGAGGATGTGTGGCTCTGCACAAAGATTCCATGTGGAGGGATGTTTGTTGTAGATGGGTCAATAGATTGATTACAGCGATGCCAGAGAAGCTTGCGATGCTAGTTTCTTTCTACCATCGGGGGTATTTTTTGTCACTCGAGTGGGGGTCTTAATCCCACGTGCATGGGGAAATAGCTTATGCACTGTTTTTAAAAAAAAAGGCCTGCAGAAGTGAAGTCAAATAGATGGCCAGGGAAAGGATTCCCGCCAGTTGTTAGAAGGTTGCCAGTGTGTGCGCAGGGCTGGCTAGAAATTGGATCTGTCAGGCCAAATTTCTATTTCTAGTATGGCTAGTGTTTTATGGTCGATTTGATTATAGTATCCCACAAATTTAATATGAAACCCTACACTAATAAAATAATTTTGGCAACCAATAATATAGAGTCAAGTCGGGCTATCACTGCTCAGTTTGGCAAATAAAATTTTCTCTCTGATACTAATTTTGAAAAATAAATTCAAAAATTACATAGAATTAAAATTATTTAGATCTAAAAATCAAACAAACAGATCAATGAAAATGATCATACCCAATTGCAAATTGGGGCCTTTGGGTTCTGATTTGCAAAAAAAAATTGCCTCATGATCAACTTTAGCCCAAGATAGGAAAGTTTATAGTCAATCTTCACTGAATTGATGCTCCAGATGCAACAATGAGGTCATATCTGGCTCTAGACGCTCTTAATTTCTGTAGATCCTCTAGATTTGTGTCGAGGTGCTAAAGCATGAACGGTCTTGAACAGCTACGTGATGAGAATCTTCCTTAGCTATGATACCATGTAAGAATTTGGCTTATGCCAGAATTCACCCAAGAACTAAAGAACTCAACACAAGCACATAGCAAACCAAAATAGACAGAGTATGATCAGAATGATGATATTCATTTATTAACAAGATGAGAGTACACTAGGAGTGCCTAAATATAAAGGCCTCAAGAGAGCTTCTAGAATGCATAGAAGTCAACATCATGATATGTCATACAACTAGGCACATGTCCACCAGATATGGATGATCCTCCATTAAGCATGGGGTTAAGTGTGATGATGTGAGGATAAGCCTACAATGGTGTAGCACAAAAATCAGTGGTGTAGACAACATGTGCTAGATGAGGAGTGCAGATAACTATGTTGTCATCATGACAACTCAGTGAATGATGCATACCCCTATGTTGTAGATACCATGTGCATAATTAGAGTTGCGTAACTCGATGAGAGTACACAAACTCCTAAGTGTCTCACCTAAAATAATAATAAAATAGTGCAAAATAATTTAAAAATGCATTAACCTAAGTAAAACTTAAGTAAGTGTAATAAGTAAATACTTATTTTCACCAAAAAAATTACACAAAGCACTATATGGTCTCAAGCAAGCTCCCAGAGCTTGGTATGAAAGACTTCATAATTACTCGATACAGATTGGATTTCAAAGAACAAATGATGATAGTAGTTTGTATATTAATGAAGGACAAGACAACAAGATTGTGTTGGAAAAAATATTTGATGATGAAACCTTATTTACCAAAAATGATGACTTATGGAGGGCATTTTTAGAAGAAATGAATAAAAAAATTGTGATATTGAGATATAAAAAAAATCGTTTGATTATAGATTTAGTAGAACAAAAATGGTATATACATTAATCAATCCAAATATATTAAGGAGATACTAAACAAATTTGGAATGGAATATTCAAGGCTAGTTCAAGCCCCTATGTCTACTAAACATAAGCTTTCCAAAAATGATGATTCAAAAGAGGTAGATCAGACCACATATAGATCAATGATTAGAAAATTACAATATGTAGTGCATACAAGGCATGATACTGCATTAGTAGTTGGTATGGTGGCAATATTCTCAACAAATCCTAGAGAAAATCACATGATGGCAATCAAGAGAATTATGAGTTATCTTAAAGGTACTAAAGACTATGGCTTATGATACAAACATGGAGGTAATTTGGACTTAAAGTTGTTCACTGATGTTGATTGGGAAGAAAGTATTGATGATAGGAAGAGGACTAGTGGTGGAGCATTCTTTCTTGGTAAAAGACTAGTGTCCTAGACAAGCAGGAAAGAAATTTCCACCTCTCAATCCACAAAAGAGGCACAATATGTGACAATAGTAGTTAATTGTTCTAACATTATTTGGTTAAAAAAACTATTGGAAGGAATGAAGATAGAGATCAAAGATCTAGTAGTTATATACTATGATAACACCAGTACAATCAATATATCAATGAATCCAATAATGCATACCAAAACAAAATATATTGTAATAAAATATCACTGCTTAAGAGAAATAGTGCAAGATAAGGAAGTTAGATTGGGATATGTGAACACAAAAGAACAGATTGTAGACATATTCACCAAGCCATTACCTAAGGATACATTTCTATATCTAAGAGGTAAGCTAGTGGTCATTCCCCTATTTGAAGCTCAATAAATGATGTTTAGTGATGCATCAACCAAAACCTATTGAAAATCAATCAATTGGTGTGGTATTGACAAAGGCATTTTGCAAATGAATCAGTACTTAAGGTACATTGATATTAACATATTATTTTCTTTGGCATGTGTTGTCAAATAGGATGAAGTTTACTATCATATCTCATAAGAAATTATAATAAGGATAATTTTTCTATAAGAGGGAGAAGTATGCTATCCTAGAGATGTCTAAGAGGGAGTATGAACTTGGTAGAATTTTTCTGATAGAGGGAGAAATTGAAGGCATAAAGAGTTCATATTGACAGAGAAATCCCTCATAGATGGGAATTAGAATGAAAATAAATATATGTTTCTTACTTTATTCTTGTTCTAAAAATTACATTGTGTTATGACACGTTGTGTTGCCATCAATGCCAAAGAGATAGATTGTTGGATACAATTGATTAATTGTGTATTGTCTTTGATGTTAGATAGATGTCATATCATTATTAGTCATTGCATGCTAAGCTCACTTGGGTAGTCAAGATGGTTTTCTGTGTCTACCAAGCATTCATGTGTTTTCCTAGTTTATAAGGCAATCTCTACTGAGTTAACTCGGGTGTCAAAAAAAAGTTTATAGAAGGTGAGTGTTAACCAAGATCACTTGGTTAATGAAGAAAATATTGGATGGAACCAGTGTTAACTGAGCTCACCCAATTACCAAAGGATCTTCATGAATATGCAGTGCTAATTGAGTTTACTTGGTTAATACTAGAAAATTCTTTTTGAGTTAGTGTCTACTGAGGAGGGTTGACTAATAAAGGATTTTCTTATTTTTGCATATTGAGTTTAATTGATTCATATATTGGTTCTAGCAAACTAAGTGTAATGTCCCCCTTCTAGCATTCATAGCATGATGTTGTCATTAGCCTATTTCCCCATAGTCCCATAGGCTAACTAGGACATTAAAGGGGCTTAGAGGCCATTTGGCCTAGACAGTTTCAGTTGCAGGTCTTTCTGAGGGGTTCTGAGGCAACTTTAGGCATACTTACTATTTATAGTAAGTCATCTTGAACATGGCTGAACATTCAGTCACAGTGGTATGTCGATGGTAATTGTTTAAAATTGACAAGAAAACTTATTTATCATTGATAAGATTTGTTATGCATTGATAAAGCCATTTTATAAAGTTAAATTTAAATATTTAACTTTATTAATGCATAGACTATAGTTTGTGGGAAATATTTAAATTAAAAGAGTTCCCTTTATTTTTATAACACATTGGAGACATAAGGTACATAAAGGGAGTTATGTTTTATTCCACATTGAGAAAACGAAGGATTGAGCTCTTGTGAGAACACTATTAAAGAAATGGAAGAGCTTTTTTTTTGTATGCTTGGATGAAGATTAATGTTATGCTGCTAGATATCTGATTATCGGGCTTGGAGGATGAAATCCCTCTTTGCTAGCATTCTCTTCACTGTTGGAAGACATAGTCAAGAGGATCAATGGTGTTTTCGCTTCAGGAAACACACTGGGTTTCATTTTGGGCATTTGCATGAAGAAATTTACAAGGGTTTGAGGTGCAGATCTAAAGTTAGTTATTGCTATAGTGCCACATGAACAGTATTTTGCTACAGTCGGCATGAACAGTATTTTGCTACAGTCGGCATGAACAGTATTTTGCTACAGTACGGCATGAACAGTGTTGGTATCAAGTTTACTTGTTTTTCTGGCTGATTAGAAGTTTGGAAGGCTGCCGACTACATCTACAAAATACTACGGCAACTAATTCCAGGTTTCTTCTGTCAAATTTTGATACTTTGCATAATAATTGTCGAATACAAGTCTGAATAGTTGTTGCAGCCTTTAAGGCAGCTGTAAGTGCACATATACATTTAAAAATCACCCTTTGTCAGCAAATTGAAAGAGTTTCCAGATTTTTCATATATTGTTGAATGTGTTCCAAGTGTTTGTGAAAATGTTATGATGTGTATTATGCATTTTAATGTCACTTCATAGTTGTTTGTAAATCTACTCATTGGAAAGCAATTTATTGAGGAAATCAGCTTTATGAGTTTGCATACAAAGTGTTTGACAATATTCCTTAAGTTAAATTTCTACAAGTCAAAGTTTAAATCAGGGGAGGATATTACAGTGGTATCAGAGCTATAAGTCCTACCATCCTGTGGAGGTCTTATAGGAAATTTGGAACCAGCAGATAGAGGGGAAAGTGTTTGAGGAAATGTCAAAACACTAAAATCAGAGCATTTATGTTTGAGCATGTGATAGGGGCCTTATAATTTCTACAATGCCAGAGTAAGACAAAGTAGGAGTTCAGACCTGCAAAGAAAATAGTCTAGTTCATTCGTATAGGGGGGTATAGAATCCAGTCATACAGACGCAACAAAGGTATTCTTTGGTCAAGACAGCAATATGGGTGATCGAGATGACAGGAATACAAGATTAGGTGGAGGCGGGAATGCCGGTCCAGAGCCTGGAGAGGAAAGATTCTTACAGTTATTAGAGACCTTGGTACAGGGTTAGCGAGTAGCAGAACAAAGGGTATAGGAACAGAGTCAGAGATTGGATCTTATGATGCAGATGATGGCTCGTCAAATGGGGTTGAATGCTAACATGGGTGGAGGAAATAATCAGAATGGTAACAATCAGAATGGAAATGATTAGGATGGGACACATAATGGAGATGAAAAAATTGGGAACAATTTCGGTCATGCACCTCAGCGAGCTAGGACAGTGAGTTCAAGGCCCATGATTCCTACATTTCCTCCTAGAGCTCCAGAGTAGCTTGTACCAGAGCCCTAGATTACTGATATACAGGACCAGTTGCAGAGAGATTGGGAAGCTAGAGGGCCAGATTTTACTGTTGCAATTACCTTTAGGGAGTATATGGATGTGCGGATGAAACATATGCCACATGGACATGATAGGAACTAGAGCTATGAGCTATGAAAGAAAGTAGGGAGACTTGAGTTACCATATTATGATGGCTCAGGAAAGTCTACAGCAAGAGCTTGGGTTCAAAAGCTTGACACATACTTTCAATTGAACCCTATGCCCGAGGAAGAAGCTATTAAGTATGCAGTAATTCATCTAGATGGGTTAGCACACGAGTGGTGGCATCATGGTATGGTCACTATGGGACATGCACACATTACCTCATATGTGGAGTTTACAGAGAGGCTGATTGAACATTTTGATAGGAAGGATCCGGAACTCCATTTCAAGGAGTTAGCTCAGCTTAAACAGTGGGGATCATTGGAAACATACATTTCAGAGTTTCAGAAACTTGCAATGTTAGTAACAGATGTATCTGAACAGAGGATACTAGTTCTATTTATGGATGGGTTAGCTGATCCGTTGAGAGGGTGGATTAAAGCTCTCAACCCTCCCACTTTGTAGGAAGCCATTAAGAAAGCTCATGACATGGATTCCTTTTCATCTTCAAAAAATAAATTCCAAGCAAAGAGTTTCCCTTCAAGGAAAGATAAGGACAAGAAACCTTTTCATAAAGAGGTTCAGCCGGCTAAGGAGGAAAGTAAGAGGTTGGACAATGAGACACTTAATGATCTCAAGAAGAAGAAACTTTGTTTTCATTGCAGGGAGCCTTGGGATTTGTCACATAAGTGTCCATTGAAAACAAAAGCTAACCAGATGGAGTACTTTTCATTTGAAGAGTCAGTAGATGGAGATTCAAAGTAGTCATCTGAATAAGATGGAGATGATGATAGTTCTTCACAGGAGGAAGCACGCGGTGATAGCACGATAGCTTAGTTGTCAAGTATATAGGAGGCCGTCACTTCTAGAGTTAGGGGAACCTTGGATGGACAGAGAGTTGTGTCACTAATTGATACAGGGGCGACACATAACTTCATTGATGAGAATTTTGTGACACGCAGAGGGCTACATACAAAGAAGCATAGGGGATTTAAGGTGATGGTTTTCGATGGCTTCAAAATTGAATGTACCAAGAAAATCTCCAACTTGCAGCTTCGTTTGGGAGATTATGACATGACAGGAGATTTCTTTGTGGTCAACATTGGTGATCAAGATATGGTGCTTGGGATGAACTAGATGAAGTCTCTGGTAGAGTTTACATTTAACCTTGAGAAAATGGAAATGAGGTTTGAGGAAAATGGTAAGAAGATAGTGCTCAGAGGTTTGTCAGATGGGAGACTTCAATTGGTGTCACTCAAGCAGATGCAGAGTTTCTTTAGACATGATCAAGTGTAGTGGGAAGCAGAGTTTAGAGTAATGCTTGAGATGACAGAGCAACATAAAAAAGAGTATCCACCTAATGTACAAAAAATAATAACCAAACATACTAAGGTGTTTGGTGAGATACCTCTAGGGAGACCCCCGGATAGGGGAATCGAGCATGTTATTGAATTAGAGGAAGGGGCTAAGCCAGTTATCATCACACCTTACCACCATCCGAAGAGATGTAAGGATGAAATATAAAAGGCAATTAAGGAGTTGATTGACATGGGGCACATACGGCCAAGAAAAAGTCCTTTCGCTTCTTCAGTAGTATTGGTGAAGAAGAAGGATGGTACAATGAGGATGTGCATTTATTATAGGGAGATAAACAAGAAGACTATCAAGAACCGATACCCTATCTCGCGCATCGATTAGCTTATTGATGAATTGCATGGTGCATGCTACTTTTCCAAGATTGATTTGAGATCTGGGTACCATCAGATATGGGTTAGAGAGGTGGATGTGGAGAAGATAGCTTTTAGATGCCACTATGGACATTTTGAGTTCTTAGTCATGCCCTTTGGGTTGACAAATGCCCCTGCCACTTTCCAGTCCTATATGAATAGAGTGTTTAGAGATCAGTTGAGGAAGTTTGTGTTGATATTTTTTGATGATATACTGATATACAACCGTACTTGGGAGGAACATTTGAAGCATATTGATACAGTGCTCAGTATTCTAGAGAGGGAGTCATTATATGCCAAGATGAGTAAATGTGAGTTTGGGATGATAGAGTTGCTCTACCTAGGGCATATTATTAGTACAGGAAGTGTTCGGGTTGACCCAGACAAGATCAGGGCCATTCTGGATTGGCCACCACTGAGGAACACTTCACAACTCAAGGGATTTCTCAGGCTTTGTGGGTTCTACCACAGATTTGTGAAGGGATTTTCACAAATAGCAACACCACTTACAGATTTGACACGAAAAGATAGTTTCAAGTGATTAGAGAGGGCTCACAATTGTTTCGACAAGTTTAAGGAGCTGATGAGTACATGTCCTATTTTAGCCATTCCAGATTTCACCAGGCCCTTTGAGCTGCAATGTGATGCCTCGGGAGAGGGCATAGGATCTTTTCTCATGCAAGACAAACATACCATCGCATATGAGAGTAGAAAATTATGAGGTGTGGAGAGAACCTATAGCATCTACGACAAAGAGATGCTAGCAATCATGCACTCGCTAGCTCAGTTCAGGCAGTACTTAGTGGGAAGTCGGTTCATAGTAAAAACAGATCATAATAGCTTGAAACATTTCCTTGGACAGAAGGACCTTAATGACAGGCAACAGAAATGGGTGAGTAAATTATAGGCCTATGATTTTGACATAGCCTATGTCAAAGGGAAGAAAAATATTGTTGCAGATGCTTTATCTAGAAGGCCTCATTTGCTTGCTGTTGGGATAGTCATGGATGATTGGAGAGAGATGATCTTGGCATAATATGCTAAGGATAGTTGGGCATCTAGAATTATTGAGGGAGCTATTCAAGATAGTCGATACACTATCGTAAATGATCTGATCATCTACAAGGAAAGGATTTATTTAGTACCTGGGTCTACTATGAAGTAGAAGATTTTGAGGGCATTTCATGATTCACCAATGCAAGGACATCTCGAATTCTTTAAGACATATCGACAGGTGAGAGAGTGCTTCACTTGGAAAGGACTCAAATCAGAGGTGCTTCAGTTTATGAGGGAATGCCCTGTGTGTTAGCAGAACAAACAGGAACATTCTTTTTCGGGTAGTTTACTACAGCCCCTACCCATACCGGAGAAGAAGTGGGATAGCATTTCCATGGATTTTATCACAAGCCTCCCCAAGGCATAGGGTCGAGATTGTATCTTTGTTGTGGTAGACAGATTGACAAAATTTGCACACTTCTTTGCAATTTCGTCTACATATTCAGTAGCACAAATAGAAGAACTATTTTTTTGAGAGGTATTCAAACTACATGGGATACCACGGAGCATAGTTAGTGACAGAGACAGTAGATTTATGAGCCACTTTTGGCAGGAGTTATTCAGGTTATGTGGAACAGAGCTCACTTTGAGTACCAGCTACCACCCTCAAACTGATGGGCAGACAGAGATAGTGAACAAATGGGTTGAGGGGTGCCTTCGAAACTACATTGTAGGAGAGCAGAAGGCTTGGGTGAAGTGGCTACATCTAGGGGAGTACTGCTATAATACCTCTTTCCATATGTCTATTCAAATGTCCCCTTTTATGGCACTGTACGGGTATGATGCTCCTAATTTTTTGGATTTGTTATTTGGGGATAGCAGGGTGCCTAAGGCCAAGGATACTTTGTAGGAGTGTCAGGACATTATGCGATCCTTGAAGGAAAATTTTCAAAAAGCACAAAATCAGCAGAAGCAATATGCTGATCAGCACAGCGTTGAGAGGTCTTTTGAGGTGGGGGATATGGTGTACCTCATCAGCCATATAGACAGTCCTCTCTCAAGAAGAGTGGAGCAGAGAAATTGAAACCACACTACTATGGACCGTTCAAAGTAATCAGGAGAGTGGGCAAAGTAGCTTATGAGTTGGAGTTGCCTGCAGACAGTAAAGTGCATAATGTGTTCCATGTGTCACGCCTTAAGAAGGCATTGGGTCACAATGTGGTGCCTTCAGTAGTATTGCCACCTCTTGATGATGAGGGAAAGCTTATCTTGGTTCTCAAGGCCATACTTGACTCCAGGGAGAGGGTGCTTCGCAGGAGGACTATTAGGGAGTATCTAGTGAAGTGGAGGAACCTACCTGTCGAGGATGCTACTTGGGAAAATGAGCAGATATTGCAGCATCTAGAGCTGAAATTGCTTGAGGACAAGCAATTTTGGGAAGGGCAGACTGTAATGTCCCCTTTGTAGCATTCATAGCATGATGTTGTTGTTAGCCTATTTCCCCACAGTCCTGTAGGCTAACTAGGACATTAAAGGGGCTTAGAGGCCATTTGGCCTAGACAGTTTTAGTTGCAGGTCTTTCTGAGGGGTTCTGAGGCAACTTTGGGCATACTTACTATTTATAGTAAGTCATCTTGGACATGGCCAAACATTCAGTCACAGTGGTATGTCAATGGTAATTGTTTATGATCGACAGGAAAACTTATTTATCATTGATAAGATTTGTTATGCATTGATAAAGCCATTTTATAAAGTTAAATTTAAATATTTAACTTTATTAATGCATAGACTATAGTTTGTGGGAAATATTTAAATTAAAAGAGTTCCCTTTATTTTTATAACACATTGGAGACATAAGGTACATAAAGGGCGTTATGTTTTATCCCACATTGAGAAAACGAAGGATTGAGCTCTTGTGAGAACACTATAAAAGAAATGGAAGAGCTTTTTTCTTGTATGCTTGAATGAAGATTAATGTTATGTTGCTGGATATCTGATTATCGGGCTTGGAGGATGGAATCCCTCTTTGCTAGCATTCTCTTCACTATTGGAAGACACAGTCAGGAGGATTAATGGTGTTTTCACTTCAGGAAACACACTGGGTTTCATTTTGGGCGTTTGCATGAAGAAATTTACAAGGGTTTGTGGTGCAGATCTGAAGTTAGTTATTGCTATAGTGCCGCATGAACAATATTTTGCTACAGTCGGCATGAACAGTATTTTGCTACAGTATGGCGTGAATAGTGTTGGTATCAAGTTTACTTGTTTTTTTGGCTAATTAGAAGTTTGGAAGGCTGCCGACTACATCTACAAAATACTACAGCAACTAATTCCAGGTTTCTTCTGTCAAATTTTGATACTTTGCATAATAATTGTCGAATACAAGTCTGAATAGTTGTTGCAGCCTTTAAGGCAGTTGTAAGTGCACGTCTACATTTAAAAATCACCCTTTATCAGCAGATTGAAAGAGTTTCCAGATTTTTCATATATTGTTGAATGTAGGCCAAGTGTTTGTGAAAATGTTATGATGTGTATTATGCATTTTAATGTCACTTCATAGTTGTTCGTAAATCTACTCATTGGAAAGCAATTTATTGAGGAAATCAGCTTTATGAGTTTGCATACAAAGTGTTTGACAATATTCCTTAAGTTAAATTTCTACAAGTCAAAGTTCAAATCAGGGGAGGATATTACACTAAGGTGATGAATATTAGTTATTCTAAGCTATTCTAATGATGCAATAAGGAAGAAAATCAAAAGGATAAGAAGAATATCCTTGTGAAGTTGAAAAGATGTATTTGATCAGGAAGGATCAAGTACAAGCCAAAATAGAGATATGTAATCAGCAATTTAGTTGCATCAAAAATTAGGGTTGGCTCCTAATATGGCTCACTTCAAGAGTGAAAATAGTAACTAGTTGAAATTGGTGGCTTTCCCAAATTGGGTTTCCACATTAAATCGTAGTGTCAATTTTGTTCATGCTATTTTATTTTATGTGTTTGCATCTAAGTTAAGATAATGGTAATCATAGGTAACATCTAAATTTTGCATGATAAGTCCTTACTGAGCATATTTTGTATTTTCCAAGTTACAACATTTTATGTGTGTTTGTTGAGCATCAATAGTATTCAGTTTTCAGAGTTTATTTTGTATTGACATCTAAAGGGATCTCGGATTTTTTTTTAGTAGTAACTGATTCACCCCTCTCCTTTCAGTTACTCCTCTTATATTTCCAACACTTTCTATGTCCTTTCTTGGGTATTTTAAAACCAAAAGACTTCGATATGAACTTCAAGCTAATGTAAAAGAAAAATAAATTTTCATATTTGAATAGTTTTATAATCTATTATTTGGTTATTTTGAAATCTTTTAGTTTTATAATCTTATATTTGATATTTTGATATCTTAAAATTTCTATTTTGGACAAAGGCATAGTAATGTAAATTATGATTATTATTAAAGAAATTCTAACATTTCCTTATTTAGGTATTTTAAATTACAAGAATTTCTATTCTAGATCACTTCAAAGTAATGCAAAGTCTTAATTTCACAAGAATGATTCTCATACTTCTACTATGACATTAACAAAGTTCTCCAAAGTAATTAAAGCTCTCTTAACATTTTTTTCTTTTCCTTACACATACTTTATCCCATGGTTATGATTATTTTTAAGTGAAGGAATGACAATCTTAAAGTTTCAATTGGGTTGGATTAGAAAAAACAAATGCAACGATTGTTGGGTCTATAGTGCTTAATTTCTTTGAGTAGTGGTATTAGACAAACAATGTCTCTTGACTTTGGAATTGGTGTTTATTTTCTTGTAAGGGTTCAGGCCCTATCCCATTTTACTTAATCAAAACATATTTGAAATTCCATTAATATAAGTAAAATGGAACAGTTTTTTTTTTTAAATGATAGTAGAAGGGAACATCCATATGTGAAAACATAAGCATTTAGTATTAAAAATAAATTAACAACTAGAGAATGCGTATTTTGTGCATGCAACGATTAGCTGATAGGAGTAATTTGTCTTCTAATATGAAAGAAATTTTTATATTATAATTTTTACATCCAAATAACCTGAAGCAAGTAGTGGAAGTAGTTTATTTTGATTTGAGCTCTAATTAAATGGAATTAACATTATATAATAAAGTTAATTTTTTAAAAGAAATAAATAGTTATAGATCTTAAATTTAGAAATCTAAGAATTTTCTACAAGCTTAAATAATGAGATACAATCTACCATATTTTAATTGGATTTCATATACACATAAGAAAAGTTAATTGACTATGTCTAAAGGAATTGAATTGAAAATAAGATATTTATTTAAAGCTATTGATTTCACAACACACACACACACACACAAAAATTCTCTATACAATTTAATTGATATCAAAATCAAAAAGAGATTTTTGAACCCTAATAAAACTTGAGAAAAGAATTAAAAGCTTAATAATATAATGTTCTTCCATGAATGAAGATCTCAAAGAGATGGATAAGCAAGCAATCTTGATATCAAATTCCATAAATAAATAAAAAACTTTATTTCAAGTCTTCTCATGTTGTCAAGATAATGGATATATAAACTCTTGACATTTTTATGATGACACTAAGATTCAAAATTAGACATTTACATAATGTAGCCAACTCAAGATTCAAATTTCAAAGTTCATTGTATAATAGTAATAAGAATTCAAATTTTACTATTTTCATCCCAACAAAATCTCAAAATAAGTTACTCATACTCAAAAGTACTCATAACTTGTACAATCTAAATACAAATCAATATCATAGCCTTATTCACATTTCACTATCAAAGCTTATTATAGTGATTTCTACCCTTATTTTTGGATAAAAGTTAAATTAAAAAAGAAGTATATAAAATACTTAAAATTGATCACATATGATAGGTTGGGGGAGGATCATGGAAAAATGGATGGGAGGGGTGGGACAGAAATTGTAGTTAGTAAAATTTGCAGAGAAACATCGAGGTAATTTGGGTCATGGTAGGTTTGGGAGTAAATAGGGTTTTGGTAGAGGGCAGGAGACATCCTAGGATGAAATCTTTTACAAAAAATTTGCAATTCAATCAGCTAAGCCCTTCTTTGTTAATTCAAGATTTCAATTCAAGTATCTAGGAAAAGTGAGAAAACAACTTCCATTTGATAATTGTGTAAGAGATATGCCTTACAATGGTGGGGAGGTTGTGAAAATCATAGAAAATGATAAGTTAATAGGTGGTGGTTAGGAAAAGCAACAGATTATTGCTTGTGATGAAGGAGAATGCTCAAATATTGGTAATAAATTAAAGTAGTTAATAGGGGATTCTAGTCGTGTTGTCTTCGAACAAAATCTTGTTAGGAGGAAAAATAAAGGATCACAACAACTTGTCAAGATTAGGTAAATTTGGAGGAAAAAGTAGGTGGGATATCAAAATGTGTTGTTAAATGTTGATGGTGGTCAAGGTTCTAGAGATCAATATCTCAGAGAGGCTATTGGCACTACATTTGGAGTTTTTGAAAAGAGTCACATTGATGGTTAATTGGATAGGTAGGAAAGAGGTTCTATTTCATTAGAAAATTTTAAATTATTTTATAGTTTTGTTCAATTCAGCGTTGTCTAGGGATTGGGTCTATAAATTTAAAGGGTGGTTATAAAGGGTTTGGAATTTTGACTTTTCCATTTACTCTAAATTTTACTTTGAGCCCTATTAGTGTAAATCTCTTTTTGCACTAGATAGAATTACCAGATTTTCTGCTTGAGTTTAGAGATCCTGAGATTGTCAAATTGTTAGCAAATAAGGTGGGAATTTTGGTCAAACATGACTTAATCCCTTTCGAACAAGTGTTTCAACTAGTTAGAGTTTGTATTTTAATAAGTAGTCAGATATCAACACCAGAATGCTTATTTTGTCATTAAAAATGGGATGTCTAGAAACAAAAAATTCTAGTCCAAGGGTTGTTTGATATTAAGAAACACACATTATCCCCAGGGAACATTACTTTGGACTATGGAGGTATTTCCCCATATTAGATTACAATATTTGAACACCATTCAACTGTGGCAAAGAAATTTAAGTTCTAGCATTGCAACAATCAAAGTGATTTAGTATTAAGAGAGGCAACTAATTATATGATTAGGATTTTCGATGACATTGGATCTGGTTTGGGGGATATTAGTGTGGTAGTTTCTATGAAAGAGGAGTTGACTTAATGCCTTGGGAATAAGAGGGTTTCTTCACAAATGGAGAGTTGTAGTGAATCATTTAAGGAACTTTATAAAAACATTTTGAATAATAGAAAGGTTAAGGATTCATTTAATTTAGATCAAGAGAATGTCATCTTTCCAAATCAATTGATGTTTACTTCTATTATCACGGACCTTAGTGCTAAGAAGACGGAGAATATAATGAGGGAAACAAATATTATATGCTAGCTACCTTTTAGTAATATAAAGTTAGTAGATTTAGTAGAGGTTAATAAAAATCAATGTCAAGTAGAGGTATGGATTAGTGTCAATTTTCTCTCATGTTTCTATTTTATATCTTAGGAGTAAGTTTTAAAGATTAGTTTATACTAATGGCATAAGTTGATAGATTTCATAACATTTCATTTTAGGATTCAATTAGCAAAGGGCTGGTTGTTAAGCATTACCATTTTGAAAGATGGAAGAGGAAGAGTTGGTTAGTACAAGACATAATTACTAATTAGGTCATGTTCAACAAATCTCTCATGGAATTGTTTGTTTTTGCATGTCAAGAGACTATGAAACTAGTTTAGATTGGGAATAAATGTAGAAATGGAATTTCTTAATTTGGCAAATGAGATATCTACATTTGTTGTTTGTGAAAAATTTCATAAAATTGCAGATGAAATCATGAGAGAAGATACTCCACAGAATATAAATGTTGTATCTAAAGAAGCCATTCTGATCAATGAGGTTGCATATAGGGTTTGGCAAGGTAGTAGTGGCCATATGGAAAATGTAAATTGGGAGAGATCAGCTAGGAGAGATTTTCAATTTGACTTCTCACAATCTTTCTCAATAATGTAAGCACATAGGGAGAAAATTTGACTGACTTGTATGCCTAAGACTCATGGCAGAAAGAGTAAAAACAAGAAAACCAAGGAATAAATTGCAGAAGGAATTTAGACTACTTTGGAAGACAAATTTTAGGTAGTAAAGAGAATAAACAGGAGGATTAAATGTCCTATAGCAAACATATGAAGATTATCACGTGGAATGTTAGGGGTATAAATGCGTTTTACAATAGAGAAAGGATTAAAGAGCTTTTAGATTACTCAAAAGGAGACATTATTTTACTTCAAGGGTCCAAATTATTAGAATATAAATAAAAGGATTCAATTGCAAAATGAAAGCATTGGAAATCTACTCACTTTCCCAGTGCTGGGGCTTTGGGAGGTTTAATTACTCTACATAACCCAAGGACAATTTCAAGTAGCTTGGTGGATCAAGGTTTGAGGTGGAAATGTATTAAATTTCAACACTTTGATATTTTGATGGTAATAATCAATGTTTATTGAGCAACCAGTGTGTTAGAGAAGCTTAAATTATGGAATATGATATCTTCTAAAATTAGATTGAATTCTGAACAAAATTGCATTATCAAAGGGGATTTTAATGTGATCAGGAACATTACAAAGAAATAGGGATATATCTTTCCATCTGTGAAATTTATGTAAGATTTTGATAATTTTATGTGTGAGAATGAATTGTTTGAGGTGGCATCATCTAATGGTACTTTTTAATCGAATAACAAAACATATGGGTTTTTACAAATTGCAGAGAAACCCGATAGATTCCATATCAGCTCAAGCTTGGAAACTAACATATGTTAAATTTTCATCTCAAATTTTATCATTCCCAGGTTCTGACCACTTTCTTGTAGCTTTATATATAGAGAATTATATGGTTAAGAGCTCGGTGAAGTAGAAATTATCTTTTAAATTTGAAAGAATGTGGTTGAGGCATACTCAAGTCTTTCAATTAATTAGACAATGGTGGGTCAGTGCATGAGCTGAAAGGGGTAATCAGATGTTTAAGTTTTATAAGAATCTTCAATACCTCAAGAATAGAATTAAAGTTTGGAATAAATAGGTTTTTAAATATATTTTTGAGAAAAAAATAGTAGTTCAATAGGAGTTGGAAAATTTAAATGCAGAGATTATTACTTCTAGACTGAATTCAAAATTCTTCTCATATCAAAAAGAAAAATTCTCAATGGGAGAAGTTATGTAGTAGAGAGTAAGAATATTGGGAGTACAAATCTAGAGAGTTATGGCTTAGTGATGGAGACCATAATACTTGTTGGATACAATTGTTCAATTGTGTGCTATCTTTGATGTTACACAAATGTCATATCAATTATTAGAAAGATTCTACCGAGATCAATTGGTCAGCAAAGTAAACTATAGAGTTTACCTAGCTTAGTTGGTTAGCAAAGCAAATTTCAGAGTCTACCGAGTGTTCTTAAAAATTACTCTTTGGAAATTGTGTCTACCGAGCTCACTCAGGTATTGAAGGATTCTGTGATAGAAGTTAGTGTTAACTGAGCTCACAAGGTTAGCAAAGGAAAGTTAGTGTTTACTGAGTTCACTTGGTCACCAAAGGATTTTGCAAAGTTCACAGTGTTCATTGAGCTTTAGTTGGTTAACACTGGAAATCATTTTTGGAGCAGTGTCAGCCAATGAAGGATTTCATTGTTTTGGGAAATAAAGCTTAATTGTTTTATATAATTATTGTTGCCAATTGATGTAATGATTATTGATAATTGTAACTTGTAAATGAGTTGACTTGACAATTTGTAAGGTATAAATAAAAGGTCAAGTTGTGAATTCTAAGTGTAATGAGAAATCATGCAAGTATGTTGATTATGTGAAGAGGAAAGTGTGAGAAAATTTTGAAGAAAGATTAGATATCCTTGAGGAGAAACAAAGTTGTATTCAATCAGAAGAGGATCTGGTAAAGCAGAATACAGATTCGTATCAACAATTCAGTTGCATCTCATTCAGGTCAACTCATTGTTACTTTCTTACCATTGTAGTAGCAACTTCTAAATTTCTTAACAGATTTGGTCTAACATCCATTTTGTAAATCTTTTAACAAGGTGATAGTTCTTTTGAATTGTTCTAAACACCTCTAGCAAGGCCACTCCTAACAGGGTGATTAAATCTTTAACAAGGTCACACCTGACAATGTGTTTTGTAACCTTTAAGAGGGTTGGCTCCTAATAGGACTCACTTCAGAAGAGTGAAAATTACTATCTAGTTACTTGGTGGCTTTTCCCATATTGGGTTTCCATGTTAAATCTTCTATCTCATGTGTTCGTGTTATTTCTTTTATGCATACATGTTAATCACTATGAATGTTTATGTTCTGCTAAAGATAACATACACTACATCTACTGAGTTACAACATTTTTTGTGTGCTTACCGAGTAATAGTAGTAACTAGTTTTATAAGACATCTAAGGGATTTGTGGATTTTTTTTTGTGGTAACTGATTCACACCCCCTCCCCCCCATCCCTCAGTTACTCCATCTATATTTCCAACAATTGGTATCAGATCTTTTGGTACTTGTAGGAAGGATTTCAAGGATCTAAGCTAAAGATTAGGAAGTCTTACAAGAGGTAAATTCCAAGGCTTAATAGGGATAGCTTTTCAGCATGGAAATGTCTCACGAGACTCCATTTGGCTTCCATTGGAGATGAAGGATTGAAATATCTTGATGAAGAATATACAACTCCTTTTGGTACATTATCTATCAATGACATTGCTGAGAAGAAGACTCATAACACCATGATGATAGACATTGCATGAGCCCTAAGCTACGAAGAATTTGATGATATCAAACACAACAAAACTACCTTTTCTATGTGGAACAAGCTGAAAGATATCTATGGAGGTGATGACAATGTGAGGAGAGCCAAAGCAGAAAGTCTAAGAGGACAATTTGATTAGAAGAGGATGAGAGAGGATGGGAATATTGCTAAATATGTTGAAAGAGTCAAAGTAAGTGTCACTGCAATCAAGGCTTTTGGAGGAGATATCAAAGAGGAAATAGTTGTAAGTAAAGTTCTTAGAACATTTCTTCCCATTTATGCAATTAGAGTTTCTACATTTTAAGAAAGAAGATATGAAGCAAATTATAAGATAAATTTAGAGGCCATAATAGGAAGATTGACTACATTTGAGCTAGATAACTATGACAACTATGTTCTAGCGTCCAAGAACATTGAATCAACATTTGAAGCCAAGCTTTCACTCAAAGAAAAGGGAAAAAAGATAAAGGATTCTCAATCAAAAAGTGAAGAAGAATCATAACAGAGTCCTGACATTGATCTTGAGGTGGTTAAAGCTCTACTTGCAAGGAAATATTTTAGAGGCAAAGGAAAATACAAAGGTAAAGTTCCTCTAATCTATTTTTCATGTGAGGAAATTGGTCATATTGTTGCTAGGTGCCCAAACATGAAAAACAAGGATGAGAAGAAAGGTCACAAATGTAATGGTAAGAAAGACTTCAAATCATTCAAGGACAAAGGTAAGAAAACATTTTCATTGCTAAAGATTCTAAGGATTCTAATAATAGTGAAGATGAAATAGTTTACATTGCTATGAAAGATGAATCTGATAATGATGAGGAAGATAAAATGGAACTTACCTCTCATGTAAGCAAAAATGATACATGGATCATAGAAAATCGTTGTTCTCATCATATGATTGTTGAAAAAAAAAAGTTTGAACATTTTGAATAATATGATGGTGGCAGTGTGAGGTTTGGTAATAATGAACCTTGTTGCATAAGAGGAGGAGGAAGAATCTCACTACCAAAGAGCTTGTATGTGATAATTCTTATTGGGTTGAAGGACTAAAACAAAATCTATTGAGTGTGGAATAACCAATCAATATTGGATTCAAGGTAGAATTCATGCATGGAAAAGCAATACTGTTAGATGACAAAGGAAAGCTAATTAGATCAGGCATATAGATAAAAGGTAACTTCTTTTATCTTAAACTTTGTGAATGTTCATGTTTTATTGCTCAAGTTGAAGAAAGTTGGTTATGGCACATAAGGTTATGTCATGTAAATTATGATAACGTAGTGAAAATAAGAAAATTTAGGAAAGTAAGAGGCATTCCTAGTATAAAGAAACATGATGTTGGTCTATGCAAGAATTGTCAAATTGGTAAGATGGGAAAGACTAGCTTTAAAAGTAAAAACTATCAGTCTAAATAAATTTTGAAAATTATGCATACCGATTTGTGTTGACCTATTAGAATTGAGAGCTATACTGGAGAAAAATTCTTCATTCTTTTTGTTGATGACTACTCTAGAATGATGACTATCATGTATCTGAGTGAGAAATTAGAAGTATTTGAGAAGTTCAAATGGTATTTGGCTAGAGTAGAAAAGGAAATAGGGAAAAGACTAAAATGTTTGAGATCATACAGAGGTGGCAAATTCATCTCCCATGAATTCAACAACTTTTGCATTGAAAGAGGAATCAAAATATAAGTATCAGCTCCTAGATCTCCCAAGCAGAATGGAATGGCTGAAATGAGGAATAGATCTTTCATGGATTGTGTAAGAACTCTAATGGTTGAAAAGAACATTACTATCAAATACTAGAAGGAAGCTATCAACACTACAGTTCATAGCTTGAACTGAGTACCATTGAAGAAGGACTCATTCAAAACCCCCTATGAGTTATTGTATGGTTATAAACCCAATGTAACTTACCTAAAAGTATTTGGAAGCAAACGTTATATTTTGAAAGAATATAGAAAAGGAAAATTTGATGTGAAGGGTGATGAAGGTATATTTTTGGGATATTCTTGCAAGAGTAAGGCATATACATGTTTAAATTTATCTACTCACAAAGTCATAGAAAGTGCATATGTGAACGTTGATGAGTTTGCAGAAAGGACTAAAGAAGAAAGAAAAAAGGAACCAGGAGATTACAGGAGATTTGTTTTCATTGAACCTAATATAGTGCCAGATACATCTGTCAGTTAGGAAACTTCTACTCCTGAGTCTTCAGCCACCAAGTTGTAGGAACCTGAGTCGCATTCAGATGCTATCGAGCCAATGCCTATCAAGTCTAAAGGACTCGTGCAATAGTTAGATCAACTAGAGCCATAAATTGAAATTCAAAGTGAAGATAGTGGAACTCAGTCAAAAGGAAAGGAACTTGTATTGGCCAAGTATGTCAAGAGACATCATGGACCAAATCAGATTATTGGAGACAAATCTAAAGGTACTATGACAAGAAGTAAGCTAGAAGGTACTTGTTTACTTGTTGATTTTGAATGTAGAAATGTCAAAGATGTATTGGAAAATGAAAGTTGGATTGAGGCTATGAATGAAGAGATAGAGCAAATAGAGAAGAACAAAACATGAAATCTTGTACCTAGGCCTAAAGACAAAAATGTGATTAGAACAAAGTGACTATTCAGAAATAAGTTGAATGAGGATGGTAAGGTATCAAGAACCAAAGCTAGATTGGTATGTACAGGCTACTCTCAAGAAGAAGGAATTGATTATGAAGAGACTTTTTCGCCTATTGCAAGACTAGAAGGTGTCAAGGCCTTACTTGCATATGTTGCATACAAAGGATTTAAGGTATATCAAATGGATGCCAAATCAACATTTCTCAATGGTATTCTTGATAAAAAAGTCTACATTGAGCAACCTGAAGTTTTTGTTGATCCAAACAAGAAGGACATGGTCTGCAAGTTACACAAAGCATTGTATGGTCTAAAACAAGCCCCTAGAGCATGGTATGAAAGATTGCATCACTATCTTATTCAGATTGGGTTTCAGAGAACTAATGATAACAGTAGCTTGTATATCAAAGAAGGATCAGATAATAAAATTGTTTTGGCAGAAATATTTGTGGATGATAGCTTTTTTATAGGGAATGATTATCTATGAAAATATATTTTATAACAAATGAACAAGGAATTTGAAATGTCTATGTTTGGTGGGATTAAATTCTTTATTGGTCTTTACATACAATAGAGAAAGAATAGTATCTACTCAATCTAAACACATTAAGAAGATACTCAAGAAGTTTGGTATTGAAGACTGTAAACTAGTTGGGACTCCCATTTGTACTAGATTAAAGCTTACCAAGAATGATGAATCAAAAGAGGTAGATAAAACCTTATATAGATCAATGATTGGAAAGTTGTAGTATGTAATTCATACAAGGCCTAATATTGTTCTTGCAGCTGGTATAGTAGCAAGATTCTCAACAAAACCTAGAGAAAATCACATGATGGCAATCAAAAGGATCTTAATATACTTGAAAGACACTAAAGATTATGGATTATGGTACAAATTTGGAGGAAATTTAGACTTGAAAGTGTTTACTGATGTTGATTGGGCATGAAACATTGATGATAGAAAGAGTACAAGTGGTGGAGCATTCTTTCTTGGACAAGTAAAAAGCAAAATTGTACATCCTAATCTACAACAAAAGTAGAGTATGTTGCAAAAGTAGAGTAAATTGTTCCAATATTGTTTGGTTTAAATAGTTGTTGGAAGACATGAAAGTTGAGATCAAGGAACCGGTTGTTATGTTTTGTGATAATACAAGTGAAATCAACATATCAAAGAATCTAATAATGTATTTCAAAAATAAGCACATTGCAATACAATATCACTTTGTTAGAGAATTGGCATATGATAAGGAGATCAAATTGGAATATGTCCATACAAAGGAATAGATTTCTGACATATTCACCAAGCCATTATCTAAGGATGCATTCTTGTATCTAAGAGGTAAGTTAGGGGTCATTCCCCTATTTGAAGTTCACTAAAATGAAGTTTTAATGATGCATCAACAGGAACCAAATTGAAGATCTATTAGTTGATATAGCATAATCATGGAAACATTACATATGAATCAGTACTCAATGTACATTGTTACTCTTTTGTGTTATCTTTGGCATTGGTTGTCAAAGAGGGAGATTATACCATCATATCTTTCTAAAATTTGAATTTGTTTGTGGAGAGTTTGCTATTTAGAAAAGAAGCTATGTAATTCCTTCACAAATGGAGATTACCACATTAGAGGAATTTGTGGCATAAAAATTTAAGAGGGAGAAATGTTTTTTCAGAAAAAGACTTGCTTTAAAATTTCATTGTGCTATGACATGTTGTGTTACCATCAATTCCAAAGAGGGAGATTGTTGGATACAATTGTCCAATTGTGTGTTGTCTTTGATATTACACAAATGTCATATCAGTTATTAGACAGAGTCTACCAAGCTCTATTGGTTAGCAAAGAAAACTACAGAATTTACCAAGCTCAGTTGGTCAACAAAGTGAATTTCAAAGTCTACCAAGTGTTTCTAAAAATTACTCTGTGAAAACTGTGTCTACCGAGCTCACTCAAGCGTTGAAGGATTCTATGACAGAAGTCAATGTTAATCAAGCTCACAAGGTTAGCAAAGGATAGTTAGTGTTTACCAAGTTCACTCAGTGTCCAAAGGATTTTGTAGAGTTTGCAATGTTCAACGAACTTTATTTGGTGAACACTGGCAATCATTTCTAGAGTAGTGTCTACCAAGCAGGGTCGGCCAATGAAGGATTTCATTGTTTTGAGAAATAAAGCTTAATTGTTTTATGTAATGATTGTAGTTGACTGATATAATAATTATTGATAATTATAACATGTAAATGAGCTGACTTGAAAATTTTTAAGGTATAAATAAAAGGTCAAGTTGTGAATTCTAAGTGTAATGAGTGAGCATGCAAGTATGTTGATTATGTGAAGAGGAAAGTGTGAGTGAATTTTGAAGAAGGATCAGATATCCTTGAGGAGAAACAAATTTTTATTTGATCAAAAGATGATCTAGTAAAGTAGAATAGATATTTGTATCAACAATTCAGTTACATCTCATTCACATCAAGTCATTGCTACTTTCTTACCATTATAGAAATGATTTCTAAATCTCTTAATAGAGTTGGTCTAATAGCCATTTTGTAGATTCTCTAACAAGGTGATAGTTCTTTTTAATTTTTCTAAAGACCTCTAGCAAGGCCACTCCTAATAGGGTGATTAAATCCTTTAACAAGGCTAACAGTGTGTTTTGTAACCTTTAACAGGGTTGGCTACTCATAGGGCTCACTTCAAAAGAGTGAAAATTAGTAGCTAGTTACTTGGTGGTTTTTTCCATATTGGTTTTCCATGTTAAATCTATTGTCTCATGTGTTTATGTTATTTATTTTATGCATGCATTTTAATCACTATGAATGTTTAAGATTTGTTAAAGATAACATACACTGCATCTATAGAGTTACAACATTTTTTGTGTGGTTATCGAGTAACAACAATAACTAGTTTTATAAGACATCTAAGGGATCTTTGGAATTTTTTTTTTTGGTAATTGATTCACCTCCACCCCCCTCGCTCACTTACTCCATCTATATTTCCAACAATACTAAGTACTTTCATGTAGCAACCATTCAGCAGAAGGTGAGTAACTCTATCTTCTCAATAATTGATCAATCATCAGGCAAGGTTGTCAAATATGAATCAATGATTAAGGTGGAGGGGGTTAGGTTTTTTAAGGATATTCTTGATCCATTTTTATGTAATGAGGAGTGCGAAGAGTAGGTAAGTTCATTTCTCGAACCTATTCCAAGTATTATCACAGAGCACAATAATTTTGAACTTATGAAACTATTTACAATGGAGGAGATCTAGAAAATGGTTCAATCATTTCCTCCAAATAAAACCCCTAGTCCATATGGATTTATTACAATTTTCTATCATAAATGTTGGGATTTCTTATTTTGGGAAATATTAATAGCTTTGGAGACATCTAGAAGGAAGAATATTATTCTGAGCAACTTCAATTCAACAAATATTTCTAATATTCCCAAAATTGAGGATCCTCAAACATTTGTTTATTTTAGACCCATTTCATTTTGTAACACTATATAAAAAACTTTCACAAAAGCTATATATTCAAGACTAAAATACATATTGCTGAGGATTGTTTCACTAGAATAGAGAGGGTTTGTACCTGGGAAAGAAACTTTAGAAGGGGCTATTGTGGCACATGAAACTCTTCATCATATCAATAAGAATCACATACCTTCTATTGTAATCAAATTAGATATGATGAAGGCTTATGATACACTTAAATGGTCTTTCTTTATCAAGGTTTTGAAGAAATTTGGCTTCAATTCTGCATGGTGTAATTGGATTAAAGCATGTGTTTTGGGTGTTCAATTTTTAGTTCTAATTAATAGATCCTCGAAGGGCTATTTTAAATCTTTGCAAGAAATTAGATAGGGTGATCCATTATCACCAACGTTAATCATTCTAATGGCCAAAGATTTTAGTGGGGCTATAATTCAATCCAAGTGGTTGGAGCTTTAGCAAGGTATTCATTTTGGGGGTAAGGACTTGCCAGTAAGACATTCATTGTTTGCAGATGATACCTTGTTGTTTGGAGCAGCTAGTGTGAAAGAAGTCAAGAACATTAAAACTATTCTTGATCAATATAAAAGGTTATTAGGATAGAAGATTAGTACAACCAAATAAAAAAAAATCATGTTCTTCACTACCATTATTTCCAAAAGGATTTGTAAGATTTTGGACTTTGATTGAGACTATCTTGCTTCTACATATTTGGGTGTATCATTATTTATGGGTAGCAATAAAGCTTCCTATTAGAGAAATATTAGTGGAAGGATTAAAGCTAGAACTATGCATTGGAAGGTGAGATGGCTTTAACTGTCTAGTCAAATTCTTCTAATCAAGTCTATCCTTGCTACAATCCCAAACTATTATTTTTCTATGTTATCATCACCTAGAAATATTATTAAGAAGATAAAAGCTATAATTTGAGGTTTCTTATGAATGGAGAATATGTTAGTAGAGCATAAAATCCCATTAATATCATTAAAAGAAATTCCATATGAGAAATTTGAAGGACAAATTTGCCAAATTTGGCTTTAAGAAATAAAGCTATTGGTGGTAAGTTGATTTGGTTAGTGTATGAAATAGGTGAGGAAAAATGGTGTAAAATCATGCAAAGGAAGTATTTAGATACCTCAAAACCATCTAGAATTTTCACTTTAGAAAAGTTACCAACATGATCAGTGATTTGGAATTTTATGGTTTCTTCATGAGATTTACTTACTAGATATTTATCTTGGAAAATCAATAATGGGGCAAGGGCACCTTTTCAGGAGGACTCGTGGAATGGTTATCCCTCATTATGTGAGTCTAGATCTTTAGGGGCTTGGAGTCAAATCTTTTTTGATCAATAAAGTAATTGTGTAGAAGATTATATAGAGTTTGTAGACTCACTTTTAGGTCAAGTTAGCTAGAAAAGACTAGATATACTTCCTATTCCAGAGGAGATCAAGAGGGATTTCAGTAGTAAGTGTAAGATAAGAATTTTTCTTGGTGTCAAACTAGAAGGATGAGGTGTTATGAGTTCCACATTAGGAGGGGATGTACTCCGTGAAGATGGGATGCATGGATGCTAGAAGCTCAGAAGCAGGCAAAAGGATGTCAAGGGCTTATAAATTTTGCTGGAATCTAGTTGTCTTGCCAAAGGCTAGATGTTTTTCTTGGTTAGCATTAAAGAAGAGAATTATTACTAGTGATAAAAATGCAAAAATTGAATATTGTGTAGAACTTACACTGTGTGATGTTTTTGAAAGAAGTTGAGATAGTTGATCATCTTTTCATTCCATGCAAAGTGGCACATAAATGCTATCTTTTAATACCACAGAGATTAAATATCATGATGTCATTACTAATCACATTATGGGATATGTTTCAGGATTAGCCATGCCTTGAAAATCATTCTTTCTACTCTTGTATTTGGAAATTTATTCTAGCACTAGTAATTTGGGCAATATGGTGAGAAAGAAGCAAGCAATTTTTTAGGAATCAATATTAAAAATTTGAAGGTGTGCTAGCTGCATTAGAATCCTTAGTGGTAGAAGTAGTTTTGGCCTATGTCGGAAAAACTACAGAACATCTACTTATTATAGGTTGGGATCTTTTTTTGGTGAATAGATGGATTAACTTAACTTCCCAAAATTATAATATTATTGCTTCGAGCCCATTTGTAAAAGTAAATAGACATGATGTTAGATGGATCCCTACAAGTTAGGAGTCTTAAAGTTTAAATTTGATGGATGCTCCAAAGGTAATCTTGGGGCTTCAGGGGTTGGAGTATGTATAAGAGATCATGGGGAATTGTGGTGGCTATGTTGGCAAATAAGATTCCACCAGGAACAAATAATAGTGCAGAGGCTTTGGCACTTTTATATAAAAATGGTGAGAAGATTATAGATTGAAAGTATACATATTGAGGGAGATTCTACATTGGTAATTAATGCATGTTTATAGAGAAAATTAGGGAATTGGAAATTTGGATATATCTTGAAGCAAGCTTGGAATATAATAAATTCATTTAAAGTTAAAATATTTTCTCACACCCAGAGAGAATAGAATAATGTAGCATATATGTTATCTAATCTAGGTTGTGATTTATAGGGAGAAGAAACAAGTATATGAAGTTTTGATATGCAGAGATTTCCTAATTTATTTAGGAAAATTGAACACAATAAAAAAAGTATCTAATCTATTGAGGATAATTAGGAAAGAAAATGGTGATGTTTTAGATTATGGTAAAAGAAAGTTTTGAAGGGACGTGGAACCCTTTACAAAAGAAAAAAGATAAACATTAAAGCACAAGTAGGTTTTACAAGGACCTAAAACCTAAAATTTAAAAACAACAAAACTAGGTTTCATAGGGACTTGAAACCAATAGTTTAAACCATAAAAAATGACTAGGTTTTTATAAGGACTTGGAACCTAGAGTTTCAAACATGTTGGAAAAAAGGAAAAAAACCTAGAGAAACCACCCAGGCCAACACCCACAACACCCCACCGACAGTCAACACCTATAACAGCTCTTTGATAATGTTTGCCAATTCTTTACCTACTTCAATAGTACTCTAAATGATGTTTGCTAGAGAAGGAATAGAGGCCTCAAGAGCCTTAGTGAACATTTTCCTTGTGCTCTATCTAGTTACCTTACTAGGCTCACCTAGACTCCTCATGCCAACATTACCAAGAGACATTATCTTCTCATCACTTTTTTGAACCAGACTAGCTAGCACTACACAAAGATTGGAAGTGACCTATTCCATTTTTTCATCACTTTCCTTAATGAGGTGACTATAGGATTTGATGAAATCCAACTCCATAGCTCACCAAGATCACTTGCATGCAAATAACCTATCAAAGGGAAACCAAGAAGGAAGAGGTGGAGCTTGGAAAAATCCTAAATGGAATTGAGAGAGAACATATTGCAAATAAGAAAAATGTATTTACAATGAAAATGAGATGAGAAAATACAATGAGAGAGCCCAAATATAAAGGCCTCATGGAAGCTTGTAGAACAAGCTAGAAAGTGGTAGAAGATAAGGTTGACAACTAAGCATCCACAAAAAGGTGGAACATGCTAGAAGGGAACAAACTCCCGTGTTGTCAACAACTCATCACTACAACTATTAACTACTAAATGTTAAATAAATGCATTAACCTAAGAAAGCTTAAGTAATAGAATAAATAATTAATTATTTACTCTAACACCCCCCCTTAAGTGCAATTTAGGGGAATGCTTTAAGCTCACAAAACTAAGAGAAAATGTAGGATGGGTCCTAGCAACGAGGCCATGTTAGATACCCATGTACAATGCAAATAAATGCAACCTCTGAAAATGGGAAAGAGACAAAATCAAGTGGGAAAAACTCACCCCAAAAAGAGGTAACCTAGTCAAGGATTGAAGAAGCCTCCAACTAGAGAAATGTCCCCAAAAAATAGGAACAAAAAGTGATCATGAAGAGCATCATTGAAGTATGAAGAAGCCACAAAATCTACCATCTAAAATAAACTATTGATCTGAAGAACCTCCATGGAAGAAAAAGGCATGAACTAAGTGTGTCTATATGGTAGATGATCCATCTTACAATCGCCTCGTATATAGGATCAACCACTGAATACATAGCTCATGCTATCGGACCATTGAACCACAAAAGCATTAGAACACTAGAACAACTCCCCCTCAATGCAGATAGGGTGAGATGACATGCAACTAAGAAGGTGGGCCAAAATCCTCTGCAGACAAAATCAAGAACGACGAGAGAGGGGAAGAGGTACAAACACCTATAAAGACACGGTCACACTAACACTGCATGAGGCTAATGTCATGGAAGGGACACTCACTTGAAAAAGGAAGAGGGCATAAAAATGGAAACAATTGTCCCCCCACGGTGCTTTATTAAAATAGTACAAGTACAACTATCTCAAAACAACGTTCATGAACCCAAAATGCAAGAGTGGCACTTTATCTTAGTGTGTATGGATAAAAGTGCTTACAAATGATGTCAATAATGATCAAGAAAGGAAAATAGCTGATATAAAATATAGTACAACCCAAAACAAAAGAAACCATGCCAAGAAAATGATCCTCAGACCTGAAACACCCAAGATATCCACCATAGAGAAAAAATAGCAAAAAAATGATAGAAATACCATGGGCTAGAATCTGAAGGAAATGACAACATTTCTGAAAAGATGAAAAAACTAGCTTTCCAAAAATATAACATTTTCAAAAAACTAACATGGGATGCAAAAGATATGCATGCTGGAGTCAAAAATAGAACTTCAAACTTTGACCAAACAAAACTTCATCAAAACTTGAAAATACCTACACCAATGTCTCCATCTTGGAACTAGCTTTCTGGTGCTTCTTGTAGATCATAAAAATACCTCTGTATGCTCAAGTTATGGCCAAAAAATAGATTGTAGTTATAAAAGGACCCTAGAGAGCCTAGCAGGGGTGCTGATGCAGGAAGACCTCATGCTGATGTTAGAAAAATATGACAAAAAAATTATTGGTTTCTAGATCGTCATAGCAAAAGAAAGATGCCACATGGCAAACAAATGACGTGGTGGGTGACATGGCAGGGTCCATGTGGCAAAGTGCCACTGTGTCACCACCACACGTTACCAAGTGTACAAAGCTGCTAACTATGCTCACGAATAGTGCTGACTATGTCCAACTATGCACAAATGTTGATGCTAGTAGTCTAAGTTGGCTGGCAAAGCACAGGGGTAGCAAAACTAAAGGAGTGGAGCATGAGTGGAGAACAATTATTGTAGAGTCGGTGGAGGTGGTGGACAAGTGGCCCGCTGGCAATGGCCAGGCCTAGGCTACCCTATGGTGGCATGGCCAGCTACGGTGGCCTACAAGTCGGGCACAAGCTATGCAGTGGTGGTCGTTGGGTGGTGTAGTGGTAGCCATCCAGCAGTGCGCCAAAAACTTTATTTCTTAATTTTTTTCTAGTAAATTGTTTGTATGACCATATGGCAAGGGCATGCAATAAATTTTTTTTTGCCTCCTGAAGCTCTGTCTCCAAAATTGACAAATTTTATATGAATCCTGACTATAAATGGCCTTCCAAATCCAATGGTTGTGTCAATGTGCTCCAAAAAAAGGCTCCTTGGATTGAAGAAAATTGCACAAAAAAACTAAAGTTTGTGTCTCTGAATCGCAGCTTCAAAAAACCTTCAATAAAGTAGTAGTAGGGAAGCTCTGATACCATGTAGGATTTGATGAAATCCAACTCCATAGCTCACCAAGATCACCTACAGGAAAATAACCTATCAAAGGGAAACCAAGAAGGAAGAGATGGTGCTTTGAAAAATGCTAAATGGACTTGAGAGAGAACATATTGCAAACAAGACAAATGTATTTACAATGAAAATGAGATGAGAAAATACAATGAGAGAACCCAAATATAAAGGCCTCATGGAAGCTTATAGAACAAGCTAGAAAGTGGTAGAAGATAAGGTTGACAACTAAGCATCCACAAAAAGGTGGAACATGCTAGAAGGGAACAAACTCTTGTGTTGTCAACAACTAATCACTACAACTATTAACTACTAAATATTAAATAAATGCACTAACCTAAGTAAGATTAAGTAATAGAATAAATAATTAATAAATAATTAATTATTTACTCTAATAGTGACAAAGCTCCTATTCATGCTCAATAATCTTGCTAGGGATGTTACTAATTTGCACTTCCATTTGGGTTCTCTTTTCACGCTCTTCATCCAATTCTTTTTCCATAATCTCCATTTTCTTCTTGAGAACCATTCTTTCATTATACAACCATGAATCACTCTGACATAAGTTTTTGCTTTAAGTTTATCAATGTGAAGAAAGGAAAGTTTAGCATCCTAGGAAACATCTTTCCCATCATCCACACTCCTAGGCTTCGAAATTGACACAGTATTGATCTAGGTATCAGTATTAATGTTCATATTCTTTATCCTTTCCTCATTCTCACCTTTACTCTAGCTATTATCCTTTCTTGCATCCTCCTCCATATTAAGGAAATGATGATGTTAAGAAATGAGTCAAATATGGATTGACAGATGTAAATATATGTTATGGATATGATCTTGGATAAGCAATAATTTGGATTGTGATTTTATATTTCCACACACTATGTATGTAACAAAAAAAATATTTAGAACACCAATTAGTCAATCTATTATTACAACTTTCCAACATGTGGGTCAGGTTTATATTCAGGTTGGTTATTGTTTTGAGAAAGTACACAAGTGGCATTAGTTAGATATGATGTCCTAATTTGTTAGTGGAAATGGTTTTAATCATGACTTAGTGTGGAGGAAGTGGAAGTACAATATGTGTGATGAGATGGAGGTCTATGATATCTTCAAGGTAGATGAAAGGATTTTATACATTTTAGTACTAGATGATGCTAGGGATAGGTGGTAGTATAATGTGATTTGCAATAAATTTCACATGTGCATATGCATCATGAAAGCTCATGATTTGGTTTTTTAAATAACCTTTTAGCCAAGTTTTTAAGGTATTTAGAATGTTGGGATGGTGATAGAAATTATGTGGAATATGGAGAATGTGAATAGTGATTTCAGATTTCAAATTCTAGTAAAATCTTGGGAAATTCTGGTGTAAAGATGGTTGACATAGAAATTCCTAGAGGAGCTTTTATAATGGATTGTAATATCTATCAGAGGATTATTGCATGTGTTCTAGGGTTGAAGGTGCTTTTTCCATCTATAGAATGGTCCATCTTTCCTTCTCAAGTTCTATCCTATTTTTTGACTATCATAGTAGACCTCCTTTAGGATATGGAAAAAGTTGAGAGCATCAGAGATAAGGTAATTCAACCTAGTATTTCATTGAAGGGATAAATTAAGACAACCATTCATAAGTGTGACCTTGCTATGGGTAATGTCCCAATTAGGGGAGTATTTGTTAGTGAGGAGGAGTGGGGGGAAAGTGAATTTCAATCAATTTTTGTCGATGATTAGGAAAGTATTGAGTAAGGGCAACATGGGTTTGGTTGAACAAATTTTATGGAGTCATAGAGATGTTATCCCTTCTCAAGTTGTAGGTAGTTTGAGACAAAAGGTGTGGGCTATAGTAGAGTTATTTAATCACCTTCATGGGGATTCAGTGAGTAGGGTTGAGATTATTGAAGGTAGAGTGTCTCGAAGTGTTACAAAGAGAATTTGTGTAAATATAATGCAAAATTGATAACATATTAGAGTGTCTGAAGCTATCAGAAGGAGGGGGTCCTTCACTAATAGAGTGGGAGAGAGTTTAAAGAGTGATCCAAGGAAACTTGTTTTGTTGTATGATAGTTATTGACAAGTGTAATGGTAGGTTGGTAGAGAAGTTTTATTAGTGGTATTTTTGAGTGAGCTATAAGGTTTGGTAATTTTTGAGGTTGCCTTTAGGAAGTCTTTTCCACCATGCCCCAATTTTTGCTAAGTTTTCTATGCAATGGGTAAAATTTTGCGTAGGAAAGGAAGCTAGACCAGTTTATAGTTGGTGATGATATGGTGGTTACTTGATTTTTGTGGGCATCAACAGTAAGGAGGATGGCTTCAATTTTTTGAGAAATTTAGTTTAACAAAGGGTGTTGGTCATAGAGCGTGTATGTTGTAATATTAGGCCCTTATATAAGGTTTTATATGTATTAGGAGTCATTAGGGGTTTTTTAGCTGATTAAATTGTAATCCCATGTTTATAACATTTATTGGTGCTCTTATGTTTTTTTATGTACATGTTATTTATATTAATTAACTAATTTTCTCCTTTGTATTAGGTAACAACTAAAGGGTTGTTTGTTGTGTTATTCTCTTCACGAGCCCTTGAAATAACTTTTATTGTAATATAAATATATCCAATGGCATTCCACTTTCACGAAAAATAAAAAAGGATATATATTAAGATAACCAACAATGTTATACATGAACAATCTGATGTATCACAATTACAAGTCTAATAATTTCATGCATCAAATATATAATTCCATACATGCATCAAATATATGTTGAATATGTCCACTAACATAATATCCAAGACATATGTCAACTAATTCCTATACATGTGTCCATCCCTTTACTATCTCCTTCCTAGGATGGGAAGGAAATAGATCCCTAGAGGTCTTCAGCCTTCATGTGGAAGGGGATGATGGGATGCTAGGGTCATTCTCACACTCTCACTCATCATCTTGTTTAGGCTTATCTCTAACTAAAGTTGATACAAAAAAATTATATATGAATTAATAATTATTATACATTGAAATCAAATAGATGTAACACAAAATTAATTATTTTTTTACCACCATCAAATAGGCACTCTATACATCCATCTCGGAGGCTCATAGATGATCATGAGTAATAAGCCCTTACAATAATCCAATCAATATATTCACTCAATCATACTTATGGATACCATTTGAAATTTCAATACTAACTATTATAAATAACAACTAAAACTATGCAAAATCTTTCATACATCAGTCAATGGCTCTGAACTAGCCATCACAAAAGAAACTCCACAATCGATGGACTCACAAAGATGAGGAGGAGTCTTAGACATCAATAAATGTAAATCATATAATACAATTTTTGTTCCTTTTATAGAATATAATATAATCAAATGAATCAAATTAACATGAAACAAATGTACCTCTATGATGCTCATACCATACAGGTAGGTTCAGAGTTCATTTTGAATGTTGATGGTCTAGTAGAGAAGTAATGCACATTGATAAGAAATAATTTGTCAATGGTTCAAATGATTACATA
The DNA here is from genome assembly GCA_028749045.1 of Cupressus sempervirens. Classification (NCBI taxonomy): domain Eukaryota; kingdom Viridiplantae; phylum Streptophyta; class Pinopsida; order Cupressales; family Cupressaceae; genus Cupressus; species Cupressus sempervirens. Next base: position 395,860,910 of record CM053791.1, on the reverse strand, counting down.
ATAAATAGATGTATTAATTAAAATGATTAAATTGATATATACCTATGGAGTCATTAGTAGGACATAAAATAAAGTTAGGGAATCTATACTAGGGTTAACAACACTCTTCCCTTAAATTTTGAACAACATCAAGACATGCTAATTTATTATTCATTCATTTTACATATCACATGTGATCAAATTGTTTTATTATAATTGTAAATATTTACTTGTTTGTCAATGTCAAATGTCTCATTTAGGAAGTCATCAGTGACTAGCCCATCATCCATAGTGTCTCCAATATGAATGCTAAATGTTCATAAGGAACCACATGACATGCATGTGTGACTAGGGGGCTCCTCCATAACTAATGGATTGACATAAAGAATGAGTTTTTATGTCAAAGCATTGATAGTCCCTAGTGTATTGGTCTCTACAGGTTCCTTCAGAATTGAAGGAACGATGACATGCTCACCCTATGGCTTGAAAATAGGATCCCTAATTATATTAGGGTCACGATGTGCCCCTAGCCTCTCAAATGACAACCCCCCACCTCTACCCTAAGAATCTAACATGTCAAAATAATAGAGGATCTCCTCGAGGAAAAATTAATAATACAATTTCTTTAAGAAATACATTGGAACCTCATGATTATTTCTGAACACGGCATCAAAGACCATTCATGATTTATCTAAATAATTATTTCCAATGTCATCATGGATGCAACAGTTGATGGAAACTTTTAGTTATAGTTCTAATAGTGTTTTCTTCTCCTAGCTTTTTAAAAAATTCACATATTTCATCTTTCATTATTTTCTTTTTTTTTAACATCTTCATAGGATAATTTATTAGCATAATATCCTCTTTTCTCTTCTTTGCTAAAATTCAAAATATTCAACTGACCACTAACAGAATCTACTTGGTTCACAATAGACTCAATTGAGGATACCAATTGTGCTCTTATAGGATTAGTTTTCCCTTATGTTTTTAACCTACCATTGATTGCTTCTAATTGATTTTTTGCTCATTATATTGTCCTAGGTACTAGGAGGAGGTCTTGCAATCAGTGGAGGCCACAAAGCTCTTTCTCTTGCTCATGAGGGTTTTCATTTTGGTTTTGTTGAGGAATTTTTTGCAAGGAGGGGATTTTTTGATAAGAAACCTATTGCATTTTGAGAAACTAAACAAAATTTAAACAAAACTAAAAACAACATACAAAACAATGCTAAAATATACAAACAATGCAAAAACAAGGTTAGAAGACATACTCGATGAATATGATCTTGATCGCCAGCATTGAGGAGGCATTTGGTTGGGGAAAGAGAGAAAAAAATTGACCTTCTAAATAATTTGTGTGTGAGGAAAGAAGGAAAATATAGCAAAAAATGAATACGAACAGATGGGGCCACAAGTTTTTGTCATTATATGTCATTTCTAATAGCATACATGCACTATGGATTTGAATTCCATAGCATGTATGTGCTATAAAATGCACACACTATGGCTTTGACTCAACAAGCCTATAGCTTTTGGAGCCCAGGCCATAGTGTATACATGATATAGTCCATGCACACTAGCATTATTTTTGAAAAAAGAAGAAGGTGTCATGTTTTTAGTACCATAACTTGGTGTATTTGCTCATACCTTGATATTTTTTGTTAACATTTGAAATAATTTTTCTTAGCTCATGTATGCACTCCAATTGAGTCACCATTTTCCAATCATCATAGTCTATTCCCAAAGTAGCCAAATAGTTACAAGCTTTATTTCCTTCTTTCATCATGTGTTTAATAATAACTTTATTAAAATATAAGAGATGTCTTCTACAGTCTGTGATAAATGGAGCAATGCTCCAATGACCATTGACATTGTTTATAAGATAACCTTTGAGTCTCCTTCTGACTCAATATTATCAACTTCTAAGTCCTTCAATGTTTTTACTCCAAACCACATAGCTATATCCTCAACATAGTTATTAGACTATATTCCCAAAAATTTAGCAAATCTAATGACAACATTACCTTTCCAATCTCTAATAATACCTCCTTCTCCAACAACACTAGGATTTCCTTTAGAAAATCCATCAACATTACATTTTATCCATCCTTCTCTAGAGGATTATAGTAGAAGTATTATTTCCTAGATCTTCCTCCAATTAATATCAATCAAACTCTAGTTTATATTCTAGTTTTGTTTTATTCTCAGATCTAACAATCTTGAAAACTTGAGAATCTTTGGGAAACTAGCACAATTTATACTTTCTCTCATGATTTTTTAAATAATGTGGAAGGTAGAGGTAGCTTCCTTCTTCTTATCTCTAAAGATCCTATTGTTTCTTTCTTTCCAAACACACTAGCCAACAATAGGAAGCATTATTTGGCAAGTGTTAACCAAGATTGGGTGGGAGAAAGGAGATATAAGATATTATGTCATTAGTTCAATTACTATTTTAGGAAAAACCAGAGAGAGGTGGAATTCCTTGAACACCAAATTCCAAACTCTTTAATAGAGTAAGAGATTTATAACAATAAATGGTTGATACTTTCAACATCTTTCTCACAAAGAACCATTCTATTACCTAACTTGAGTTTTTGTTTAGAAATATTGTTGAGTGTAAGGATTTTACCATGGGACACTAAAAACCAAAAGAATTTAATTTTGGGTGCTATATTAGAAATCCAAACCTTCTCACAAAATTTTTCTCCTACTGTGGATTCCTCTAGCAATCTATAGATCAAACTAACAGAGAAGATGTCATTGTTGTTATATCTCCATATCCATTTGTCTTCTTGGGACTGATTAAATAAACTAGGGTCAAGAAGCATAATTAAGTTCTTCCATCTTGCATTACCATTTTTCTATTCAAGATTGTTCTCCACTTTCTCTTCCACAATCATTGTCAACTAGTAATCAAACCTTGGTTATTGACCGTCACTTTTATGGGCACCTCACCCTTCCACATCTCTTTCCAAACCCAAGTTTTCCTACCATTTCTAATTTTCATTCTACTACCTCTTATAATCATTCATTTAGTTTTCACAATTTTTTTCTAGAGAAAGTAATTTACATTAGAGTTGTTCATGTTTAGATATAAACAAGTAGGACCATAAGATAAGTATTTATCTCTAAACATTTTTGTCCATTCCTTAACTCCTTCTAAAGTTAACCATCACAATTTAGAGACCAAAGCTTTATTAATTCTTTTAAAAGTCCTAACTTTGAGTCCTCCCTTCTCCTTTGGTTTACACACCTAATTCTAGTTGATAAGAGCCATCTTTCTCTTTTCCTCCACTCTAGACCAAAGAATTTTTTTTTGGATTTTCTCTAGGGAATCTTCCACCTTCACTGGAATTAAGAATAATGACATAAAGTACATAGGGATACTTTGGATATAAACTTTAAGATTTAACTTCATCCTTGTCAACTTTTTTAGACATATCATCCTTTTCCTCAGGAGAAACAAGTGTAGGAATACAACCTAACAAATAAAAAGGATCATCCTCTCCATTGTCAATAGGTCCTCTTAGTTGAAAGTAGTTTATTGTTTCAATGTTAATGTAACTTTCCTCAATAACCACCGCCTCATTAACACATTTAAGAGATCTGATTCTTTTTATTCTCTTATGTTTTAGTGTAGTTTGATGGAAAAATCTAGTATTTCTATCACCTTCTTTCAACCATTTAACCCCATATTTTTGCTTCCAAAATGTTTCTTCCTAAGAAGAGATGGAAATCCGTTGGTCTCTTTAGGTCTTCTCCATAACTTGAGAATTCTCATCATTCATATTAGCTTCCAAGATCTTTTAGGAAGAAACAAGTTTATCTTCTAGTTCCTTCTTCCTACTAAAAATGTTACCAAAAGACACTTTCTTCCATTTTAAAACCCTATCTCTAATAAGTCCCAACTTAAAGTTTAAATTAATCAAAGGAGATGACTTAGCAAGGATTCACCACCAATCATAGATAAAATCCCTTAACTTTTGATTGGATTTCAAGATGATTTACAATCATAATGGCATGAACATCTCTTTCCCTCTTTCCATTCAAGAAGGATAGTACTGAGATAACACCTAATGCAGGATATAGCTTCCAAGTGGAAGTCATCAATATTAAACTAGTTAGATGAGAGAGAAATCATGTTTATTCTAATCTTGATGATGCTTTTTCCTTATTTTCTATTGGACCAAGTAATTAACACCTCTTTAAGTTCAAGGTCCATTAGGCTAGTAGACAGAAAGAATTCACCCAGGTCTACCATACTATACAAAAAATCTTTAGTGCCCCCCAATTTCTTTGAATGATGGAGAGGGGTGTTGAAACATCTAGCTAACATCCATCTAACATTCTGGTCATTTCTCATAATATTATCTAAGTATTCCAATTAGTGTTTCCTTTTCCCTTTAGAGTTTGAAGCACAGACAGTAACAACATTCCAGTACCATCTAATAATAATACCATGACAAACTAAAATGATAGAATTCTCATTAGAATATCAAAAAGTACCTATTATTTTATTTGCATACCAAACAATGGATAACCCTCTAGAAGTACCATGGGATTCCTACAAAACCCATATGGAACCCGACCAAATGTGAGTCATTGCCTTGTCCAAATTTTCTTTACTCATCTTGGTTTCTTGAATGAGTAACATATCAACTTTAGATTCTAGTAAAATACATTTTAGCATATGGTGATTGAGGAGACTATTAAAGTGTCTAACATTCCAAGAAAGGATTCTAACCATAATATAAGGAAGGGAAACTACTCTAGTTTTAGTTAGCAACACGAACCTTAACTAGGAAATCCAAACTACTACCCTAGTGATTCATCAACACCTTCTATAAACTTTTGAGGGCCTCCTTTTCCTTTAGATCCTCCAAAAACCCCTAACGGTCTTCCCACTTTTTTGTCCCTCCCAAATTCTATTTTATTCTCCTTTTTAATTTTTTTCCTACCATCATCCATTCAACCTCTTTGAGTAAATCACAATTAGAATATCACACAAATCCTAAACTTGCATGAGGGATAGAAAACCTACTAGTGAACAATTTTAGGGGACCATGCCCCTTGATGGACCCACCAAGAGAAGAAGTGAAGATCAACAAATGTTACATTTTAACATTAATAATAATTTATAGTTTTATCTATGCAAGTGTGATTAACCAACATATAAGCATAAGTTGTGATACATGACCCTCTCACTTTTCAATAATCACTACTATGAGTTTACAAAACATAAATATGGTTGAGGTACTTTTTATCCCAACCATTAAGTCTTAGGCTTCCTTGGGATCCCACCTAACATGTAGAATCCCCAACCCTGCAATGCCCATATAATACAAAAGGAATGCGGTATTTGGTGCAACTATGAAACATACTACTTTCTACATAAAGTAACCCTAGTAACGGATGTGGCAAGGAGATGGAACATGGGAAAGAATATCAAACTCACATATATGCACATATATTTGGCTAAAGAATATTACTATGAGATTTATACTTAGAATTAGAGTGAAAAGGAAGGAAATATTTCTACCCTTCTCTAATCATCGAAATTCAACACCCACATTGAAAGGTAATAAGAATTTATAGTTTCATCTATGCAAGTGTGGTTAACCAACATATAAGCACAATTTTTGATGCACGACCTTCTCACTATTCAATAATCACTTTTTTGAATTTAAAAAAAAATAAATATGGTTGTGGTACTTTTTATCCCAACCAAGAAGCTTTGCACTTCCTTGGGATCCTACCTAACAAGCAGAATCCCAACCTTGCAATGCCCATATAATACAAACGGAAGGAGGTATTTGGTGCAACTATGAAACACACTACTTTCCTTATATATCTATTTATCCCTAATCATGGATATGTCAAGGCAACGGAACATGGGAAAGAATATCAAATAAACATATACACATATATTTGGCCAAAGAATATTACTAAAAGATTTATACTAGCATGTATAGTGAAAAGCAAGAAATATTTCTACCCTTCTCTATCTATCCACATTCAACAACCACATCAAAAGGTAATCTTTCCAAATCTCATATATGAAATAATAAAATTTTGATGTGAGAGGGAGAATGACATGTTCTTCACAATCTACTCCCTTATACATCCTATCAATGTTGCACACTAAATATAATTCATGAGGCATAAACTAAATTATCTTGGTTTTTTAATAATCTCATAGAGTGAGTTGAAAAAAACCCCACCAAATTTGAATCAATTCTTAGGTGGCCTACTCCTTTGAGAACTAGTTAGGTAAGGAGTTTCTGTTATTTTCCTTTGTTCTTTAAGAAGGTTATCAGACATTTTTGTGAGATATGTCCACCAATTTTATACACTATCAACGGAGGCTTAAAAGTTAAGTTATAGTAGAGAAAGAAGGCTGGGTACAAGCAGAAACCTGTCTCACCCTTTTACAAAGGAAAAGGCTAACAAAAGTGGAGTTGTTCACATTCAATGAGATAAAACTGGTATTATTATTTAAAATTTTAAAATGAAGTAAACTAATAAAATGTGTAGAAATAGATGAATTTTAGGATTATAATTTTTAATAATTATTTGGAATAAGAAATTATATATTTTCCTATTTTTAAAGATAATTTTTAGTTGCTAAAAAGTGCTTGAAATCAGGGGTCTAGTCCCAACCACAAAACTATATGTAAATAAACCTATTTCTCTTTGATCTTATATTATGTTATCGATAATATATGTAGCAAGAACAATCAAAAATAAAATTTTTCTTTAAACCTATATTTTATTTTTTTTAACGATTCAAATTTCAACTTACTCAAATCGATAGTTTTCATCTCCCACCACATTTTCAAAAATAAATCTATTCCTATGAAAAGAGAAATTCTAGATTCTAGAAAAGGACTCTCTCCTCTAGAATGTCATATGATTTTTTATTTTTTTGATATTATTTAATATTTTTTTCTTTCTGAAAATTGGCATCTTCTCGAGTTCTAAAATACATACTTGTAGAATTTTTTAATTATAATATGCTATATCTAATTTAAAAACTTTGAACTCTATATGAGAATATTCTTGACTTTGAGATCTATAAATGGTGTTTATATGTTATTAAAAATTATCATAAAAAATAATAAGAGCTATTGAAGCATTAGTTTTATGAAACAATTGTATTTTTTTAGTAATTGGATACTAACTAGTATAAAAAAATGCATTTAATAGACATTTCCAATTGGAAAAATGTGAGACATAATTTTATCAAGATCCCATGTTAAAAAAAAAAAAAAATTAGATAGAAATACTTGAATTCAATCATTCTAATAAATTGGCCTGAAAGGTGACACAACTTTGTACTTTTACTCAGCTTAAAAGGGATTTGAGAATTTGAAGGAAAAAGTAGATACCCAACCAATCCTAGTATTACCTAGTTTTGACAAACTATTCACAATAGAATGTGACGTCGATAATGTTGCAACTAGGGCAGTGTTGAGTCAAGAGGTTAGGTTTGTGGCTTTTTTCTATGAAAAACTAAATGAAGCCAAGAAAATATACTTTTCCTATGATTTGGAGTTGTATACATTGTTTCAAGCCTTGAGGAAATGGAGACATTAACAACTACCCAAGGAATTTGTTGTTTACACTAACAACCAGGCCTTAAGCTTTTTGAATTCCAAGGACAAGTTGAACCAAAAACATATGAAGTGAGTTGAGTACATCCAATCCTATACTTTCACAATCAAACACAAAATGGATCAAGAAAATTAGTTGATGCATTGAGAAAGAGGTTCAATTTTAAAACATTTGGATTGAGAGTTTGAAGGAGCTACACAAGGAAGATGAAAACTTTGTTACCACATATAAGGTATGTTGGGATGTTGAATACCATTTTTATAGTGATTGTGAAGACTATACACAAAAAGAAGTCCTATTGTTTAAGGGAGGAAAACCTTGTGTACCACGGGGGTTAATGAGAGGGAACATGATCCAAGAAAACCATGATAGAAGTTTGAGTTGTCACTTTAGATTAAATAAAACTTTGGAACTAGTAGATAGATTTTACTATTGGCCAAAGATGCATATGGAAGTTTGAGAGAATGCCATCCCTTCAACCTCTTTGAGTAAATTATAATTAGAATATCACAAAAAGCCTAAACTTGGATAAGGGGACGAAAACCTACTATCAGACAATTTTAGGGGACCAAGTCCCTTCATGGGCCAACCAAGAGAAGAAGTTGAGGTCAAAAAATGTTATATTTTAACATTAACAAGAATTTATAAATTCATCTATGCAAGTGTGGTTAACTGACATATATGCATAAGTTGTGATACATGACCTTCTCACTATTCAATAATCACTACTATGAATTTACAAAACATAAATATGGTTGAGGTACTTTTTATCCCAACCATGAAACCTTACACTTCCTTGTGATCCTACCTAACATGTAGAATCCCAACCCTTCAATGCCCATATAATAAAAAAGGAATGAGGTATTTGATGCAATTGTGAAACATACTAATTTCCACATATGTCTAAGTAACCGTAATCACGAATGTGGCAAGGAGATGGAACATAGGAAATAATATAAAATAAACATATGCACATAAGTTTGGCCAAAGAATATTTACTACAAGATTTATACTTGCAGTTAGAGTGAAAAGGAAGGAAATATTTCTACCCTTCTCTATCCATCTACATTCAACACCCACATCGAAAGGTAATAAGAATTTATAGTTTCATCTATACAAGTCTAGTTAACCAACATATAAGCATAGATTATGATGCATGACCTTCTCACTATTCAATAATCACTACTATGAATTCAAAAAACATAAATATGGTTGAGATACCTTTATCCCCAACCATGAAGCCTGAGACTTCCTTGGAATCCTACCTAACATGCAAAATCCCCAACCCTACAATGCCCATATAATAGAAAAAGAAGGAGGTATTTTTTGTAGTTGTGAAATATACTACTTTCCACATATGTCAATGTAGCCCTAATCATGGATGTAGCAAGGTAATGGAACATCAAAAATAATATCAAATAAACATATGCATATATATTTGCCCAAAGAATATTACTACGAGATTTATAGCAATAGATAGAGTGAAAAGGAAAGCAATATGTCTACCCTTCTCTATCTATCCACATTCAACAACCACATTGAAAGGTCATCTTTCAAAATCTAATATAAATAATAAAATTTTGATGCAAGAGGGAGAATGATATGTTCTTCACAATCTACTCCCTTATACATCCTATCAATATTGCACACTAAATATATTCATGATGCAGAAAAAAAAATTATCTTGGTTTTTTTTTTAATCTCATAGAGTGAGATGAAACTGGACCTCACCAAAGTTGAATCAATTATTAGCTGGCTTAATCCTTAGAGAACTAGTTAGGCAAGGAGTTTCCATTATTTGGTCTAGTAGTTTAAGAAGTTTATCAAACATTTTTGTGAGATATGTCCGCCAATTTTAAACACTATCAAGAGATGCTTGAAAGTCAAGTTATAGTATGAAAACAAGGATAATAGGGGATTTGATACTTTGAATGAAAAACTGTATACCCAACCAATCCTAGTATTACCTAGTTTTGACAAACTATTCATAATAGAATGTGATGCCGATAAATGTTGCAACTAGGGTAGTGTTGAGTCAAGAGGGTAGGTTTGTGGCCTTTTTCAATGAAAAACTTGATGAAGCCATGAAGAGATACTCTTCCTATGATTTGGAGTTATATACATTATTTCAAGCCTTGAGGAAATGGAGTCATTAACTCCTACCCAAGGAATTGTTGTTTACACTAACAACTGGGCCTTAAGATTTTTGAATTCCCAAGACAAGTTGAACCAAAAACATATGAAGTGAGTAGAGTACATCCAATCCTATACTTTCACTATCAAACACAAAAAGGATCGAGTGAATAAATTAGTTGATGCATTGAGAAAGAGGTTCAATTGAAAAGCATTGGGATTGAGATATTTAAGGAGTTATACAAAGAGGATGAAAACTTTGTTACAATTTATAAAGTATGTTAGGATTTTGAATACCATTTTCATAGTGATTGTGAATACTATACACAACAAGAAGTCCTATTTTTTAGGGGAGGAAAACTGTATGTACCAAGGAGGTCAATGAGAGAGAACATGATCCAAGAAAAATATAATGGAAGTTTGATTTGTCACTTTGGGTTAAATAAAACTTTTGAACTAGTAGATAGATTTTACTATTGGCCAAAAGTTGTGTAAATACATAAGAAGATATGTGGAAAATTGTATCATTTTCCAAAGAGCTAAGGGAACTTCTTCCAATGCATGTCTTCACCAAACATTTCTAATTCCCACTAGGTCATGTGATTCCTATAATAAAGAGGGGATATTATAGCATCTCTGTTATGGTAGATAGGTTTAGTAAGATGGTCCACTTCATCCCTTGTAAGGTAAGACATAATGCATGCCATCTATAGCTTATTTGTTTTTCAATGAATATGTCTCACCAATTAGTATAGTGTTAAACAAAGATTCCAAGTCCAAAGGCCATTTTTGGAAGACTTTGTGAAAGATTCTAGGCACTAATTTGTCATGTGGGTGTTCATACCATCCCCAAATAAATGGAAAGATAGAAGTTGTTAATAGGATCATAGGGACCTATTAAGGTTCTTAACCAAAGAGTATAGTCATACATGGGATTAGATCATCCATCAATGATACTTTGAATATGACAATAGGGAAAATTCCTTTGAGATTTTTTATATTCTACACCTTACAGGTATCCTAGATCTTAGAGATGTTAGTGGATTAGAGAGAATAATGGGATATGAAGAATATTTTTCGCAATCAATGAAGGAGATACAAACTATGTTAAAAAAAACCTTAACTAATAACACCCAAATATCAAATTAGACAGGGTAGACTTAAATAAGAAAGATGTGCAGTGCCAAGTTGGTGATTTGGTCATGGTGCACCTAAACAAGTCAAGTTTATCTAAGGGGGTTGCTATTAAATTTAAAATGAGAAAAATTGGCCAATACAAGATAATAGAAAAGTATGGCAACAATTCCTAGAAGATGGATCTTCCAAGAGATGTAGCATTATCACCTATTTTTAAGGCATCAAATTTGTTTCCATTTAATAGACATAATGTAGAGGTCGATACAAAATCTCCTCATGTTGTAGACATTATTCCTGAAGTACAACTTCCTACTCAACCCAAGCCACAAGAAGAGAAAGTGTTGGGGTCAAGACTTGCATAAGTGACTAAGCATATATATACATGGATTACTTGGTAAAATGGAAGAATATTTATGACATTAAGGCTGCTTGGATTCCTAAAATATATTTCAACAATTTGGGTGCTGGTCTAGCACTCTTGTCACCTAATGTGGCTTCAACTCTTTCCCATTAGGGGAGAATGGTTCAAGAGCAGCTAGGGGAAAACATGAAGCATATCCTCAAACTTTTGTTGTGAGATCCTATATGGGTAATGATGTGAATAAGAACTAAGAAAGAGTATAGTGGGTGATTTTTGAGGGCCTTTAGCATGTTTGAGTCTTGTTATGTCAAGTTTGGGTGAGATTTTCCAACTTGGCCAAAAGTTACCAAGTGAGCCAATTTTGGGTAGATTGTGGAAAATGACACAAAAAGAAGTAGCGGCTAAAAGAAAAAACCTATGTCACCATTTGGGGTATATTGGAAGGTAATGAGAAAATGGGTATGGCCAAATGTATTACAGTCAAAAGTGTTATGACTAAACTGACATGGTACCAAGGGGCATCAATGTGGCACAAAGGTTGCAAAATGGTTATGATCGAAATGATTTCGGCGGTTACACTTTCAGTCAAAAATAGCTATTTTAAAATCAATGACAAAACATGTTTCTCTTAAATTAGGTCACATAAGTTGATATAAAAAATAACCATGGGTTTTAGCTGAAACCCTTTGGGTTGAAACTATCAATGTCATCCTATATGGCAGCCACATAAGCAAAAAATACAATTTTAAAAAAATTCTCACTTCTAAGGATAATTTCTCCATTCATTTTGAAGTTTATTCAAAAACTAAAAATACCCTTTTGTAGATCATAGAGTCAAGATTATGGTCATTTAAATTTTATATGTGTTTGAGCAGTTATAATATATTATACTTTTAAAATATTACAAATACATATTTTAAGATTCAAGAAGATGTCACTTCAGAAAAAGAAAAAGAATAGTAAATCATGTTCAAAAAATAAGAACTTTATATGTACCTCTATAGGAGAGAGTCCTCTTCAAGAATATGTAACTCGTTTTCAAAAATATATAGATTTGGTAGGAAAAGTTTGGCAAGAAAAATAAATTCAATTTTTGACAAGTTTTACTTTGAACACTTAAAAATATACATTGAAAAGAAAAATTTACTTTTTTGTCCAACTATAACATATTAAAAAATTGGAGAAAACTATATGATCATTTGCATTTTTTTGTTTGGCGAGAATGAAACTCTATATTTTTAGAATTAAAAATAAAAATAAAGATCTTTAAAATTTTAAAAAATAATTTATTTTTTCTCAATTATTTAAAAAAAATTATAGACTAAAACTTCATCCAATTTTACACATTTCATTCATTTACATCATCTTCAAATTCTAAACACAAATGTCACTTCTATATCATTAAATTTGAATAATTTAACTTTTGATATCATGTTCCTTTATAAAAAGGTGACACAGATTTGTGTCTTTGCCCCAAGAAGTTATGTTGTCATGTTTAACATGTTGAGGGGATCAAAGGAGACCATTCTACAATATTTGTATGCATATATGTAACAAAAAGGGAAAAGTTGCATAAGTTGTAAAAAGTTTTCATGATAACTTTTGTAACTTTTTAATGTTGCATGGCAGCATATTAACAAGATTTTGCATCTCGGATCAAAATAGTTATGGTTGTATCTAGTTTGTTTAGATCTAGAGTGTAGACATATTTAAGACCTTCTAAGTCACTATACAGAGGTTAGATGCTTGAGGATAGGTTTATTGGAAATCATTCTTGTATCATTCAGACTTTAAATTACATTGAAGTGATCCACGTTAAAACCAAAAAAATCTAAGATTTCAAAATATTCAAATATTGTAATATAAGAATTTCTATTATATTATTCATATTTTAGGATTTCAAAACACCCAAGCGTCCACTAAAGCTGGTGGCAAATAAATCGTCATACGAAGGGTAGACCATTTTCATACCAAGGACAGACCATTTCTGAATTCAACCCGTGACTTGGACTTGATGGAAATTCCATGTTATAGAAAAGATGCTTCCTCCCTGGCTTTATAAGAGGGCCCATGGAGTGACCCATTTCAATACAAGCCTTTCTTAATTCTTCTTCACACAACAAAAGTGAATGAAGAATAATATCTTATTCTTCATCTTTCATGATCTTGTATGACCGTAAACTTCCAGTTCTTAAGCCTGTTCTCCAAAGTCTTTTTTCCTATCTTCTCTTCATATTTTCTTTAGGGGAATGGTTTGCACTTTTGCCCATTGTTTTGTATTTGGTATTTGTAGATCTGGGAAGCAAAACTGGAACTCTTTTTAATTATGAAAACATATGATGATATGTTCTACAAAGTTCCAGTGAAGGATGTGGTAACAGCTCTTTGTAGTTTCATTAACATAAGTGGGATGTTGCTCACAAACTGGTGCTATTGAAGGGTGGGCAGCATGAAAAATAACAAAAACACAGAACAATACACAATACCAAACACAAAACACAATGTGCTGCCGCACAATAAAATATATTATATTTCATTCATCGTTTGCCCATTGTCGATTGCATTACATGATGCCTCTATTTATAGAGGTCTTAGTTTATTTTTGGAAACATCTACATTAGCTGACAAGGGACAAATATCTACATGTTTCTAGAGAATGCTACGGCTGACTCAACTTCTAGAAAATGCTTTAGTCGACACACCCTAAACCTAAACCTAATAATCTAGAAGCATCGAACAATTAGTAGAAATTAATATTTCCAACACTCCCCCCTAATTTCTACTATCAAATTACATTGCATACAAATCCAAATCCCAAAAAGCTATTTTTCAAAAAATCTTCATATCAATTAATGCCTTCATGAATAGTGTCTTCCAAGGCTACGGCCTTTAATTTCTACAAATGATTCACTACCAACAATTTCCTCCTTTCATAGGATCCACTAATAATGCTGCCTCATTTGTCACAAATACCAATAACTTTTTTCCTTTTTGATGCCTTTCTTGGATCTGTTTCCAACTAGTACTGAAGTCTTCTTACTCTTGAACATTTATACTTGAATAACCCTCTAACAATTCCTGCAATTTTCTGCCAATTTGATTCATAGTTCCGTCCACAATCCATTTTGATACAACCAGCCATAAAATCTTTATTGCACTCTTTATTCCAACATCTCTTATCACAATGAATTTTCAAGCCACAAATATTACATGGATTTAAATCCCAACATCTATCCTTTGTATGCCCTTTCCTATTATAGTATGAACATTGTACAATCTCTATGCTTTCAATTGATTCTCTTGAACTTTTATTCATCTTTTCTCTACTTGCATCATATCCAAGACCTACATATTTTGACTTAACTATAGTCTTAATCGGATTCCTTAATCCCTATTCATCCTTTCCTAAACCTTTACCTTTGAAACCCATTCTTTTCATAATCTTCAAGACAATACTATTATTATCATAACAAACATAATCTGCAAACTTCTTGTCATTTACTTTCTTACACTTTTCATCACAAACACTTTCAGTTTTAGAAAAATCACATTCACTCAAATCATTTGTGTCACAAGATACATCACATACAAATGGTTTTACACTCAAACATTCTTTCTCTTGTTTCAAAGTAGATAGATCCTTCTTTAGAATACTATTTTTCTCTTCCAATTTCTTCACATTTTCTTCTAAATCTTTGTTCATTTTCTCAACACCATCAAACAAATTTAACTTTTCTTCTAATTCTTTATTTTTCTCTCTAAGCTTACATGTTTCCTTCACCTACCAATTATGTACTTCTTCCACAAATTTTAACCTGTCCTCTAGCTCTTCAATTGCCTCTATATGGATACTAATTTCATTTAACAATTTAGATTTTTCTTCTCCCATTTCATTTCTTACTTTTTCCAATTCCTTCTGCAAAATATCTTTTTCACACAATAATTTGGCATTTTCTTTCTTCACCATCAATAGTTCTTCTTCTAACTTATTTGTTTTATCCTTTTGAATTCTACCAACTTTTCCCATTGAAATCAACAATTTAACACACTTTATTCTTTCTTTTAGAAAATTCTAAACACCTTTTTACTTCTAGAATTAAATCTTCAAACAGCTTGAACAAAGCTTTAGATAGCTAAAATCCTCACAATATTCTTCTGCTATTATACTTTCTCAAATATAATTATAAAAATTCAAACCATACCTTTTTTGCTGACTTGCCCTCTTTCCTGCTCAACACTTCCTGTGTGGTCTTCTTCAAAACGATTATCATTCTCATTACACAAACAATCCCCCACCATTTAGCAGCACCAACACACCACTTGCTCTTTTATCACAATCTGAAATTTGTCCAACCCTCTATCCGACCTACCTCTGATACCAATCTAAAGGGTGGGCAGCATGAAAAATAACAAAAACACATAACAATATAAAATACCAAACAAAAAACACAATGTGCTACTGCACAATAAAATATATTATATTTCATTCATCATTTTCCCATTGTCGATTGCATTACATGATGCCTTTATTTATAGAGGTCTTAGTTTATTTCTGGAAACATCTACATTAGCTAACAAGGGACAAATATCTACATGTTTCTAGAAAATGCTACGGTTGACCCAACTTCTAGAAAATACTTTAGCTAGCACACCCTAAACCTAAACCTAATAATCTAGAAGCATCGAACAATTAGTAGAAATTAATATTTCCAATAGCTATCACCTCTAAGCTTTTTTATAAGTGTGGTGTGACCTGTTTGCATCCACATTTATCTCTTCCATCGCCTCCATTATTACAATTTCCTCCTTTATCTATATTTCTCTTTGTCCTCCTTCCATGGCTGTCATGTATGTTTATATTCCATAGCACCCGTCTCTTCTCCTAGAGATTCATGATATCGATTAATCACACCTTCTTGACTTTAGATTCTTTGATAGGTATCCCTCCTAAGCTTCTACTCAGTCATTCCATATGGCATAAGTTATAGAATGCATGATACATTTAGATGAGGCCATATTTATTGCTCTATTGTAGCAAGCAGTTCTTTTTATTTAAAAAAATTATAATAAAAGATATTTATATCATAATTTCTTTTGTTTTATGTTTAGATGATAGATCATTATTAGATCTCTAACGTTAGAAGATAATCTATAAACAATGCTAAATAAATTTCAAGATATTTTAATGAGTAAGCACCTTTTATTCAGAAGTTCACTATTAAAAGATATGTCACAGATCACTTCTCTTATTTTCATGCTTTCTGATGACAAATTGTTAATTTGATCAAGAATGTTGAAAAATCTATCTATAACAATATTTCACTGAAAATTTGTTATCTACTTCCATTTTATTATGTATTGTGATTGAACAATTTTTCTTTTCATCTAGATTTTTGATTTTTCACATGAGAGCTATTGGAATATTTTATATTTTTGGTTGTCACGTGCCCACCTACCAACTTGGCATCCCCTGTTTCCAGCTCCAATAGTCAAATGTATGTATTGTGGTAGGTGAGTTCAAATTTGAAAAAGAGGGGGGAAATTTTGTGTGGAGAGTAGGAAGACAAAAGAGAGGGAATGTCATTCATTCCATAACTTATATTCATTCTCATATAGAGTTAGTTCTAGCAGCAACAACAACAGTAGAGAATTTTTTTGAGTATTGTGTGTAGCAGCACCTATGAGAGTTTGTCTTGTTGAAGCAGTGATTGCTCCAAGCTCTTTGTATGCAGCTATACTTGTTGCAAGTTTATTTTATGTACAACAATTTAGTTAGTTATTATTTTTACATTCTAGATTTGTAATAGATCATTTCTGATTAGTAGAAAGCAAGCAATCGATCTTGCATACTTCCTACCTATTACACTTGTGTTGTCTCCTTCCTTGTTTATTCTGCTATGTGCTTGATCACAGGCAAAACATACCAGCACTATGTTCTTGTTTTTTTCTTTTGTTGTGGAATGAAATTTGTGATTTTTACATGAGTTAATATGCTATTTTGAAAGGTGTTAACTTTACTCGGCATGCTCTTGGTTTTGTGCTTTTAACGCGTAGTTTCTGTGATGATCAAGTGATTTGGTCCTTCATCTATTGAGTCATGTGGGGTTAACACATAGGTTATCTCATACTTTTAGTATATTCTACATGGTATCATAGCTGATTGGCTCTATATCCTTGTGAGTTTGGGCATGTATTTTTCTAGGTATTTAAGTTAATTGTGTAGGAGATATGGTAGGAGATGCAGGAAAGACATGGCAACAACCACTATCCTTTAATGGACAAAATTATGACATTTGGGCAAAGAAAATGAAGACCATAATGGTAGCTAATGACTTGTGAGAGTTTGTGGTTAATGGGTTCAATGATGTGATAGATCAAGCTCAGTATGCTACCCTCACCAATAATCAAAAGACGTAGTTGAAAGTGCCAAGGAGAAAGGATGATAAGGCATCAAGTTTGATTGAGGTAGTAATGACAGAGACAATCTTCCCCAAAATTATAGTAACAAATTATGCAAAGGAAGCATGGGATATCCTTCAGACGAACTTTAAGGTGACTGATAAGGTCAAAGTAGTGAAACTACAATTGATCAAAAAAGAATTTGAAAATTTTTAGATGAAGGACAATGAACCTATTGCAGAGTTCAGCTCACAAATCTCCACTTTGATAAACCAGCTTAAATCAAATGGAGAAGATTATGAAGTGTAGAGAATAGTGGAAAAGATATTAACAAGTTTACCTCAAAAATATGACAACCTTGTGATGACCATTGAGGAAGCAAAAGACCTCACCACTTTGACAATAGATGAGTTGATGGGTATTCTCCAAACTCATAAGCACTGAATAAACAAATCAGCAACAACTTCCCAAGAGAAAATTTTCAAGGTTCAAGAGAATTCAAGAGATAGGGGGAGAGGAAGAAATGACTCTAGTAGAGGCTTAAAAACTAGAGGTTATGGAAGGAATGGTCAAAGGAATGATGGTGTAGAAAGCTTAGGATGAGTAGGCAACCAAGAGGGAGAAAACACCTCTCAAAACAGCTCTAGAGGAGGTAAGAAGAATTACAAGTCCAATATTAGCAATGTTGAATGCAACTACTATCATAAGTATGGGCATTATTCTAGTGAATGCTACAAAAAGAAAAGTGATTAGTTAAAGAAAAATGCAAATATGGCTGATGTAAACATGGGAAATGCAAACAATCCCATAGTCTTCATCATGTGTGATATTGGTGAAGAAGGCAACCCTGAAGTATGGTATTTGGACAACAGTTGTAGCAACCACATGAGTGGTAATGAAAGTTTATTTTCTTTCATTGATAAGACTTTCAAGTTTGAAATTAAGATGGAAAATATTGGAACCATTCCCATAGTGGGAAAATGATCTATCATGGTCTGCACCAAGTATGAAGCACGACTTGATGAGTGTTAGACAACTTATTCAAAATGGATACAAGGTGATAATGGAAAATGACAAGTGTGTCATCCATGAGAAGGATGAGAGTAATAGATTACTTGTAATAGTCCAAATGAAAAAGAAACAGATATTCCCTTTGAGAATAGAGACATGCTTCTCTTCTCAAGTCAGTGTTGTACCTCTCAAATATGCATTACATCATTACATAAACAATTAGCTCTTAGGAGTGTAATTCAAGACCCATCCAAGCTTTGGCATTTAAGGTATCGACATCTTGGATTTGTCAGTTTAAATTTGTTGTCCAAGAAAAGAATGGTAGATGCTTTGCCAAATAGAGTAGATTCATATGACAAGTGTGAGGCTTGCATTTTGGATAAGCAACATAGGCTTCCATTTAATTCTGGAAATTCTAGAAAGGCTAGAGCACTACTAGAGTTGGTGCATTCTGATTTAGTAGGTCCTATGCAAAATTTTTCTATTGGTGGGAGTACTTATTTTATGAGATTCATAGATGATTTCAATCATAGAACATGGCTGCATTTTTTGAAAAAAAAAAATGAAGCATTTGATAAATTTGTTGAATTTAACGCCCTAGCTGAAAAGGAATATAGGTCACACTATGTTAAGGTCCTTAGATTGGATAGAGGAGGGGAGTATACCTCCAATTTATTTGTATTTTTTTGTAGGTGGAATGACATAAAGAAAGAGCTAATAGCTAGTTATACTCCATAGCAAAATGGAGTGGCTAAGAGGAAAAATAGGACCATTATTGAAATGGCTAGAAATATGATGAAAACAAAAGGGCTCTTGACTACATATTGGGGAGAAGCTATAGCAACAACAATATATTTGATCAACAAGTTTCCCACAAAGTCAGTTTGTGACAAGATTCCTCTTGAGGCTTGGTCAAAGAACAAATATACAGTTGAACATTTGAGAGTGTTTGAATGTGTAGCATATGCACATGTGCCTAAGGAACAAAGGCAAAAGCTAGATGACAAACTTGTTTGAAGTATATTTTCACGGGTTATAACTCAAAATAAAAAGCTTATCGGCTATATGATCCAATCACCAAGAAGATCATCATTTCAAGAGATGTGGAGTTTCTTGAAAATTAGTTATGGGATGGCTTGCTTTAAATGTATCTTCAAACACTTCAAGACAAGTGCCAAGTATTGATGAAGAAGAGGAAGAGATTGGTGATGGGTATGATAATAGAGTAACAAATATTGATGATTGCAAACAAAGGACAAAAGACAAGCAACCCCTTATATGTTGAGTGACAGCTCCAAGCACTTCAAGATAGCCCCAAGCTAGTATGCAAAATAGTAGTGGTAGCAATACTAAAAATTTAGATCCCACTCTCACCTCCCTATTTCCAAGAAAGACTAAGAGTCTAAGGGAGATATACCAAGATAAAAGGTATGACGAAGATTATGATGAGAGTATTAATTTTTCATTATTTTCTCATTGTGATCCAATTTAGTTTGAAGAAGCTATGAAGGAAGAAAAATGGTGTAATGCTATGGATGAGGAAATAGATGCTATTCAGAGAAATGAGACATGGGAGTTAACTTCCTTATCTCCCAAGAAGAAATTAATTGGAGTAAAATGGGTTTACAAGACCAAGTGCAATGCTAAAGGAAAAATAGATAGGCATAAGGCACGTCTAGTGTTCAAGGGGTATATGCAACAATATGCAATAGACTATGATGAGACATATGCACCGGTTGCAAGAATGGAAACTATGTGTGCTATCATAGCAATTGTAGCCCAACACAAATGGAAGGTTTATCAAATAGATGTGAAGTGGGTAAACCCACACTAATGGGTTCCACTTTAGTGGAACAAAGAAACTTCAAAAAGTTTTCCAACTCGTGATTTTGGCTTGTTGCATTTGGTATGGCATGTTCACATGAACCTATATAATATGTTTGTGCGAACATATTATCTACATATGTTCGCACGAACATATGAAAGGAACATTTTCGGCGCTTAAAACTGCATTTTAAACTTTTTCCATTTCATTTTCATGGCGACTATTGTTGACTCACGAGTTCGGGCAAACATACAATTTTTACTGGCCCCACCAGCATCACCTGTCACTTTCATTTGGATTCTTCATCTTTGGGTATGTCAAAATATTATTAATTCAATGTTTTGAAAGTTTTAAAAGCATTTTTTATGTTTTCAATTCATTTTTTTAATGTTTTTTAAACATATTTGAATGTTATTTACATTTTCAACAATTTTGAAAGCATACCTAAGTGCTAATTTTAAATTTTTATTGTTTAATTATATTAATTTAGAAAATAGTAAAATATTATATAGAAAATATTAGAAAACATTAGGGAAAATAGTAGAAAATTTATAATATAAAATTTAGGAAAAACATTAGAAACATTAGAAAACAAACTTTGAAAAAATATTACAAAAACATTAGAAATTTTTTTTTGAAAAAACATTACAAAAAATTAGAAAATTTAGAAAACCAATTTACAAAAAATATTAGAGAATTTATAGTTGAATATAAAATTTAGAAAAAAAATAATAATCAACACAAATTAGAAAATTTATAAAAAAACAATAGAAAATTTATTTAAAAATATTAGCAAATTTAGAAAAAACATATTACAAAAATATTAGAATTTTTTTTTTTTAAATTACAAAAACATTAGAAAATTTATAATTTAATAAAAAAATTAGAAAAAAGAAATTTAAAAATTAGAAAATTTATAAAAAAAATTTAAAAAATTAGAAAATTTAGAAAAAAATATTTTAAAAAATTAGAAAATAAATTTAGAAAAACATTAGAAACAATATTAGAAAAATATTCAAAAATTTATAATTTAATATAAAATTTAGAAAATAAATTTTTAAAAAAATATATTACAAAAACATTAGAAAATTTAGAATTTAATATAAAATTTAGAATTTAATATAAAATTTAGAAAACAAATTTAGAAAAAACATTACAAAAACGTTAGAAAATTTATAATTTAATATAAATTTTAGAAAAAAAAATTAGAAAAAAAATTACAAAAACGGTTAAAAATTTGTAATAATATAAATTTTAGAAAAAAAAATTTTAAAAATATTAGAAAAACATTATTAAATTTATAATAATATAAAATTTAGAAAAATATTTTTAAAAATATTAGAAAAACATTAGGAATATATATGTTAATGTTTAATATAGACATGTATGTTTTCTATGTTTATGCGTGTGTGTGTGTGTGTGTGTGTGTGTGTGTGTGTGTGTGTGTGTGTGTGTGTGTGTGTGTGTGTGTGTGTGTGTGTGTGAAATTCACCTTAATATCTTAATCTTAGAAGTTTAATTAAATGACATATCTTAAGGGTCTAGATCCTAAATTGTACATGTAACAATATAGATTAGAATGTATAATTTATTTTTTTGAACATAGATGTACGTGTATATTTGTTCATGGTTAAAAGTAGATGTTTGTACATGTTTTTAATAAATTCATATTCTTATATGTATAATTTGTGTATATATATATATATATATGCTAACTATTGATCTTAATTTATCTTATAACTAAGTGTACAATTAACTATATTTAGTGACACATGTCTTAACCTGAGAGATCCTAAATTATATATGTATAAGAATGTAGATTAAAATGCATATTTTATTTCATAAATGTACATGTAAATATGTTCATGTTAACATAGACGTGCATACATGTATGTGTTCAATATTCATGTTTAAATGTGTAATTATTTTTAATGTCTTAATAATCAAAGTATATAATTAGTTATATAATTTTTAATGTCCATGTCTTAAGGGGAGATCCTAAATTATAAATATATAAGAATGTTGATTAATTTGCATATAGGTATGAATATAGCATACATGTGTACATACATAAGAACATATAATTTAGAACATGTATGACATAAAGAATACATGTTAGAATATTTTATTTAATAAAAGTTTTAATTATAATCTAACATAACCTGATTAGAATATATAGAAACATAAAGAATGTTAATCATGTATATTTGAACATGTAAAGATCTTATATATTACTAAATTTTAACTCTTAAACCTTAATGTTAAACAATAGGACCCTAAATAATAAACATGGTTGTAATCCAAACTGAAAAACCATAAATTTCATAAATTATAACCCCTAATCTTAGATGATTAAACATAACTCCTAAATTTCAAATCTTGGATGATCCCTAATACAAATCCTAACCCTAAAACCATAAATTTCATAAATTAGAACCCCTAATCTTAGATGATCCCTAATACAAATCCTAACCCTCTAGCCATGCTGAACTAACAATGATGTAAACCCACACCCTAACCCTCTTTAAACCATAGTTCTAACAATGATACAAACCCATGTTTAACCTCTACATCTAACCTTTTAATAATAATCATTTAAACCATAAATGTTAAACCATGACCCTAAATAGTAAACCCTAATCTTTGTACACTAATCTATCTTAAAATGTTAGATTTAAATGCTAAATTGTAATTCTAAAAGAATACTTAGGCTTTAATGTCTTAATCTAAGTATATAATTAACTATATAATATAATTCAATGACATGTCTTAAGGGGAGATCCTATATTATACATATACAAGAATGTACATTAATTTGCATATCTACCTAGTACATGAATATATAACATACATGTACATCCAAACTGTAACCCTAACCATTATCAAAACCTTAGTGTGCAATAGGTACATCGAATAAATTTTGAAGGTCAATTATGGAAAAGATCATAACCTAGATTATAAACACAACCCTAACCTTGATTATTACATAAACCTAAACCATTATCCTAACTATAACCCTATGCTTAACCATAAAATTAAATATGTTCCAAAGTCTAACTCTAATTCTAACCTTACCCCTAATCCTAATCCATGATAATATGTATGTTGTAATCTGTTATACTAACCATAATTGTAACATTTTCCTAATCTTAACTCTAATCCTAACCCAAACATTAAAACCTAATCTTAACCATAATTGTGACATAAACCTAAATCATTATCCTACCACTAACCCTAATTATGAATCTAAATGAAATCCCTAACCTTCATCATAATTACAACCACAATATAAACTTTCCAGAGAACCATAATCATAATTTTAAACCCAAATCCAAATCCCAATAAGAATATGAACTATGATATAAATCTTAGCCCTAATCATAATAGTAACTATAATTCTAATCCTATAATCTAAAAAATAATTGTAATCTTAACTTGACAATAATCTTGATAAATTCTTTTGTTCTAACTATAATACCTAAGATCACATAATATTAATAAATAAATAAAATATTACATTATTTAAGTTAAATATAATAATAGAAATTTTGAATGAACTAAATTTAGAATTAAACAATATAACTAAATAGTCTATGTGCTATCTTATTAGTTTCACATCTTCATTAAAAAGTACACCATATATATTTTAGATATATCTATAATACAAAATAAATAATGCTAACAAAATTAATTTCATTATTCTTGTTTTATATTAAATTAATTTTTTTAATTTAATGTTTAAATTTTCATTATATATTATATTATCTTCTGCTATATTAAATTTAATAATTAATAATATATAATTTTCACAAAAAATAAATATATAATATTACCTTCAAAGTATTTAAATCTAACATTTTATATAAATTTTCTTTAAAAAAAAAAAATTAAATGACACATTATAATTTATAAATTGTTTAGTTTTTCATAAAATAAAAATTAGTTTACATCTAAAATATTAAGAAACCATTAAGTTCATTTTATAAGGTTATACTCTTAAAATATAATTTAATCAAATTTGCCAAAATAAAATCAAATAAAAATGTTAAGGAATAGAGGAGGTTAACTTAATTTGGCCAACATTTCAATTAATTGATTTGAACCAATTAATACAATCATAACCATATTATTATTATTACAACATCGCTACCTTAAAAATATTTATGATTCTAAGAAACCTTTTCCCAAGCAGGATACGTCTTTAAATCATGGGAATGGTATGATTTCAAATGCACACTTGAATCAATAACCCCAATCAAAATCATTCAAATTCCATTTGAAAAATTTAACAAATACCTTCCAAAATGTAAAACATCAGAAAGGCTAATATGATCAAACTCCTATTATTGGAATGAACTCCTAGATATCAACTAACCCCCCCAAATCATAACTTGAATCGATGACTTCAATAAAAAATCATTTACACCCAATTAAAAAAACACAAAAGAAAATTCAAAACCCTAAATCCTCCTAAAGGCTAATGCAATCAAACTTAAATAACAATGCAATGGACAATAGCTCTTACCTTCCTTGTTCGTGACTCCTCATTCTCTGAAGACATGATCACCATGGGAATATCCTTGAGCATTGATAACTCCTATTACTTGAATTTGTTTCTAGGGAGTGAAAAAGGAGAACCAATTTCATTTTTCATATTCCCAAATGAACTTGAAATTTCTCAAGTAGGCCAGATTGATCATGAACAAAAAGAGATATTAAATACCTTGACTCTCCTAAGATATATAAGATCTTTACATGTTCAAATATACATGATGTACATTCTTTATGTTTGTATATATTATAATAAGTTATGTTAAAGAATATAATTAACTTTTATGAATTAAACGTTGTAACATGTATTCTAAGTTAGGTCATACATGTGTTCTAAGTTATATGTTCTTATATATGTACATTTGTATGTTATATTCTTACCTATATGCAAATTAATCTAAGTCCATGTGTTATAGATTATCTAGGTCCATGATGTGTGATGTAGGTTCAATTACATACATGTGTATAATTTTTAATTTTAAAAATCAAAAATTATGTTTATAGTAGGCAGTTCAGTGAGCTTCATACATTTCTATAGATCTATGGCTTCACATGATCAGTTTTATGTGGCTCCTAGTGTGACACCTAATGTAGTTCCTATTGCTACTCCTATTGTAGCCCAGGTTGGTGTGGCACTTGATGTAGTTCCTGTTGTGGCACCTGTTGTAGCTCCTCATGTAGCTCGTCATGTTGCTCATGGTGGGGCTTGTGTTGTAGCTCATGGTGTACCTCAACATAGGGCTCATCATGCAACTCATGTTCAGGCTCCTGGTGTAGCTCTAGGTGGTGGAGGTCCTGTTGTGGCTCCTGATGCAGCTCTTGTTCCAGGTCAAGCTTCACCTACAGCTCTTGCTGGAGATCCTACTGCACCACCTCCACGCACCGATATTGATGCTCTATTTGCATTTTCAAAGAAGGAGATTGCTAGGATAGATCACTCTATATCAACCTCTGATGATGATCTTTATAGAGACATATGTTGTAGTGCCTACCCTCATTCACATCATTTCTGGACATTATTGTTGTCATTATCAGACTATGTTAGATTAGCTTTATATTGATGGATTAGTGGTAATTTTTTGAGACTATCAGATATTATGTTATGGATTCAGTTGGTATATGATGAGATCGTTTAGACTTTACATTTCATGTATGCATGATGATCATTACATTGCTTTTAGTTATTGTTGATAATTAGTTAGATGGTTTATTATCTCATGTGTTTTATTATGGATACTTACCCCATACTTGCATGTGTATGGTGTGCGTATTTGTTCATATTGTATGGCATTTCTGATGTGGTTAAGGAAGGGAGTCATAGACACCTACTAGTCGGGATCTACATGATGCACCACTTCCTACCATTGCATGTTTAGCTTAGCATTATATATATTGTATGTACATGCATGGTTTTTATGTAGGTTGCAGGTATCGAGTATCGACTTCTCTGAATTGCCAGGATGAGCGTACCCTATTATACTATCTCAATGATAAGAGAAGGGAGGTAAATTCTCAAGTCCAAATCCCAAACCCTTAAACCATTTGTCCTAGTGAGGTAGGACAAGTATCTGGATATTTTACCCACCGAATGTGTCGGATGACATATTTCATGATTTTAACCCTTCAGACTGATTTTGTGTGAATTGCTCTATGATTGGTTTTCATATTTTATCTTGGAGGTCTATGGTGAATTTTCTATTAATCAAGTCTTAATAAATAGATTTAATCAATAAATTAATTATTTGAGAAAATTAATATAAAGTATCATGATCTTTGATATTAATTAAATGAGAATTAATTGAGGAAAAAGAATTAAATAAAAGAAATTAGAAATTAGAAATTAATAATAATAAAGTAATAAATAAATAATAATAATAAAAGTTATAAAAATTTAAATAGAAATTATATAAAGAGTAAATTGGAGTTATAAGCTTGCATAGGACTTAACACATCTTTTCTATTTCTCTTATGTCAACAACACGGGGGTTAGTGCATCAATTAAGCACATGGTGTCTACAACCTTATGACTCATCTAGAAGGTTGGAAAAGACACATGCTTAGTTGGTGACACCTTCTAGCTATTTCTAGAGGCATTCTAGGTGTTTCTTGAGAGCTCTTTATATTCAGGCATTCCTAGAAGCTTAGACATAGCATTTGGAGAGCATTTGGAGCATTGGAGGACTCAGGAACTATGAAGAAGGGAGGAGCTTGCTCTCCAGGATTTTGAGGAAGAGCGAATTAGCATCAAAATTAGGGTAGATTCTTGTTATTTTATTTATGTTATTTCTGCATCTTGCATTCCCTGTCTTCTTTGTGTCTTCCATATATGTTCTGAGGATTTTCCTATTTTAATTGTATGCATTCTCAATATGGGTAGTTAAAGTTTATTTCAGAATCTTATTTGCATAAATCTGAAAAGAACATGGGGCTAGGGTTTAAATTGTAGCCAAAACCATTAGATGTATTATTGGATAAATTTGAGATCAAAATTTTATAAGAAAATTCTGAAAATTGGATTTTTTAAATAAATAGTGTATATATATGTTTATATTTTCAAATCTGCATACATATATATACATATATATACAATTATATATATATATATATATATATATATGTATATGTGTCTATATGCTCTGATATTTGATAAAACTTTGTATGTATATATATATATATACATATATATATATATATATATATATACACACACATATACCTTTATATATATATACATACATACATATGTATATATACATATTTATTTATTTAATTAAAAGTCGAATGAATTTTTGCAGTGAAATCTCATTAAAATCGCATTGCAATTCGTATTCGTGCATGATAACATTTATTTAAAAATGTTATAAAAAGAAAAAATATTAAAATTTGGAATGGGGCAAGAGGGACTTATTTCCCCACCCTTGTCGATGGCTATGACTGCACGGACTACGATATCGCAGAGTACCTGTGGTCTGCAGTGTACCTACGACCGCTGTGTACCTGCAATCCGTAGGACGCATACATATATAATTGTGACCAACAGTTATTAAACTCGCCGTCTGTAATGTGCGGTTGTCATATATTTTGTTAATTCAATTTTTTATATAATTCATTTTTATAAAATGATAATTATATGTATATGTATTTACATATATGTATAAATGTATATGTATTTATATATATGTATAAATATATATATATATATGTATAAATATATATATATATATATATATATATGTATAAATATATATATATATATATATATATATATATATATATATACATATATATATATATATATATATATATATATACATATATATATATATATATACATATATATATATATACATATATATATATATATATATACACACATTATCAATAATAAATAATTAATATATTGATAAATGGTTGGAATTTAAAGAGTAATTCCTTAATAACAAATTATTTTATAATGTTATAGTTGAGCAATATAGGTTCAATTTAATCTTTTTAATTTGGAGAGATGAATAAGAAAAGAATTTCAATTATTATTTTGAAAACGATGGGGGTCATTACCATCAAAATGTGTATATAAAAGACATTTAGAACATTAGAAAATTGATTCTAAGAGTTAGAGGGAAAAACCATTATCAGACAATACAATACATGGGTTGGGAAAAACATACAAAATGTTCCTCCATTCATTATCCAACTTGGGAACGTAAACTGAGACCTCTACATTTAATTCATATAAATTTAGCAAAACCAAAACATGTGTTTGCATTGTCTATTCTTTATGCAATTATTTTGGGTTTTGGGTTGACTAGTGTTGACCAGTTATAGGACGTCTACCAAAGGCTTGGGGGTTATGTGATTGTGATGTCATGATGATGTTTTAATCTTGATCTTTGGGTGAATGCACAAAGTTGGGTCACAATTCCACGGAAGTCAAATCCGCAAAATGAGACCTCTTAGAAACGAGTACCTGATTTTAAGAAATGGGCACCCGTTTTCGGCTCGGGTGCCCGACCCTAAATTTAAAAAATGGGCACCCGTTATTTTTAAAAATTGGGTACCCATTTTTTATTTTCAAAAAATGGGTACCCATTTCTCAAAAAATAAAAAATTTGAATTTTTAAGAAACGGGCACTCATTTTTTAAAAATAAAAAATGGGTACCCGTTTTTTAAAAATCGGGTACCCATTTTTTAAAAGTAAAAGACAGGTACCCATTTCTTAAAAAATCATTTTTAAAAGTTTTTAGTGGATTTTACATGCCGCTTTTAGCTTTTCAAAATGGGTACCCATTTTTGAAATTCAAATAACGGGTCCCCGTTTCTTACAACATGAGGCGAGATTTTTTTTTCCTGCCTTGGATTTTGGTTTGGGACAAGCTTGGTGAGACCAAGCATATGCCTTGACCTCTCAAGATTTGGCTAAGGCACTGAACTGACAAATTCATGCCTTGCCATAATTTTTACAGGGTCTTCCTGATCAATTTTTTTTACGAAACAAAAACCCATTAGAGCTCTCACTGTCTTGATTTCAGAAATATAAATTTTATAGAATTATGATTTTATTTACTATTTATTTGTTATTTTTTAATCAAATGTGGTACCTAAATGTAAAATAGAAACGTTCACTAAAACTTTAATAACTTTTTTATTTTATATTTTTTCTTAAATTAATTTATATGTCATCAATCTACATTCAATTCTTTTGAAGTTAAAAAAAAAAGAAAAATTGAAAAATATGAAATTTTGATCAAATTATGGTGTCCGCACATGAGAGATTTTAAAATTTTCCTTTATAGCCAATTAAAAATTAATTAAAAAAAAAATTCATTAAAAAATTCAAGAAAAATATTCTCATCAATCTTTGGTGTGTCAGGTAACTCAATTTAAAAGGAGTCACAAAAAATCATTCATTTGTGTCAAATTATAGTGTCAGTACATGAGCGTGCTATGGTCCTGAAACAAGCATTTTGAAAAAGTGGTTTTTAAATATCCATACCAAAAAAATAATCTATCATATGGGTATAAAAATAAATTACATATTGAAAAATAAGATTCTAGGCACTACAATTTTTATTTTTGAAGTTTTTTTATATTTAATCTCTAAATGGCTCAAATTTTGGCATCAATTGACAAAATATTTTATAAATAGGAAAAACACTTCCACTTTTTTGCCAAAAGTGAGACCCAACTTCTTGCACTAACCCCTTTATAAACCCAACCATGGTTATGTGATGGAATGCTCTATGTAATGTTTCTAATTACTGAATGTTATAGTTGAAATTCTTATGTATGAGACACTTGACTTAACCATTTTTGGTTCATCAATCAGTTATCCTTGGTTATTTTCTAGTCGCCATGATGAGACTAAAATATGGATTTATTCTTGATGATGTCATGATATGACATGTTTGACTCAACCATTTTGGAGTCTTCGATCAGTATGATTGAGATATATTTTGGTTATTGAGAACCAATGGATACTTTTGATTATCAATGATACTTCAGTTGCCAATAGAGAGTTGTTGTGATCATGATTTTCTATGGATGCTTGCTCATGGATATTTGATGCTTTTATGCATATTTTATGTTCTTATTATGGATTATCTTTTGTGATTTTGAGATTTATGATTCCATGAGCTTAGGGTAGGATATCTGCATGTAGTGTTGGGAAGTGGCTTGCTTCGGGGGCCAGGGCCCTAAGAGGTTGCCAGGGTAACTCATTGTAAGTTGGTTAAGAAAGTGAAAACATTCACACCTAATACTAACTAAATGAACCTAAAACGATAATTGTTTTGTTCTTGCCCATGCCTCGAGTGCTTGTATAGACTAGGATGGGAGTAGAGAAATTGCATGGTTGCGACCTTGCATTCCATAGTATGCCTCATCAGTATGAGAGGATACTAGTGGCTGCATGAGGATCGGTATGGACCCGTGGAGTTTAGCTAACTGCTAGGGTAACTTGTACATGATATATGCGATGACACTTTCTTGCTTGCATAGTAGGTTCCTACATGTCATTGTGTGCCTCTGAGATTAGATGTCAGTTTTGTGATTGGAACCTTTGAGTTAGTATGCTTTTAGGATTCTTGGACTTATAGAGATTCATGCTATGTGTTTTGGATAGCTTGTTTGGGACTTGAGATTATCTCCTCAGCACGGTGGGAGTCGGCCACTTAGGTACCACGCAGTTGGGTGGTAGTGTTTTTCTACTCTTATCATTTGAGATTCATTGAGACATTGTGGCTGATGCGTCCTTCATGATGGTGGATATGTATCCTTTCATTGATGATTAGCATATGTTAGATGATGTTATCTTATGCTTTTATTTGTATGTTAGATTACTTTCTACATATGATATAGTATATGTTAGGAGTGACATTCCAACTATGATAATACTGATGATCTCTTCGGTGATTTGGAATGTTACGCACGGAGGGATGGCTAGGGCCCACGATGGTCTAATGATGCTATTAACAGTTGGGAGGAACCGTGCACTTAGTTTATTATGTTTGATCTTTTATGATGGATGTTAATATCTTCTATGATGATGTATCATGTGAGACTAGTGATTATCTTTACTTTGATGTATCATGGATTAGAATAGGATGATGTACCCTGTGACATGTATAGTGGATGATTGAGCATTTAGAAATGTAATGTATAAGCATTGGACTTATCATTATTATTTCACGTGGTTGTTATATTAGACGGATTAAATAATGTTAGTTGATTTAGATGTAATTCAATGTTAAGGGATCTTAAAGAATGTAACCAGTTGTGTATGTTATGTTTACTTTTAGATGGACATTGCTATTGCTTCCGTTATGGTACATAAGTTATATGTGGTATTTGTTTTCATGTTTTTTTTTTTTTTAAATGCTACCAAACTTAGTGAAATTCTAGGTTAATTCTTTGGATCCCTTGGCAAGGCATTGCATAAGTACTACGATATGTAGAAGTTTATAGGATTTGACAGCTAGGTTTTGAGCTCACCATTCATTTACTCCTACCATATTAGCTTCCATATCTAGCGAGCTTAGGGATGAGGTTTTAGGAGATGCATCTTTCAATGACATCAAGAGGGTAGCCCCCAAAGATGTCATCAAGAGAGAGCTCTTTCCAGAGTATGAGGGTACATGGGGTAGGGTGAGAGGTTATAGAGTCACACAATGCAAAGACCCTATTATTTCTACCATGATCTATCCATGATTTTTAGCAGCAAATGGTTGTTATCCTAATAACAACCAGATACCCCTTTATTTTACACAGTAGTTGTATGCTAAGTTTTGTATAGGGCTCAACATCAACTACTTAGATATTCTTGATTATTGCAAACAGGGGTGTGGTCGGATTGTAGATCATGACCGGTACTGTAGTGCACATCGCCTAACACCTACAGATATTAGAGAGTTTGTTGGATAGAGGATGCCTCCTGTGACTCCTGCACATGCTCGTATTACAGATAAAGTCATCATTGCTCCCCAAAGGGGAGCGATTGATACTGTTGGGCACATTGCATCTGTAGCAGCTAGTATCACATTAGATTCTATTGATCATTATCTTCATAGTCGGCATTCTCATCCATTTGGTCACCCATCTTCACAAGCATCTAGTAGCACTTCAGGCACCTCCTCTAATGATGCATATAGATCTGCTGGGCTACCAATGTCACATGATATTCATTGTATTTCAGGATAGCAAAGACATATGGATGTGGCACTATATTTTTTGAAGGATATGTTGCATATTGTCAGATATATTTCTAATACACAAGGGATTCCACTACACGTAGTGACAAATGTTGTTAGATAGCATCAGAGCCCTGACATGGTTCCACAAACACAAGCCACCACACCAGTGCCAGATGATACACTTGTGCGTAGCTCACATCATTCAGCACTAGGCTCACGACACTCTACAGAGGACTCGGGCATATGAGTTGGAGATGTCTAGATCACAACTAAGGATCTTGATGAGTTTGGTGAGTAGTTGTGAGGCCTATCTGTGATTGATGCTAGTTCAAACTTGGGTGTTTCATCGTACATGGACCTATTGTTCTAACATGGCAGACTACTTGAACAATGGAAAAGGATTTTAACTAGAATAGAATGTTCTCTACTAATTTTAAATTGTCAAATCAAAGGATTGCATACCCTAACTAAGAATAGTAATTTTTTTCATTTTCAAACTAGTTTTATAAAGGTCTATGATCAGAAAATACTTTTTTCTTTTAACAAGAGTTCAATTTTCAGTCATCCAACAAATCTCTTTGAACTAACTCTAAAGTGGTTTGTCGTGGAAGCTTATTGTAATAATAATGTTTATGATCTTCTTTAACAAATGGTTTTTAATTATAACTTTTGGAGGACATCCATGGGCTTAGAAAGTATGCGTTCTATTTTACAATGATACAAAATCACCATATTTATTGTTTGCAAATACTTGAATTTCCTTGGAACTTTTTAAGGTGGAGTATGGAGAATCAGCATCATGTTCACCTTTTCCATGGCCACTCTCAAAGAAATTTCATATGTTTTTTATATTCTCATTGCGATGATATCTACATAATGCATAAAATGGTCTAGATGATTTAAACTGTGCGGCACATCCATTAGAACAAACATAATGTTTATCAACATTTATGTTTCTTTCTTTCAAATAAGAAAAGAACATATTGAAGCAATGTTCTACATAGTGAATGTCATGTTATTTATCATCACTTATATAAAAATGATATTCCTTTATAATTACTCATGCTTGAACTGTACTCTGAACATCATCCAAATCTAATTGTGCATGTCTATAAAAAATATGTACCATAATAGTGACATGCTTATTAAAGTAATTATATGATTGAATTACTTTCTAATGAACAAATGAAGAGTTCTCTACAAAATCAACAATTGATACAATTGTTCCAAGTGGAAAATTATCTCTCAGAGTTTGAAACTATTGTGCTTGCCACTTTGCAAAAAATGCATGACAAATATAAGGTTGAATCAATTTCTTAAATATGTCCATAAATGTTAGAACATGAAACTCCTCTTCAACATATTCCAACCTTTTTGTTTCTTTCTCCAACATTGTTTCATTCTTGACATACTTGTAACTTTTGCAATTCAATATTTTTGTTACATCAATATTTTCAGTTTTCAAAGGAAATAGAGCCAATTCACCACATGTTTCACATAATCCTTTGATGCAATTTATTTTACCAGTTGGATCATCTATATTGTCACACAAAATGGATGATATAAACTCACTTCTTCTACTAGAAGGAGCATCATGAAAACCATATGTGTCTTCTATAAACTTTTGAAATACCTGATAGTGGAGATCAAACTCAATATGATGATCACAACAACAAGTTTCAAACACTTTGTTTGACCCCACAAAGTATGGCTTCATTTTTTCAAACAATGTTTGCCCAACTTTTACATTAGGATGTTCATTACAAAATGACACATATAATTCATGTTGTGTTGTGTCCAACCAATGTTTTGTATGATGTTCATATTGACCAGGTGCAATCTTATGCCTAATAACATCTCTACTATTTGATGAAGGACGAGTGTTATCAATCCAAAATGATATGACTAAATTTTTTAATAACTCTTCAATTCTATCAGAATGAGGTGCTCTACACATGATTGCCCAGTTGCCCTCCATAGTACTATCATCCACAATTAATCTTCTCTTAACATATTGTCTCATTTTTTTCCTACTAAAACCCATTTCAAACGAAATTGAAGATATTTGTCTATTTTGAGACATTTTTTTTACTTAAAATAGACATCAACATCACTTTTCTTAGCGTAGACTTATCTTTAGTTCAAGAGTGTTTTCCTATGTTTGTCAAACCTTGTTTAACATTTTCAATCAGATCATTTTGCAAGCTAGAAAATCTTCTCTTCTTTGATGTTGTGTTTACACCTAACAATTTCAATGCCTCTTGCAAATTTTTTTTGTAAGAAAAAGTGAAAGCAACTGAGCTTGTTTAGGTGTTTTAGTGTTATCAAATTGAGTCATAATTTCTCTTATCTTCTTCTTCATTGACCTTTTCTTAGGAAAACTTAATGGTTGAACACTAGCTGCAAGTTTTCTCTATTTATCTACATCCATTTTAAGTAAATGATCTAAATTCTTATGAGAAATACCATACTTTATAGATTGGACAATATTAAGAGTTCATCCATACTAGTTCTTGAACCTGATCTTGACCCTTCTCTAATTTCTATTACTGGAATTTCTACAAGGACCGATCTTGAGCCTTCTCCAACATCCATTGTTTGAGATTCAATAGGGAAAGATTTTGACCCTTCTCCAACTTCTATTATTTGAACCTCCATAGGGATTGACCTTGAACCTTCTTCAACATTCATTTTTTGAGATTCCATAGGGAGTATTCCTAACCTCTCTCCCATATGCACTACTTCTACTTCTATTTACCCTTTTTCAACATTTCCTTCACCATATTTAATTCGATGATAACGTGCCACAATCTTCTGAATATTTCTTTATTCTACTTCATCAGATATTTTCCTTGCATTTTTTTCCTTCCTTTCTTGTTTCCCATTATAAAATAAAAAATAATAATAATTTATCCCTTGCCTCAAGATAAATTTTGTGCAATAACTAGATAAAAAAATCACTGTATAGATTTGTCTATCGCAGTTGGTACTTTTAAATTGTTTGATAGAAATCAATAGAATGCAGTCATCTACAACAAAGCATAAATATTATTCATTATATGAATAAAATATGTGAGTCACATTCTTTACTATTAAGAATAAGGTGTCTCAACCTTGGATAATACCTATTCTTATTATTTGTTTTGTAAAATGTATTTCTTGCAAATAATGTTGATGTGTCGGCATCTTGAATTGTGTATAAGGAGATCATCGCTAAAATGGTTATGATGGATTCCTATGACACTTAAGAGCTATGTTAGGAAGATTAAATGATAGGTAAAGACATGTGGAAACTGATAAATTTGAGTACTGTACACTCTAAAGTTACCTTTAGAGTAGCCCTAAAGTGAAGTGCATGTTTTAAGCAATTTTAGTGTTGTGAAGAGGTGGTACGCCTTAAAGTGTATTGTTGGTACTGTGAGTTGCTACTGGTGTCTTCTGTTGTCACTGTTGAACTTGTATTACAAGTGTATTGTAACCTTGTGTTGAAGATAATACATTGTACAGGTTCTGGAGGGGTGGGGTTGTTTTACCGAAAGGTTTTTCCCCACTGGAAAATCTTTTTGTTATGTGTTTCTTTCTCTATCTATTTTCTTTATGCTTGGTTGGCTGAAATATTGTTGTTTACATGATATTGAATCTGTAAGTGTAAAATATTTTAATAGGATTTGCACCATACTTCTCTTCAGAGATTAGTGGAGGAAGTTGTTTCCTCACCTAAGTTTTCTTACAAGTGGTATCAGAGCCTGATCAACTTTTGATCCTATATGTTGGGTAAGGTTTTTTGAGCTAATCTCAAGTTGAGTGGGAGTCTTGTGCAGAGCATCCTGAATCTTATTTGCAAATTCAGATGGTGAGTTCATCATATGGAAGAATGGAGGTGAAGAAATTTAATGGCATTATTTCGAGTTGTGGAAACTCAAGATGGAAGACATGTTGGAAGATCATGACCTATAGGAAGCGACTTCAAATGCTACAAGACCAACAACTATAGCTCAAGTAGATTGGGATATCAAAGACTGTAAAGCTAAGGGTCTCATAAGACTCTGTTTAACCGATGCAGTCCTTCTGAATGTTCCAGATGAGAAAACCACATATAGTTTGTGGGAAAGACTTGGGGCCGTGTATCAAGCCAAATCTTTGGTGAACAAGTTGTTCCTAAGGAAGAAGTTGTACTCTCTACAAATGGAGGAAGGTGAATCCTTAATGGATCATTTAAATGCATTTAATATGCTAGCTACACGATTAACATTAGCTGGTGTCAAGTTAGAGGAGGAGGATCATTGC
This sequence comes from Cupressus sempervirens, assembly GCA_028749045.1. Lineage (NCBI taxonomy): Eukaryota > Viridiplantae > Streptophyta > Pinopsida > Cupressales > Cupressaceae > Cupressus > Cupressus sempervirens. Next base: position 395,823,927 of record CM053791.1, on the reverse strand, counting down.
TCCACACTTTTGTGTTCTTTACTGGAATCATGGGACCCATTGCTATCAGAGGAGATGTGGAGAAAGGCTTCCATTTCAGAAAAAGAAGCCCTTGCTATTCGTGCGAGATCCACGAAAAGAGGGAAAAAAAATGACAATAAGCCTAACAATAAGGGTAGATCCAAATCCCATGGGAAGTCAAACACTTCCAATAAGTCCAAGGAAAAATATTGGAACTGTGATAAACTTGGGCACTTTCATAAAGATTGCAAAGAGCCGAAGAAGAAGAAGAAAGGTTCAGATTCAACTTCAGAAAGATGTCAAGAAGATGGTGATGCATTCATCATAGCTTTGGCAGCCCATGCATCTGATGATGTGTGGTTGGTTGACTTAGGTGCATCTTTTCACATGACCTCTCATCTAAACTAGTACTCAAAATATGAAGAGTTCGATGGTGGAAAGGTGTACTTGGGTGATGATTCTCACCTAAAGATAGTTGGACATGGAAGGGTCACTATCAAATTTCTTGATGGACGAGTAAACAAAATCAATGGAGTTATACACATTCCAGGTTTGGCACAAAACCTATTATCTGTAAGTATGCTAAATGATGTAGGTGTGCAAGTTTTTTTTTCGAAAGAAGGATGCAAGATGATGAGAGGATCGATAGTTCTTGCAAGGGGTACTAGGAGAGGTACCTTATTTCGGCTAGATGCATGTATTCCTCTATGTGATAGTTCTTCATCCTCACCATCTGAATGAGTAGTGAAGAATATTGTGGTTATTGGTTTTGATGGCAATGCAAACACTTTGAAAGGTAAGCTTCCTATAGAAAAGACAATGTTGTGGCATTTGAGATTTGGTCACATTGGTGAAAAGGGTCTCAAAACCCTAAAAAATAAAAATCTCTTTGACGGGTTAAATGATTGCAATCTCAAGTTTGACTTCTGTGAACACTGTGTCTATGGTAAACAAAATTGTGTTCAGTTTTACTCTAGTTCTCACAAATCTTCTAATGTTTTGGACCTTATTCATTCTGATGTATTTGGTCCTATAAAATTTCCTTCAATCTCCAAGTCTGTATTTTTTGTATCTTTTATAGATGATTAGAATAGAAGGACATGGATTTATTTCCTTAAAAGTAAGACACAAGTCTTTAGTGGATTCAAGGAATTTAAAGCCCTTGTAGAGAATTAGACTAGTAAGAAGATTAAGTGTGTGAGAACTGACAATGGTGGTGAGTTTTTCTCAGTAGAGTTTGAACAATTCTATAAAGAACAAGGTATTGAGAGGCATAAGAAAACTACTTATACCCCACAGAAAATGGAGTTGTAAAGAGAATGAACTGGACACTGACGGAGAAGGCTAGGAGTATGCTTAGTGGAGCTAGTTTAGAACAAAGGTTCTGGGCTGAAGCTGTGGCCACTACTTTCTATCTGGTTAATAGATCTCCTACATCAGCCCTTGTTGGTAAGACACCCATGGAGGTGTGGTCTAGTAAGAAGCCTTCAATTAGATGTCTTTGTGTTTTTGGTTGTGAGGTTTATGCACATGTGCCAAAGGAGAAAAGATCTAAGTTGGAAAACAAAGCTGTTAAATGTATTTTCATCGGAGATAGTGCTGGTGTGAAAGGATACAAGCTTTGGGATCTTCTGACAAGTAAGGTGTTGTATAGTAGAAATGTTATTTTTAGAGAGCTAACATCTTCTCCTATTGTGCTAAAACCAGATGAAAAAGAAAAGGAAAATATGTTGTTGAGTTGCCTCCTACCCCTGAGAAGACTGAACAGAGAGACCATGTTGGGTCTAATGATGAGGAGAGCTCTAGCAACTCTGATAGTTCAGAAGAAGAGGAAGAACAACCTCAACCATAGCCCTTAAGGAGATCCACGAGAGAAAGAAAGCAACCAGAAAGGTTTGGTTATTCTATGTTAGATTCCAATTGTGCTTTTTCTTTGATTACTAACACTAATGAGCCTAGATCTGTGAAAGAGCCTTTGGGCATGGAAGATGCAAGTTCTTGGATTGAGGCTATGGATGATGATATGGCTTCATTAGAGAAAAAAAAATTTGGGACCTTGTACCTTTTCCTAAAGGGAGAAAATTTTTTGGCTATAAATGGGTGTTCAAGAAGAAATTATATGCAGATGGTAGTGTTGAAAGGTACAAAGCTAGATTAGATGCAAAGGGGTATTCAAAGGTAGAGGGAATAGATTATGGTGAAATATTCTCTCCTATTGCAAAGTTGACATCCATTAGATTTCTATTATCTCTTGCTGCATCATATGGTTTAGAGATAGAATAGATGGATATGAAGACAAATTTCCTTCATGGTGATTTGGAGGAAGAGATTTATATGTCACAGCTTGAGCACTACATTGTTAAAGGTAAAGAATCCTTAGTTTGCAGATTAAAGAAATCTCTATATGTTTTGAAGCAATCTCCTAGGATGTGGTACCTTAAGTTTGATGCCTTTTTCTTGTCAATTGGATTTCTAAGATCAAAATTAGATCATTGTGTTTATTTCAGAGTTGAAAATGATCGCCATCTTAGTGTTGCATTATATGTTGATGATATGTTGCTATTTGGGAAGGGTAAGGGTATGATTTCTGATTTTAAATCTCAGTTGTCGGCATAGTTTGAGATGAAATATCTTGGGGTAGCTAGGTACATCTTGGGTATGGAAATCAGTAGAGATAGGTCTAAAAAAAAACTTTAGTTGAGTCAGAGTAAGTATGTGAAGTCTGTGTTGGACTGGTTCAGCATGGCAGATTGTAGACCACTATGTGTTCCTATTTCTATGGGAACAAAGTTATCTATAGATGATTGTCCAAAATCTCCTAGTGAGGTGGAGGACATGAGTAGAGTACCTTATGCTAGTGTAGTTGACAGTCTTATGTATGCTATGGTCTGTACTAGACCAGAGATTGCCCAAACACTGGGAGTCCTAAGTTAGTTTATAGCTAGTCTTGGACGAGTACATTGGGATGCAGTTAAGCTAGTATTTAGATATTTGAAGGGTACATCAGATTACTCCATATGTTATCATGGTAACTCTTTTTGATTTTTGCATTCAATTTGTATTTGTGGGTTTGTGGATTCAAATTGGGCAAGTGATATTGATTGTAGGAGATCCACTAGTGCTTATGTGTTCACTATGTTTGGTGGTGCCATCAGTTAATTGAGAAAGTGACAACTCGTGGTTGCTTTGTCCACCATAAAAGATGAGTACATGACTGCTACTCATTCTTGTAAGGAAGCCATTTGGCTAAAAGAGATTGTGTTCTAATGTTGGTGTTGATGCAGAACATATTACTATTTGGTGTGACAGTTAAAGCGATATTTGCCTTGCAAAGCATTCAACTTTCCATCCTAGAATGATGCACATTGATGTACAGTTTCACTTTGTGAGAGATATGGTGGAAGATGGAAAGGTAAATTTGGAGAAGGCAGATACTGTGAAGAATGTTGTAGATGCATTAATGAAACTAGTGGGCACTAAGAAGTTCAGATGGTGTTCGGAGTCTATGACCCTTTTGGCCTATAGAAGTTAGTTCCTGTTATGTTCTTATTTCTCTTACAAGGTGTTTGAAAAGTTGGATAATGTTAGGAATAAGGTGTCTCAACCTTGGATAATTCCTATTCTTATTTCTTTTTTTTGTAAAATGTATTTCTTGCAAATAATGTTGATGTGTCGACATCTTGAATTGTGTATAAGGAGATCATCACTAAAACGGTTATGATGGATACCTATGACATGTAAGAGCTATGTCAGGAAGATTCAATGATAGGTAAAGACATGTAGCAATTGATAAATTTAAGTACTATACACTCTACCCCAATAGTGGGGTTCGTGTTCTTATTTTCTCGAAGAATGGTAAAACCCTAATACGGTTACCTTTGGGAGTAGCCCTAAAGTGAAGCACATGTTATAAGCATTTTTAGGGTTACAAAGAGGTGGTATGCAACAAAGTGTATTGTTGGTACTAAGAGTTGCTACTGGTGTCTTCTGTTGTCACTGTTGAACTTGGATTGCAAGTGTTTTGTAACCTTGTGTTGAAGATAATACATTGTGCAGGTTCTGGAGGGGTGGGGTTATTTTACCGAAAGGTTTTTCCCCACCAAAAAATCTTTGTGTTATGTGTTTCTTTCTCTATCTATTTTCTTTATGCTTGGTTGGCTGAAATATTGTTGTTTACATGATATTGATTATGTAATTTTAAAAGATTTTAATATGATTAGCACCATACTTCTCTTAAGAGATTAGTGTAGGAAGTTGTTTTTGCACCTGAGTTTCCTTACATTTACAAGTGGCAAAGCACCAAATCCTTCTTAAGCCATCATTCAATCACAAACAAATAACATGGTATGAATACTAGAATGTTTTTCCTAAAAAATAAATTGCTTTTCATTTTATGGAAAAATATCAGTTTGTTTTTTCAAGAATAAATTGCTACATAAAAGACAATGGCATTGGCTATCAAAAGAAGAAAGATAATGTTAGAAATCCCCTCTTTTTTTTTGTAGCTCTCATGTCCTTCTTTCTTCTCCAAATGATGTGAGTCCTAAAATCAAGTCTTAATGTCCTTTTGGGATATTTAGGAATTGGCGATATCTTGTCAAACAAGGGATTAACATTGATGTGTTTAAATGTACCTTGGAGGATTTTGATGGTTGATTCTTGATGAGACCTTATAGCTACCATTATTGCATTTGACAACTCTAAAGGTTGTGTCCTAGTGAGTGTTGGCATGATACCTCAGAATGCATATGCAATGGAGGGAAACCTAAATGAAATTTATGCTTCCCAAGTGTGCACCTAGACTACCAACTACGCACTTGAAGTGTGCAGTTGATAAAAAAAGGTTGCAGTTGGTAAAATAGGGTTGCAGGGTGCCTAAAATGCAAATTTTGAGTGTTTTGAGTGATTTAGAGTGTTTCCTAAGGTCTTGGGATGCAATGCAAGGTGTGGAAGTGTAGATTAGGGTTCTGGAACCTAGAATGAAATACCTAATTACCAAGTGTGCCCTAAAACTACCAATTGCACCTTGAAACTACCAATTGCACCCATGAAGTGTGCAGTTTGTAAAACAAGGTTGCAGTTGGTAAAAGAGGTCAAAATTTGATAAGTAAGATGTGGGTATGCAAGATATGAGTGTTTTTTGGATTTTTAAGTATTTAGGGATGTTATGCAATGTGAGGAAATGCTAAATGACCTAGGGTTTTGATATGAAAAGTGCAAATGTCCTAGAGATGCTATGCAAGTGCAAATGCAAGGTGTCATTTTGAAGGTATGCAAGATGAAGATTATGATATGCAAAATGAAGGTTAAGGTTATGTTTTGGACTTGGCAAGGATGCTAAAGGTAGGTGTATGCAAAGTGGACTATGCAAGGGATGGTTTCCTAGGGTTGATAATGATGTTTAGGCTATGCAAAATGAGGATAGGTGATCAAGAAGACAAGTTGGTTGATGGACAATTTGATAGGGTTTAATAGTGAAAATGATGCTAGGGTTTGAACAATGCAATATGAGGGGGATATACCACTAGGGTAAGTCAAAAATGACATTTAGGAATATGATTATGCTAATGATAGAGGTATACATAAGGTTTTCTGAACTTAGGTGAAATCTTGACAATGTTTGATGTTTTGACAAGATTTTACAAGTTTCCAAGGTATAAATTTGAATGTTGGCTTTTATCTTGATTATGTTTTACACACACGCAAGACACATTAAGACAAGAATAGCTATTGTTAAAAGTGAACAATCACACCACAACCTAGGCTTTAGGATTGTATCCACTGAATTTCTACTTGAGCCAAAAACCAACAGCACTTATCCAGAGTGAACAATGTAGGACCTTGGCACCACAGGCTCCCCCTTACAGTGCACTCACTTCTTGGGGCTACCAAGATCCGCATCTCAAGGGGCATGGCTTCCCAATGGATTTTTGTCTCTACTAAGGACTGCAAGAATGTAGGATGTCTTCATGGGCATGCGTGACCCCTTGAGCCAATGGATAGAAAGGATTTTGGCCACTAAAACATGGTTTTTAGTAAGGGCATTTTGTTCTACAAATGAGTGATTAAATTCCTCAGAAGGTCTCCCAACCCCAAGAATCAGGGTCTGATGCACCATAAGGGTACTAGAGGAGAGCTATCACTCAGCGATACTGTCGACACGACTTTCACCATAATAAAATTTTATATAGTGGCTAGAAAATTGACCTGACTTTTGGCCCATTACCGCTCTAAGGTCATCTCCTGGCATACCCAATACCAAGTATCTTTATCCAAGGTAGGCCTCCTATAGAAGTTACATGGATTTCTCTTACACCCAAGATACATGAATGGCGAGGGGAGAGGATACATCCAATGCAACTCTTAGGGATTTAAACATTGTAGAAACACCAGACATAAAATAAAAAGTTCATTTTAAGCACCAAACAAAGTCTTATTTAATCTAATAAATCCACACACATGGTTTTGACAAACACACAATGGTCTTCAACAACGTCCTGCAAAGAAAACATTAGTAGTTTGTTATGATCATGTCTTCATCCCACAATTTCCACATGCTACAAGGAGATCATTAGTAACACAATAAGAATATACATTTCTTAACACCATTAATGTGTTACTAATTTTTAATTTAACTTCAATGCATCTATTAAACAACTTCACTAATGAAAGAAACAAATAAATAATTTAGTTGTACAATTTTTTTACCAAATTAATGCCTTCGATTTTGCGAACAAAATTCATGGCAAAGATAGACAATGCGCCACTAGTTAGGTTGATGGCAAATAGCTTTACAAATGGCAACTTTTTTGAGTCTTTTAGACTGTTCGCACAAACACGTTGACTACAGATGTGTTCACCTGAACATATGCCTAAATTTTTCTTTTGCAGCGTATGTTTGCGTGAACGTCATGTTCACGTGAACATGCAAAATTTGAAAAATTTTAACCTTTTTTCATATATTTTTTTTTTTTTTGCTCTTTTGACTTCCATAATTATAGGAGAATGATCTCCTACTATAAAATAAAAAATGTCAAAATGTGGTGCTCGGAGCAAGCTTACCAACAACTATAATTGTAATACATATTTTAATCATTAAGACTTTCAAATATGAGTTTAACTCGTTATAAGTTCATTACCGATTGAACATCAACCAACTTTGACACCTCGGGAAAATTAGTAAATTAGGTCAATTTTTTTTTGAAAAATATCTAGGAACTAGCTTATTGAGATACCTTTCTAATAAAAAAAAAAAAAAGGTTTATGATAAATTGACTTCAAATTATCTTTGTCAAACATAACGTATGTTTGAATTACAGTTCATGTCACTTCAAAACTTCATAAACTATACAATATTCAACCAAAATAAATCAAACCAAATGCATCCTCTAGATATTGATGTTACAAATCCAACGCCAAAAGAATTACTTCATTATCATTTCTAAAAAAAAAAGTTATGTGTGTCAAACGGACTGTCACTCTTTAAAATATTGAATTTTATTATGTACCACTTTTCGGAGGACATAAAAAAATTTGACATAAATAATTTTGTTTTTTAGATTAAAAAATATGGTTACAAAGTAGGAACAAAGTACTCAAAATTACTAGTTTATGTCATCTTGAAATTATTTATATTTTTGGAGATATAGTCACTTGAACATGATGTTTGTTGCAAAAATATTGATTTCAGTGTCAAAATTGGTCAAAAAGTGGAACCCATTATTGTGGGATCACCCAAGTTCATCTTCTTTAATGGTTGTATTGAGAGACGAGGTTTATGTAGAATAGCCACCTAGTTATGAAGTTTCAGGTGAGAAATACGGAATGTATAGATTGAAGAGAGCTCTGTATGGTCTTAAGAAAGCTCCATGAGTATGGTATAGTAGGATTGACTCATATTTGATAAAGAATGGCTTTGGTAAAAGTGATGGTTAGCCCACTCTCTACATCAAGGCAGAAAATGGTAAAGTGTTGATTCTTGTCTTGTATGTAGATGATTTAATCTTAACTAGAAATGACAATTTCCTAATTGGTGAGTTCAAAGAGGCCATGAAGGATGAATTTGAGATGAAAAATCTAGGTCTCTTGAATTATTTCCTAGGCATAGAAGGTAAACAAATACATGATAGCATCTTCATCTCTCAAGAAAAGTATGCAAGGTAGATCTTGGAGAGATTTAAAATAAAGAACAGTAAGGTAGCCCTAACACCAATAGTAATAGGTATCAAGTTTAGCAAGGAAGATTGCAAAAAAAGTGTGAATACAACACTATACAAGAGTATAGTTGGAAGCTTGATATATTTGACAACAACTTGGCCTGATATAATGCATGTAGTAAGTCTGATTTTCAAATTTATGGAAACACCAAAGGATTCCCATTGGCAATTGGGAAAGAGGATCCTAAGGTATGTGAATGGTACCAAGGGATTTGAGATTTTGTATACTACACATAATGATTTTAAGTTGTTTGGTTATACGGATAGTGATTGGGTTGGAGGTTTAGATGATAGGAAGAACACTTTGAGATACATGTTCCATATATGATTAGGTGTAATTTCATGAGCATCCAAGAAGAAACCTATTGTTGCTCAATCTACAATAGAGGCTAAATTAATAGTAGTGAATGCAGTAGCATGTCAAGCTATTTGGTTAAGGAGGATGTTGACAGATTTGAATGAAAGGCAAGAAGATGGAGCCACAATATTTTGTGACAACATCTCCTCAATTGCACTATCTAAAAATTTAGTCTTCCATGGGAGAAGCAAACACATAGAGATCATATATCACTTCATTAGAGAGTTGGTAGAGAATGGGGATACCAAGATGGAATTTTGAAAGTCAGAGTAGTAGCTAGCAGACATATTCACTAAACCTTTAGGCATTGGAACTTTTATGCACCTAAGAAAAAGTCTTGAAGAACTTTCTAGGCATAGAAGTAAAAAAAATGCATGATGGCATATTCATCTCTCAAGAAAAGTATGCAAGGTAGATCTTGGAGAGATTCAAAATGTAGAACAGTAAGGTAACCCTAACACTAATAGTAGTAGGTCTAAAGTTGAGCAACGAAGATTGCATCAAAAGTGTGAATCCAACACTATACAAGAGTACGGTTGGAAGCTTCACATATTTTATGGCAACTTGGCCTAAAATAATGAATGCAGTAAGTCTAATTTCCAAATTTATAGAAACACAAAAGGATTCCCATTGGCAAGAAGGAAAGAGGATCCTAAGGTATGTGAATGGTACCAAGAGATTTGAGATTTTGTATACTACACATAATCATTTTAAGTTGGTTATTATATGGATAGTGATTGATCTAGAAGTCTAAATGATTGGTCTAGAAGTTTAGATGATAGTGATTTGAATGAAAGGAAAGAGGATGGAACTAAAATATTTTGTGATGACATCTCCTCAATTGCACCATCGAAGAATTTAGTCTTCCATGGGAGAAGCAAATACATAGAGATCAGATATCACTTCATTAGAGAGTTGGTAGAGAATGGGGATATCAAGATGGAATTTTGTAAGTCTGAGCAGCAACTAGCAGACATATTTACTAAACCTTTAGGCATTGGAACTTTTGTGCACCTTAGAAAGAGTCTTGGTGTAATTTGTTTGGGTCAACATTGATCCTTATTTTGTTAGCTTAGGATGAAGGGGGGATGTTGGAATATTTAATATTTTTGGTTGTCTTGTGCCCACCTACCAACCTGGCATCCCAAGTTTCTAGCTCCAATAGTCAAATGCATTTGTTGTGGTAGGTGAGTTCAAATATGCAAAAGAGGGTGGAAATTTTTTGTGGACAACAGGAAAGAAAAAGAGAGGGAATGTCCTTCATTCCATAACTAATAGTCATTCTCATACAAAGTAAATTTTTGTATAGCAACAATAGTAGAGAATGTTTTCGAGTATTTTGTGCAACAACACCTATGAGAGTTTGTCCTATTGAAGTAGTGATTGCTCCAATCTCTTTGTATGCAGCTATACATGCTAGAAGTTTATTTTATGTACAATAGTTTTAGTTAGTTTTTGTTTTTACATTCTAGATTTGTGATAGTTCATTTTCAATTAATAGAAAGCAAGCAATCAATCTTGCATACTTCCTACCTATTACACTTGTGTTGTCTCCTTCCTTGTTTACTCGTCTGTGTGCTTGGTTGTAGGCAAAATAGAGCAGCACTCTATTCCTTTTGTTTGTGTTTTTTGTGAAATGAAATTTGTGATTTTCATGTGGGTTAACACGCTATTTCAATAGGTGTTAACTTTACTCGGTATGCTCTTGGTTTTTTTCTTATGCTGAGTAGTTTCTTTGATGACCAGGTGATTTGGTCCTTCATCTTCCTAGTTGTGTGGGGTTAACATACAAATAATCCCCATTCTGTTTGGTGTATTTTACAAGAGCAAGTTAATAAGCAATTGTATTTGCATTTTTCCTTCTTTTGTTGCTAGTATATGTTAGCCAAGTTTCTAACGGCATCTGCATTTTATGTTCTTCGATGGAGTTCATTTTGTCCTTCTCTAGATATTTAATTGTAGTTTGACTGATACAATTTCATTTTTTCTCCCTTCAATTATTTCACAGTGGTTTCTTAGGTTTAGATATGTGAGATTGAACAAAGGTGAGCAATCAGTAATTTTTGCTCTTTGAAACCTAGAATGAAAAAAAGACTTTAAATACTAAATTCGCTCAAACAATAGATTTTAGATCTTTTTTCTTTTTTCTTCACCTCATTACAATTTGCAAGAAACTAAAGATATTTTCTCCTTGGGATATTTCATTTAACTTAATTTTTTAATTATAAAACTCTGCATTTTGTATATAGAGTTACAATGGAAAATTAAATTTTTCAGGTATAAGTTTTTTTAAAGTTTAATAAACTTTTATTTTTAATATTTTTTTCTTTATAATATTTCTAGTAGCTTAACTTTCTATCAGATATTTTCTACTATTTTATTTGTTGGGAAGGGTAAGTCTTTATGTTTGAACTTATAGATGCCCTTTTCTACTACAATTCCAAAAAAAATTCTATTATATGTGCTATTTAACGTTAATGTAAACCAAATTAGTTATATTCATAAGAAGACTCAAACATATGACTTTTTGTGTAACAAAGATTAATTACCTCTAACCATGAAATGCACATCAAGTATGTATATTCATATATTGTCTTTTTGAAGGAGGTGCAATATATTGATCATGAAATCAATTAAAAAAACATACATGTACATAGTTACTTTGAATCAACAATATAATAAACCTACTATATAATAATAATATCAATATCTTGTAAGGAAAATCCAAATTTAATGCCCTAAAATAAAGAATGGTAGTACAAAGAAATATATTTAGTCATTTTAGCAAAATAAGTTTTGTCTATATCAAAAGTATATTAGAAACATTATTTACCGTCATAAAAACACCTTTATATTTTAAATATATGACATTCAAATTCTAACATTTTTTTTATTAAGCTCAATAGCATAAGGATATTGTCTATTACTCACCTTAACTACCCAAGCTCTATGCCCTCTCTAACCTTGGGAGGATGGTCTCCCCCCACCTTTACCCCCACCCCCCCACTAGAGTTAGGGTGTGTGTGTCTAGATCTGGAACTGGTATTGTTTGCTACAGACCAAAATTTTTGTGACCTAAACCAAGAAGATATTCCTCTGACGAAACCTTTAACTATCCCTGATGACTATGCTTGCTTGGGCCCCAAACCCCTCTATGGTCCCTAATTGACATCTATATCAATGGTTTTCTCTAAGTCAAACTAGTTGAGTGTTTTTGTCAGATCCAAATTTCCTATGGACTATGGTGCAAAACCCATGATCTATCTAAGGACCACTAGTCTGATGATTGCTCTACCAGATTTAGTGGCCGATTCAATTGCCTTGAGGTTTACCTTTTGTCTTGTTGGAAATTTTGTCTCCTTCCAACCCACGGTTGATATAGTAAGGAAATGGTACTCTATGAAGTGGAAACTCTTTGGGATAATATCCATCTTTGTGGTGACTGGTCCCCTCTTCCTATTTAGAGTCACTACTAAAAAGGATCGTGACTCAGTCATGATGGGCTCCTAGAATTTTGGCAAACACCCTTTGTTGATGGTGAAATGAAAATTGGGATTAAACTAGGAAAGGGACCTCTACAAGTATGATCTGGTCTAGATATGGTCACCTAGTCTCCCTTTAGAGTTCTAGGATGAGTGGGTCTTTAGATGGATAGGTAACTCCTTTGGGTAGTTCATCAAAATGGATGATATAACTAGCTCTAGAACTAAACTGGGCTTTGTTAGATTCTATATCAATGTAGGAATGAGAAAACCCTTACTAACAATGGTTGACCTAAAATCTAAATGGGCCAACTAGTCACAACTGATAGTCTATGAGGATGCATCCTGCTTTTTCCAAAAGTGCAACATGTTTGCTCATTTGGCTATAGATTCTTTGAAGGGTCAAAAACTCAAAGACAAAGAGTCCTCACCGAGTGTGGTGGTGGTTGAAAGCTTAATGAAAATTGTTGAGATGGCTAATAAGGAAAAAAGCCTAGTGAATAAGGAATGAATAGGCTTGACGGAAACATGGGAGGTGCCATCTTAGGACTTGATTGAAACCCCCACAAAAAATGGTGAGAAGATATGAACCCTTGTGAAGTTGGACACCATTGGAAAAGGTGAAGAAGTATAAATTTTTATGGATGATATAGTTGACTATGAAGAGGGGTGGGGAGGGGGGATTTTTGACATGCTCACTCTATAATTGTATGAACATGTGAAAGGATAGATGAATAAATTGATGGAAGTTGACTAGTGTGCTACTTTGTGTTGTTCATCCCTTCTGTTAGGGAATGGATCACAACTCATTGATGGAACCCTAGTGCCCTCACTTCTAGGTATTATTGAAATGCTTTCCTCAATCACTGAGCTACCGAATCTTTACCTTCTTAGCAATGATGTTGAATGGATAGTCTCAAAATGTAAGCCTAAAGGAGGATATAATGTGGATGTAGGTTCATCCATGAGGATTGAGAGACCTCTAATTAGGAACATACATCAAAAGGAAACAAAGAAAAATATAGCACAAGAGAAATAAAAAACCCTAAAGGAAACTCATAAAAGATGAAGCTCATATCTTGGAATGTGAGAGGGTTGAATAGCCCCAAGAAAAAATATGAAATAAAAAAAATGATCATAGAGCCTACATCTGACTTGATTCTTTTGCAAGAAGTTAAAATGACTGAGCATGTTTTCTCTAGAGTTGCTAGTTATGCTTGGCTAAGGGCTAAATTTTCTTACAATGAGGCTAATGGTGCCTATGTTGGCATTGCCAAGATGTGGAACCTAGACAAGGTGGTGGGAATGGCCACTTGTATTAATCCCTATTTTTTGGTCATGAATTTCACCTCCCACACTGCTAATTAGAACCTTTTCAACTTCTATGCCTTGAATACTAGGAATAGAAGACTAACTATCTGGGATGATGCTACTAAAGTGGAAGAAACTATGAGACAAGAAATAATTTTGTGTATGGGATATTTTCACACCCGTCTATATATGTCAGAGAAAATAGGGGGTTTGGAAGACTTTTCTGATAGTACGCAAGATTTGGAGGGCTTTCTTAGAAGGAATGACATGATTGATATTGATCTTCTAAGTGTTCCTTTCACTTGGTATAATAATAGATTGGGGAAAATTGTGATTGAGGTTAGACTTGATAGGGCTCTTATTTCTTCTAGTTGGGACATTCTTAAACATTCTTCCTTAAAGGTAGAGTCGAGGACCATTTCAGATCACTCTATGCTAGTGTTTTCCTGGTTAGAGAATCAACTTACTAGAGAGAGGCATTTTAGGTATGAAATCATTTGGCACTCACACACTAAGTTGAGAGATTGTATTGCATGGTGGTGGAAGGATCTAGTTGAGGGAATGACTATTTTCCATATCACTGAAAAACTTGAATGAATTTGAAATGATGTGCGGGGATGGAGAAAATTCTCATTTGGGAACATTTCCAAGGAGAAGAAATCAATTGAGAAGAAGTTGGAATCCCTCCAAAACCAAATTATTGAAGGAAATACTAATATTGAACAACAACAGGGGGAGATGGAGTGTCAAAACTTATTGAAGACACTCCTAAATCGGGGGGAATTTTTCTAGAAACAAAGATCAAGAGTTCAGTGGTTGGAGGAGGGTCACCAAAATACAACCTTTTTCCATAGATCAACATCAAGAAGAAAAATATGTAATACCATAAATTTTTTGGTGGACGATAATGGTCAGGAGATTAATGATATGGAGGAGATAGAAGGTAAGGTCAATCTCTATTTCAAGGACCTTTATAACTCCCCTACCTTACAAGTTAACAGTAACATGTAAAACGATAATTTAAGATCTTTTTACCTTGTTGTGAATAATGAGATTAATGAGGACATGACTGCTAAGGTCAAGGATGAGGAAATCCAAAAAGTTGTGTTTAACATGAATCAGTACAAAGCCCATAGTCCTGGTGGTTTCCCCTAGATTTTTTTTCAAGAATTTTGGGATATTGTTAAGTATGATTTGATCCATGTTGCTAAATACTTTGTTGGAATAGGCAATTTATTGAAGGAACTCAACCAAACCTTCATTGTTCTTGTCCCTAAGACTGATAACTCTAGTTTTCTGGAAGACTTTCAAACTATTAGTCTATGCAACATGATTTATATAATCCTTTCCAAGATTATGGTAAACAAAATCAAGCCCCTACTTCATAAGTTTATTCATCCCTAGTAGAATGGTTTTTTCCCTAGGAGACACATTTTGGATACAATCATAACTACACATGAGGTTATCCACTCTATGGATAGGAGAAAGAACCTAGATATGGCTCTTAAACTGGATATTTCCAAAACTTATGATAAGGTTAGGGGGAATTTATGATTTCTATTCTCTCTAAACTTGTTTTTAATGAAAATTCTATCAAAATGATAAAAATAAATTTTTAATACTATCATGTTTTCAGTGCTTGTTAATGGGACTCCTAGAGAAATATTTTCTTTGTCCCAAATGGTTGCACCAAGGTGACCCCCAATACCCCTATCTTTTTGTTATTGTGGCAGAGGTCCTTGGTAGAAATTTTCTTTCCATGAAAAATGTTGGCAACTTAAGATGTGTTAGACTTGCATCCTTGTGTCCTCCAAAAAGTATTCAACAATTTTAGGATGATACCTTCTTATTTGGAATCTCTTCTATCCATGAATCCAAGGAGTGGAAAGTTTTCTTAAATCAGTATGTGGAGGTCTATGGACAATGCATAAATTATTAGAAAAGAAAAGTATATTTCTTCAACGTTGTTCCTAGCTTAAGAGGTAAGGTTACTCAAATTCTGGAATGCCAGGAGGCATTTCTCTGAGACACTTATCTTGGCCTCTCACTCAAAATCAAAGAAGCCTCAAATAAGTTTTGGAATGATCATGTTGAATGCTTCCAAAGAAAATCAGTGGGCTAGAAAGGCAAGATTTTGAGTAGTGCTAGGAAACTCCAACTTCTCTCTGCTTCTCTATGGGGCATCTTGATTTACTTCCTTTTGATTTTTAAACTTCCTAGTAGATTCAAAGATAACCTTGAAAAAATATAGGGAACTTATTATGGTCTATCACTAAAGAACAAACTAGGATGAGTTTGGTTAGTTGGGAAAAATTTTGTCATCCTAAGGATCTCAGAGGTTTAAATATAAGAAGGATTGGACATATGAATAAGGCCCTTCTAACCATAGTTGAATAGAGGTTTCAATAATTTGATGATTAATTGGTCCAATATTGTAAGGGCCAAGTATCTTGGATGAGAATTTCTTCATCATGGCCTATGGACCCAGGCTCTAAAATTTAGAATAATATGATGCACACCCAAATTTTTTGAAGATGGGGTGTTATTGGATTGTTGGGAATGGTGACAGCATTGATTTATGGGAAGATCAATGGCTCCAAGATTACCCACTCAAGAAAAATAAATTCCTTCCTCTGTGTGAGATATGCACCAGAGCTAATGGATCCATTACCTGAAACTATATCACCTTGGATCACCAATTGATTGGGATGTAGCACCAAATTCCTACAAGGGTTGATCTTGCTCGAGAACTTCAAGGCCTACTAAACAATTATAGGATCCTCTCATCCCAATTAAGGAATCCTTGGTTTGAAAACTTACTCCCTTGGGGGACTTCATAGTGAATTCATCTTATCCTTATTTCCTTGGGGATGGGGTGACCTAGGTAGATTGGAGAAAGTTCTGGCACCCATGGATCCTTCCAAAGATATAAAAAAAATTCCGGTGGATGACTTTACACTGGTCTATCCTTACTATGGAAAATCTCCAAAGGAGAGGATTTCATCTTGCACATTGTTGTGTCCTTTATCTTCAAGATGCAAAATCTATACCACACCTTCTTATTCATTGCCCTTTTGCCTTGGAGGTGTGGAGGGATGTGCTTGTCTTATGAGGGATGTAGTGTTGTGCTAATGAAGGTATGCAACAATTTGTTCAATGGAATGGTTTTTCTTCAAACCCATAACTAAATAACTTATGTTTAATAACTCCTACTTATATTTCATAGGAAATATGGGGGTAAAAGTGTAGACCTATGTCACCATTTTACAAAGGAAAAGGCTAACAAAAGTATAGTTGTTCACCTTTCAATGAAATAAAATTGGTATTATTATTCTAAATTTGGAAATGAAGTAAACTAATAAAATGTGTAGAAATTGATGAAGTTTAAGATTACATTTTTAAATAATTTTTTGGAATAAGAAATCATATATTTTCCTATTTTCTAAAGATAAATTTTAGTTGCTGAAAAACTTTTGAAATTAGGGGTCTAGTTCCCACCACAAAAGTACATGGAAATAAACTTATCTCTCTTTGATCTCAGATTATGTTCTATATAACATATTTAGCTAGAAAAATCGAGAATAAAAATTGTCTTTGGATAGGATATTTTCTCTTTTATAACGATTCAAATTTCAACTTATTCATGTAGGAGTTGATGAAATCCAACTCCGCAGTCGCCAAGATCACCTACATGCAAATAGCTTGCTGAAGAGAAACCGAAAGAGCAAGAGCAAATATTTCACAATAGGAAAATGAAATTGCTATGTGAATGGATTGATTTACAATGAGAGAGAGACTGTTTAAAAAGGCCTCATGGAAGCTTGTAGAACAAGCTGGAAGGAGGTAGAGGACAAAAATGACAACTCAGCACATATCCTCAAAAAGTGGAATATGCTAAAAAAGGAGAAAACTCCCGAGTTGTCAACAACAACCACTACATGCATTAAATACTAAATATGCATTAACCTAAGTAAGCTTAAGCAATAGAATAAATAATTAAATATTAATTATTTACTCTAACACCCCCCCTTAAGTGAAACTTAGGGAAATGCCTTAAGCTCACAAAACTAAGATGAAATGCAAAATGGGTCCTGGCAACGAGGCCATTTTAGGTACCCATGTACAATGCAACCTCTGTAAAACGGAGAAAGAGGGAAAACCCTATGGGAAAAACCCTCCTCCAAAAAAGAGGTAAAAACAACATGCTAAAAAAACATGAAGTGAAGGAAGGAAGGCCTCAACCAATCCCCCCAAGGACAACTTCCGCCAGAAATGTTTCAAGAGACTCTCTCAAAACCATAAGTACAACCAGCCCCCCCATGAGAATAGACACCAAGCCCCCCCCATAATGATGGAGCTCCTGTAGAAATGATCGAACCAATGAAACTCCAATTCGGAAGGAACAAAGGCACGAAACAAGGAAATCCCTGTGTGAGAGGAGCAATTGGAAAGCCTAGCTGATGTCCAGAAGAGAATGTATGAACCGAAAAGGGAATCCCCAAGGCAGGTGTGATGACATTGTCATGAATGTCCACTGAAGTATCTACAACAAGGGTACCTGGAGTCTCAATAAATGAAGCTGGAAGATCAGGTAGAGCGGAAGGAGAATTTTGTAGAGAAGGAAAGCCCTCAACTGGATGTGGCATGGCAGTCAAAATAGGGATCTCAGGAAAAATACAAAGGTTCAAGTATCCTGACTGCACCACATGATGCTCCTGCAAAAGAGAAGTAGTGTGCTCCAACAATGGAGATGGTGGACCAAAGTGTGAGAAGGTATAGAGATGAGTGGAAGGATCAACTACCCCTGTAGCAATAAGATCTCCTGTAGCACTATCTCGAATGAAGACTGAATCAATAGTGAACTCAACTGTCTTCCCTGATCCACTGCGTGTAATCTGAGAAATTGAGAGAAGGTTGGCAGACAAAGATGGAACATACAATACATCATTGAATATACCATCTTGGATGTGAACTGAACCTTTCCCACAGACTGGTAATGCAGTGTTATTCCCCATGAGAATGTGAGGAATAGGAGAAGCCTCAAGAGTGGAGAAGACACCTTGAGAAGATGTCATATGGTGAGAAGCACCTGAATCCAGTATCCAAGGAACCTGTGAAGAAGATGCAATAGAAGCCTATAATGCATGATCCTTTCCAAGATCTGATGTAGATGTTGAAGAGGTGGAAGAAGCCTGAAAAGAAGACCCTTGTGAGGTAGAAGAGGATGGAGAGGAAATAGTGCTCTTCTGAAGGAGAGCGTGCAAATCAGCAATCTGTTTCTCATAGCCATCACATCTCTTCTGAAAACAACGTGCCTCATCATGAGATCCTTTCCCACAATAGGAACAGGTAGGAGTTGCGGTCTTCTTTTTCTCCTTCTTGTTAGAAGATGATGAACTAGTAGAAGAGGGATCTGATAGCTGCTTCAACTTTTGTTCCTGTGTAACCTTGGAAAGCAATGCCTGTGACTGAGAACTTGAAAGTGAATCCATTTGAGTAATCTTCGACTGTTCACGGGTTAACCGATTACAAAATATCTCAAATGAAGGCATCCTATGTCTATCACCCAAGGCATCCATAGTGGAGTAGAAAGTGGAAGAGAAGATCTGATACTGTCCCTTTAACTTTGAGAGTACCAAAAAGATACACTCATCATCTATTTTGTTCTTCCCACATCCCTGCAAAAGTGTACGTAGAGATTTGAACTTCATCAAGAAGTCCTCAATGGTGGGAAAGTGATCAGGTGTCAAAGAAGTCAATTCTGCATCTAGCTGAAGTGCCCGAAACTCATTCACTTGTCCAAACAAAGTCTGAAATCTTAGCCAATAAGCCCGTGGAGTAGTCAAACCATCCAGGTGAAACAACAAGCTGTCTGAAATGTTGAGTGCAATAAGCCCCATGGCTTCATCCATCTTGTTCCTGTGTTGTAGAATCTCATAAGGTCATTGGAGATCAGGCTGATGCTCATCCAAACAAGACCATAGACCTCTTGACATTAGAAGTCTAGTCATTTGTGCCTTCCATGTGTGGTAGTTGTGTGGTGTGAGACGGGATATAGATGGATCCGCCATTAAGAGAAAGAAGAAGACAGAAGTAGAAGGGTCTTAACTGAAGTAAATTATAGAAAAGAAAGACACCCCCCCACAAATGTATAAAAATATCTCCCAAATACCACAAAAAAAACAACTAAGGAAAGCAAAAAACTAGAAAGGAACCTGGATTTGTTGATGCAGAATAGGAAACAGAAGCCTCTACTTTGACACAAAAATTGGAAGCTCAAACAAACTCAAAATTGTGTGAAACTAGCACCAATGTGTTTGTCTCTAAGTCAGCTTTTCGACGCTTCTTTTGGATTGGAAAAAGACCTCCGTATGCTCAAGTTATAGCCAAAAAACCAACTGCTGCTCAAAAAAACACTTGCTGGAAAATTACAGACACGGGCATAAATTTGACGGCCGTATGCCCGTCACAAACCTGTCGCCGGCAAAAAAAATCCGTCACGGCAAGGTGATGTCACATGCCGGGAAAGTGACGTCAGCGGAATCTTTCAGCAGCCACGTGGCAGTCGGTGGTTGGAGAGGCCGCAGGGCGGCGGAGCAGCGAAAACCGCAGGTGGCGGTGGCGCCCGGGAGGAAAACCCGGCGGCGCCGCTGTTTGTGGTGGCGGAGATAGCTGTGCCCGGGCGGCAGTTGTTTCGGGAGGCGCCGCGGTCGGAGCCGCTGGCGGAGCGGCCTGTTGGAGGTGCGCGGGCAGAGATCGGGTGGCCCCGCGGTGGTGCGTTGGCGCTGCTGCGGTGCTGCCCGTTTAAAATTTTTTTTTTATTTTTGCACTGTCGCGCGTCCGTACGATGGTACGGCCAGACCCTGAAAAATTTTTTTGCCTTCCGGAGCTCTGTCTCCAAAAACGAAAAGTTTTATATGAATTTTGACTGTAAATGGCCTTCTGGATCCAATGGTGATGTCCGTTTGGGCTGAAAGTGCTCCAAAAATTTGCTCTAGCCCTGATTTGAAGAAAAAATGCACAAACAAACTAGGGTTTGTGACTTCAAATCACGGCTTCAAAAATCCTTCAAACAAGAAGCAGCAGGGAGGCTCTGATACCATGTAGGAGTTGATGAAATCCAACTCCGCAGTCGCCAAGATCACCTACATGCAAATAGCTTGCTGAAGAGAAACCGAAAGAGCAAGAGCAAATATTTCACAATAGGAAAATGAAATTGCTATGTGAATGGATTGATTTACAATGAGAGAGAGACCGTTTAAAAAGGCCTCATGGAAGCTTGTAGAACAAGCTGGAAGGAGGTAGAGGACAAAAATGACAACTCAGCACATATCCTCAAAAAGTGGAATATGCTAAAAAAGGAGAAAACTCCCGAGTTGTCAACAATAACCACTACATGCATTAAATACTAAATATGCATTAACCTAAGTAAGCTTAAGCAATAGAATAAATAATTAAATATTAATTATTTACTCTAACAATTCAAATAGATAGTTTTCATCTCCCACCACATTTTTCAAAATGAATCTATTCCAACCAAAAGAAAAATTATAGATTCTAGAAGAGGACTCTTTCCTCCAGAATTTCATATAATTTTCAAATTTTCTTGATAAGATTTAATATTTTTTTCTTTCTCAAAATCAACATCTTCTCGAGTGTTATACTTGTGGAATTTTTTAATTACAATATACTATATCTGATTAAAATACTATGAACTCTATATGAGAATATTATTGACTTTGAGATCTATTGAATGGCATTTATAAGTTATTAAAAAATATCATAAAAAGTAATAAGAGTTATTGAAATGTCAATTTTTTGAAATAATTTCATTTATTTAGTAATTGGATACTAACTTGTATAAAACATGCATTTAATAGACATTTCCAACTAGAAAGGTGTGAGACAATATATAACTTAGCTAGAATAAATTTATCAAAATCATATGCTTCAAAAAAATTGTTTTTTAGATAGAAATACTCATTTAATTCATTTGTTCTAATAAGTCAACTTGAAATGTGACACAAATTTATACTTTTACCCTTGGAAGGAATAGAATAACAAAATATTTAGGGATAAAGCTACTACCAGTTTAGGGGTGGCTCAGTAGGTTATCAAAATCCTAAAGGAATATAGTGTAATCTGGTGGTGGAACCCCCCCACCCCCCTAGGTAGACTTGATATGCAATGGGCATCACCTTGGGGAGTGGGCAAAATGGTGGCACTATTTGATAACTCCAAAACTTTCTCTAGGAAGAATACAATGTGGAACCCTCTGCCTAATACATGGTTTAAGTTTAATTTTTATGGCTCAACCATGGTGGGAATTTTTTTTGGTAGGGGTGTTTTACTCAATTCTATAGGTAAAATGGTTATGGCTTATTCTAGAAACTATGGAGGTGGCTACAATAATGAAGATGAAGCCTTAGCTCTTCATTTTGGAATGAGACTCATGAGGAAACATGGAATTAATAGGCTAATGGTTGGGAAGGATTTGATGTTAATTATCAAATCTACTAAAGGGAATAGTCGAAGTAGTTGGATGATCAAGGTGATAATTGAGGAAATTTCTAAGTTGGTGGAGGAATACCAGGAAATCTAGGTGTGTCATATTTACCATGAAGGTAATGGCATGGTGGATGAATTGCCTAAATTCAGACACAATGTCATGAGGCTAACTAAATGGGAGGACATCAGCCTAATTCCATCATCAACTAAATTATTGATGGAATGTTAAAATACTTCTAAGATAGCAGTTGGAATCATCACACCACATGGAAGGTCGTCAAGTTTTCATGTGGGTGGAAAAGAAAATGGCCTCATAAAATTTACATTTGGAAAGATTATATGTGGATAAGCTTTTATGATCTCCTTGCCATAAATGCTATTTATTTCCATAAAAGGATAGAGGTAATGGATTTTCTTAGATTCAAAAAACTGATTGAAAAACATAATAATGACACCTCACTTATACCCCACTACAATTATGGTTGCAATTGGGTGATTATGGAAGAAAAGGGACAATTAACATGTGCCATGGAAAGAGATTTTTTGGGAATTGGGAAACCTTGTGGTCTAATGACAACTTTATACTACCTCTACATTTTTATCTTGAGCATATTTTATTTAACTTTTGAAGACTGCCTTACCTGCAACACGGTGATGTCAAAAAATTCAGAGGAGTTGGTGGTTGGGTTGGGTGGCGGTATGGGCACCAATGATTGTATTGAACTTGTAAGAGTGGAGGAGTACATTTGCAAGAGTGAAGCAACAACTATTTATTTGTGGGAGGGTGGCATGTTACCCTTTATGGAAGGGATGATAAAACATGAGGAAAACATCTCTATGAAGTACTTCAATTTGTGGAATGGTAGAAGGGTGGTCCTCAATGGGATGAGTTTTGAAATCACTAAAGATCTTATTGCTAGTGTTAGTGGGTTTCCCATGGGTGGAAAGAACTAGCATAAATAAGCTCGTGTGAATGATGAAACCAGTCTATGGAAATTCTTCAAGTTTAATGAGTAATTAGTTCATATGCGAGGTGGGTTTTCCAAGGAACACCTTCCTAAGCCCTACAATGTCATCGGCTATGCTATTATGAGATACATTACCTTGGAGGATCAACTTCAAGTACTTTATTTTTTCCATTTCTCCATTCTCAACCATTTTAGAAATCAGGATCAAATCTCTTTTCTGTTCCTTTTGCTAAATTCTATGGAAGATAGTATTTTTAAGGCAAGGAGAAAGAAGGAGGAGGGAAAACCCTTTTACCTCATCGACTAGGGTTTCATGAATAAGTAGTATACCCATCGCCTTGCCCAAAACCCACCGCTCCTAGTTAACCCTCTAACTACTACTACCACCCAAGTCTCTCTTGACCCTTCCTAACCCTAGCCATAAAAAATCAAGAAAACCAATCCTGAGGTCAAAATTAGTATCATTGACTTTGACACAAATACAAGGAAGAGAAAATAGAGTGCTTGTAGAACTAGCAAATGCCTCCAATCAAAGAAGTTTAAGTCCCCTCCCAAATAGGTCTTCAACTTGGAGTCTACTAAAAGTGAAATTAAACCCCCTAAGAGGAAGAAACCCCATGAGGACAGTGATAGGAAGTCTGGCTCCAATCCCCCCAACACCTCCCATATTTCTAATACCCTAGAGGCTAACCCTTTCCCAAGTAGAAGTGGTGGTGATATCGCCTCCCCCATGAAGAACACGCCTAAAGCAAGGGGGAAGGGAAACATATCAATGACCAGAGTCTTTACATGGATCGATTTGATAGGATTGAACAATCAATGAAGGATTTGGCAGATAATCATACTGGAATCTGCCAAAGATTTGTAAACTTGGCTAAGTTCTCCACTAAAGTGATGCATTCCATGGTAACCACTCTTTACTTTCTATAGGTGAACAAGGATGTGAAGGATCCAAGTAAGGAGAGAAAGAATTCTTGCTCTGTAGATGATTTCCTAGTAGAGGACAAGATGAAGACCCTCCTGGTCAAACCTGTCAAGG
This sequence comes from Cupressus sempervirens, assembly GCA_028749045.1. Taxonomy (NCBI): domain Eukaryota; kingdom Viridiplantae; phylum Streptophyta; class Pinopsida; order Cupressales; family Cupressaceae; genus Cupressus; species Cupressus sempervirens. The sequence goes on along the minus strand of CM053791.1, from coordinate 395,800,045 downwards.
AGGAGTGGGTGACTATAGACAGGGATGGACGTGAGGCAAAGGGTTTTGAGGAATCAAATAAGAAGGAGAGAAGTTAGCCCTGTTGGCTATTTTTCTTTTTTCTATAATGATATCATTTAATTTTAACTAGATGCCCTATGGGGCTTTTATTTATTTATATAAGTTTAATGTTGGAATATTAATAGTAGTATGCTATTTTACTGGTAGATTACTTTTCATGTTTATCTGCTTGATCATAGTAGGACTGATGTTGTTAGGACTGTTATGGATTATGTTAGTATTTTGAAGTATAAAAATGTTATTGGTTAGATGATAGGGAGTTAACCACTGGCTGATCTTTCAGTCTTTTTTTACCCTATGGTTAGCCCCCATCTCTCTTAGCTATTAGCTATATTCCTAAAAAAAAATTGTATTGGATGTTACAATTGAAGGTTACAAAGGGCACACTATAAACATAATTATGAACCTTTCTTATTAAGGCTTTAGATAATAATGGGTCATGACTAGCCACTTAGGGTAAAGAGGTTCATAAAGGATAGTAATAATTTTACCATCCAAACAACATACTCGTATAGGGATCCCTAATACATAATCAAGGATGCTCCTTCATGTGAGGAATTCCATGACTTGTAATTTTCTAGATAGTTGTTCCTTCTATCCTTTAGTTTGGCCAATGCAATAATGGCACCTTTGAAAAAGTCACCATAAAATAAAAATGAGCCTGACTAGTAAGCATGATTTTACTAACCAATCAAAAGGATAAATTCACCAATAACATATTGAGTTGAGTGACCCATACCAATTTTTTGTCATGTTGATGAATTGTAACAAAATCATAATTATTCTTTATCCTGCCAATAGGCCAAGGTTGTTCTATAAAAATTCAAAACCTTTCTAAATGAAATAGATTAGAAGTATTGGAAACTAGATCAGTAGTTGAATAAAATATAAACTACATTATTTGTAGATTTATATTAGTAAGGAAAAGAACCTATGCTCTATTGACTATGGGAACCTATTCTAGCAATGATTTACTAGGGAATTCTTTCTCACCTTGGCATATTTCATCTTAATAAATCATTGGGATTGTGGCCTTAGTGCCTTTTTTATTTAATAATTGTGTCATGTGCTAAACTCTTAAAGGCATAGTCCAATTTATGTATGTGGTGCAACAATTTCTATTTGTTAAGCCTAGCACATAAGATGCATTTCTTATTTTTCAACCTTCTCTTTAAGAATGTGAATTTAAGGAAGTGAGGCATTTTATTGTGATTATTATAAGAACTATTTATGCCTATTTATAAACATCTCCCAATACTATGTGGTTGGCTAGAAAGATTGGAGCTCTCTTTAGTACTGTTGTGTCTTAATTCAAATCCTTGTAGATGCCTCCCACGACTAGATATGAATGTGCATGCCTTATGTCCAACAACTTTGGCTTCTCATTTTCCTTTCAACAATAAAGGAAATGTTGTAAATCATGTTGCAAGAAAATGAAGGTATAAAGTGTTGACTATAAATGGATCAAATTTCAAATACCACACAAATTATTAGCCTATCAACCAAATCTTTGAGTTATTATTTCACCTCCTCTTAGGTTAGGTTGTTTATTGAAGATAATATCATTTCTTTTCCCCAAACACAAACATTGAAGAACCGACTTTTAAATTACTAGATTTTGTGTTATAGGGTGTACCTCATCCAACTCCTACAATATAAAAGGACTTCCCTTATCTAGGATGGAGCCTATTTCTTGGATAAATAAGTTTTAACTCTAATTTTCATTTTTTACACAATTAACTTGAAAACATGACATATTTAATCTTTATTATACACTTGCAATAATTTCTTCAAAGTTCTTATTACTCTCATTACAAAGACTTAGAGAACTCATTATTAAAAGAAAATAGACTTAATCAATTTGATAGACAATAAAAATTACATGTAATACATAATGTGAGAATGCAATTAGAGTTTAGAAACCAAAAATTAACTATAAAATATAGAAAAATGACTTATAAGTATTTCAATTTATCAAGGTAAAAGTAAAAAAAATTTGGTCAAGATGATGTATGACCTACTTCTATTGATCTTTCATCCCATAAAGCATGTCTTAAAGAGTAAAGCTATGATTTTACTTGAAGTTATTATGGTTTTCTCTTATTTTATTAATATTCAAAATCAAATAGAAAATATACCATGTCTCAATATAGACATGTTGGCATGAAAAGATGAGAGGGATTACAAAAATGTTAAGAAAGTGATAAATCATTGTTTGAAGAGTTCAAAGGCTTGTATGAAAAAGACTTCTAAATAGGGATATTGACTATTTTAAATTGTAAGTCAATTTTGCACCATGAAATTTTTATATGCTAGTAGTAAATTTGAAAATTTATTAGTTGGGTTGTTTTAACTACTTGTGAGAAATAATTGAATACAATAGACATGCATTTAATATGCCATTTTTTTGTGAAGTGTACAAAGATTGACTCAATAGTTAAAGAGTGATGTAATGCATTGTACATCTCTTCACAAATTGTTGTTCTAGATCTTTCATATACTAGGGTACAAGACAATATGGGTCCAATGTGAAGATTTGAAGTAAAATTAATAGAGATCAATGTCAAATTAGAATATTAAATTTAAAAAATTGAAAAACACATTTAAGATATTTCTAATCAAGGGTCACATTCTATTTAATCAAATTAAGCTAAGCATGTCATTTATTGAACTTGTGAACATCAATTGAATGTAACAAACTTTCACACAATGTTATTACTTTTTGTTATGAGTACTATGTTTGATGCAATAGACAAATAATGATGTAATGTGTAATGAAGCTCTTGACAAATGGATGTCCCACATTCTAAATATATGCTCTATACCTCTTGGATATGATCACTTCCATTAGAATGTACCCTTTTATACTATATAAAAAGTAATTATAAATATTATTTATTCTTAACTTCATAAATAGTAACTATCTACAAAGAGAAGATTTGAAATAAAATATGCAATAATCAATGTCACACCACAAAATCGAAATGATCTCAATTTAAGATTATGAAGTTAAATTAAACTAATTTAGTAATAAAATCAAGATTAGATTTCTAGAGCTTTTTAATATAAAATGTTATGAGAACGACATTGGTTTTATATCTGACACACAAATACTGTAGTGAAGTGATGAGTATCTATCCACCCTTGCTTGTCATGTCTGAATGACAACACAGTGTATAAATGAGAAAGAGGATGTCATTGAATGGTAGAGAAGCTGAACTGCACCGACATTTCCTCCAATGGCTCGCCCTGCGGGAGACATTGTTTGTTTCTGTGTCTGTCTATCAGATATCACTGATTTAAGTAATTGACCATTGCAGACCCGACAACCGTTGTATGCTGCTTCTAATCCAACCGAATTTATCCTTAAGAATGTCATTCATTCACCTAACAATAATTATAGTGGAAATGATTCAGTAGTCGTCCGCACACTTACTGTTCTTAATTTTTATGTCTAAATTTTTTTTTTTTCTGGTGAACTGTAGATGAGTGGATAGATTAAAGGAGATTAAAATCCTTTAGCTTTTTCACATTTATAGAGCTCTCTGGTCTAAAAAATGTTAATTTAAAATGTTCGTCTGAAACTCACACTTTGACTCTCCAAAATTTGCCAATAAGACTCTCAATAGTAGTTTACCCAAAATAGTAGTACTTTTTGCACAAATGGACCAATCAGCAATGAAGAAAACTAAAAAACGATCAACTATTAGTACATTTGTAATCTTATCATCATACAAAAAACAGATAATTTCTGAATCATTTGTTATGAAAAAGATGCTTCCTACTATTTCTTCAGACTTCTGTGAATGTTTTACTCTTCCTTGGCTTTATAAGAGATCCCATGGTGTGACCCATTTCCATACAAGCCTTTCTTAATTCCTCTCCAATGATAGATATATGGAAGAATAATTTCTTGCTCATCTCTCATGTGCGTCTATGACCATAAGCTTAGAGTTCTAACAGCCATGACCTCTTATCCAAGGTTTTTTCCCCCTTGTCTTCTCTTCGTATTTTCTTTAGGGGCATGACATTTTTTTAACTGCACCGCATTTCTTTGTATTTGGTATTTTCAGATCTGGGAATGGTGGGTGGATAGAAGCAGAACTGAAACGAAAACATATGATAATATCATCTTTAGAGTTTAAGGGAAGGTGGTAATAGATCTTTGTAGTTTCGTTAATATGTCGGTTGTTACTCACAAACTGGTTCTATCTCCCCTTAGCTTATCTATAAATGTGATATGAACTTTTTGCATCCACATTTACCTGTTCCATAACCCCGTCTATTATAACTTCCTCCTTCATCTATATTTCGCATTGTCCTCCTTCCATGCTTGCCATGTATGTTTATATTCCATACCACACGTCATTTTTCCTAGAGATTCATGATATCTATGAATCACATCTTCTTTGACTCTAAATTCCTTAACAGGTATCCATCCTCAGCTTCTACTCAGTCATTCCATATGGCATAAATTAATGAATGCGTGCCACATTGAGATGAGGCCATATTTTATTGTTCCATTGTAACAAGCAGTTTTTTTTATCAAGAAAATCTATAATAAAATATACTTCTACCTTCAATTCTTCATTTTTTTTTTTTTTGACAAAAGATCATAGTTTGTTCTTTAAGGTGAAAAGATAGTTTATAAACAATGTCTGAAAAATAGTAAGCACTTTTTATTTAAGAAATTCACTATTAAAAGATATGTCTCGGATTACTTCTGTTGTTTTCATTCTTTCTCATGTCAGTTCATAAATTTGATCTTAGATGTTGTAAAATATGACTGTAAGGACATTTTACTGAAAGTTTATACTGTACTTTCATTTTATTACGTACTCTAATTGGATATAAGTTTAGTTCATCTGGCTTTCTAAATTTTTTTCATTAGAGAAAGGTAATAACCAAATGTACTTACCTTTGTCCTTCTTTTGTTCTTCTTTTCTTCTCAGTATATTATGCTATCTATGTCTCTAACTGAAAGAGTTAAAAATATAAACGATTGATATTATTGATTCAGATTTTCTCAATACATTCAAATACAAATTGAATTGATAATAAATGATTCACATTGATATGTAAACAACTTTATATAGCCTCATTTTCCCTTACAAAAACTACTTATGGGAACAACTTCCCACAAACTATATATCTAACTAATTTATTTATTCCAACTAAACTTAGAAACTAACCTAATTAATGTAATAAATCTAACATTCCTCTCTTATTATATCAATGATGAAGCTTCTTCACCAATATTCTTCATTGGATCCTTTCATGAAATGCTTCACCAATCCTTTCTTATCGAAGTACATATTCTCTCTACAACTTTAGATTTCAAATCCTCAAATCCTAAAGTTGTCCTCATAAGAAGATTTTGTATCCCAACTTTAGACTACAAATCTTGAAGTTTTCCTCATAATAAGATTGTTTCCACTTCCCTTGTACAATGAGACATAGTTCCTCCAAAATTTCACACCTCCTTGGAGTGTTTCTAATGCCTCCTCCAGTGTTGCACATGAGACGCCTTTCCTCCGAAAGTCCACATCTCCTTCGAGTGTGTCTAAAGCCTCCTCAAGTGTGTAAAGACCGACTCTTACAACATTATGCCAAATCATCCACAAAACGACAAATACGGAAAAAGAAAGATACAAATCAGAAATAGAGTTGAAAAGTCAAGACATTTCATTTAGTCAACTGAAAAAGATTACATAGTTCAATACAACTCCAATAACAATGTTGTTCGGATGTATTTATGCACAAAAGATAAGACTTCATTACATCCATTGAATGAAATGTCAATGTAAATGAATATGGTACAAAGGTACATTTCAAAAGACACATATACATCATATAGAAAGGATGAATGATCAACCAATAGGCATTTATAGCTTCCAAGTATTCACTGCCCTCCTTTTGAGTGCTCCAATCCTTTGCCGACAAATGATGTCAACCTGCTATCTGAAATGGGGGTGTGGCCTAGGCGCTTTTACCATGCCAACAACAGAGTAATTACTCCCTTGGGGTTCTTCCTAACATGAAGAACTCACCGACCCTGGCACGAGAAGGTTAGCTTCCTGGAACAAGATGGATCAGATGGATCTGGTGTAGCTATGAAACTTACTGCAAACATCCATGTGCTAAGTAGACTAATCATAGATATATGGAAGGGAAATAAAATAACATTTTATATATCAACACATATGCAAAAAGTAAAAGAACATATCTGCCCATATGTACAATTCAACATATCTACACATACACAATGTAAGAATTAATAGTATTTCAATTGAAATAATAAAAGATGGCTTGGCCAACCACAAAATTTGTCAACATGATGCATGGAGAGTTAAACTAAAATGAATCCTACCATGCAACACTCGATAGGTTGAGAGAAGCAAAACAATAAGCATCCATCTCCATCCTCCCATTGCCTTATACACCCATCGATAAGGAAATAAGAACAATCATACTTAAGACTCAACAAATTCACAATAAGTTTCTAAGTTATATATTGGTTTTCAACACTACTCAGTGTTTGAAAAGTATAATAGTAGTACCACCATTATACCCAAGATTACTTCACAAAACTGTAATCTACTCTTTTATAAAAAAAAATAATGAAATCTGTTGTATCTCTTCTAATATTAATCAGTTGTTGGGTAATTGTTATCTCATTTTATACCCATTCATGTTAACAAGATTTGTAAACTGCCATAGTAGGGTACCATATACAAGAACACTATGTTTAGAACTATGCTTCTTATATCTCAAGCTTGCAAAATGTCATAACCTTAAGCATCAATACTGGCATCATCATTTAATAGACGACAATAGGTTATTCTTTGCTAAGTCGATGATACGCTATAATTTCTATGGTTATATAGTCCATCAATGTTGTTATATAGACATATGCTTTAGTTGTGACAGAAAATAGAATCATTAAATATTGGAAACCACTCAAAAAAAAAAAAAAAAAAGATAATTTACTTAAAGCAATGCACTCTTTCTCTATACTACAAGTTAATTCGCACCTTTCCCATGGTTTTTATTACATTTTTTCCTAACAACATGTTCAAACTAGTAGGGTATTTGTATTTAATAACTTTTTTCCAACCATAGATATTGTATAGAAACTGTATTGTTGTTTGTCTAGGACTAAAATTTATCTTTTTTATAATAAAAAACAAACAAAATTTAGGAAAGATTTTCTTTATTTGACTTAATTGCAATCCTAGATATTTATATTGCTCAAGTCTAGTAACTCTTTTCAAATCTTTAGTCAAATTTGACCCCATTGGATATAAAACGTAATGTAATATAAGAATTTTCATACTATAGCAAACAGTGAGTTTGAATGGAATTTGATAGTTGATCAATCCTTACTACTGTGAGAATATTAAAACTTAATACATGATTACTACCATTGACCATTATTAATATTACACCATTGACCATTATTAATATTACATCATCATAATCCTAAAATTTTAAAAATCAATGACTTAACATAAACAACAACTTGTTTTATAGAAACATATGCTTAGATAAAAGAAAATAATCAGCTAAGGAAGTTAAAATAATGGTTCAGAGACCTTAATTAGAAGATGAGAATAGAGCAAAACAATCAAAGTGAGGGATTAACAAAATCAACAATTTATATCAAATTCTTTATGAAATGATAGGGTTTCATCAAAAAGCTGTCTAGTCTATGACTGTAGGGTTTTTTGTGACAAGCATAAGCATTTAGATTTAATTGGTACTACAGGCCAATGATCTCAAGTTAAGTTTTAAAACTATTCAAAACTTCAAGATCGTTCAGGTCTCAAGCATGTGGGTTTTTAACAAGTTGGAAAGATATGATGTGGGTCTCATTGAGCTGGCTATAAACAAACTCAAGCAAAACCCTCTTAAAATTTGGAATGCTATTTAGATGAAACAGCCACAACTAGATAATATGTGCTTCTTCATTTGAAAACATAATATCAAACTCCATGCTAAACTAACCACAACAACCTAGATAAATAATTATTCATCATATTGGTCGAATTTAAATGAAGAAATAGGAAGAATTTTTGTTCTTAAAAATGGCAATGGACAGAAAAACCTGAGTATGCTCTGCCCCTTTTGTCTTCCCCAATGTAGCACTATCCTACAGCACCCAAATTTCCTCCCTTAATTGATATCTCCTCAATGCTAGGTTTCAGTGATACTCCACACTCTTCTAATCTCTAGTCACAAGTTTCAGAGCTACACCTATATCTATTTTGGATACTCAAAGATTTTTACCAAGAAAACCCCCCAAATAAAAAAAATTATCGCTTTCCATGAACCGTTGCTTTCCCCCTTATTTATTCCCTCAGGGTAAAAGCATAGATCTGTGTCACCGTTTGTGATACAAAAACCTGTTTTGGTCAAATCTCATTTCTCTATCAAAACTCAATTTTAAAAAAAAACTAAAAATACCCTTTTATAGATTTCAGATTCAATATCATCATTATATAAATTTTTGAGTGTTTTGATTAGTTATAATATGTTATAATCTAAAAATATTATAAGTCGATATTTCAACATTTCAGAAGATGCTCTCTAAAAAAATGAAAAAAAATAGTAAATCATATCAAAAAAAATTTTAAAAATGCATTTATCACTAGAGGAGAGAATCCTCTTCATGAATATGTAATTTTTTTTCAAGAAGGTATAGATTTGATAGGGAAGTTTTGACGGGAGGAAAAAACTGTTGGATTCTGACAAGGTCGAACTTGAGTACTTATAACAAAGAAAATATACATCAAAAATAATTATTTCTTTTTTTGTGCACTAGCTACACATGTCATCTATAAAATATTTTCAAATCATAACAAAAAAAGATGATTTGCACATACTTGTTTGACGGGAACTACATCCTATATTTTTTACAGTTAAAAAAGGGACTTCAAAATAAAATAAAATGAATAAATTCTTAGTCAAAAAAATAATAAAAATTATAGGCATAAAATTCATACAATTCTACACATTTCATCAGTTTACATCATCTTCATATTTTAAATGCAAATACCATTTTTTTTGTCATTAATGTTGAACTGTCACATTCAGATATCACTTTTCTTTATAAAAGGTAACACAGGTTTGTGCTTTTACCCCTCAACCTTTACCATAATGTTTTTCTTAAAATGCCTCCTAATTCATAGCAAAGAGGGAACTAATATACCCCAAATAGAAATTTTCATTTAAACTTCATAAAGAGCTCTCATGATTCCCAAGAATGCTCTCCGAACAATGACATTCATAACCATTTTTATTAAATGAAAGAACTAGTAAACAATAAACTTTAGGGTAATTTATTTTGGTTAATAAAAATATACAAGCATGGAACAATGATATTTATATTAGCAAAGATGTAAAACAAAATAGAAATCATTAACTATTTAAGTAAACACATGTAGAGATATGGGTAGGAAATTGATTTATAATGTTTAATACGTAAGGAAAGAATCTAAATTATAATAGTTAATAGAGAAAATGCAACTTTTTCTTATATCATTTGTAATTCTATGTTTGTTAATTTAGTTTAAAATACGGCTATCTTACTAATTAAAGTTGTCATATTCATTTAGCCATAAATGCACATTCATTTACTTAGACACTAAGAATAATAATCCAAATTAAGCATATATTTAAAAACTAAGTGTTGTGTATTTAACTACTTAAACCCATCTATTTGTCCCCTTCTGAGAGGCTAAGCCTCTCTACCTCAACCACACCCTCATCTTTGACAACCTGCAGCCACTCAAACACTCACAACCAAAAACATGTCAGTAACCATCAAAATAATAACCAAATTCATCATAATGACATCATATCATCTACGTAACATAAATCATTACATCATCATCTAAATGAGATCCAACATTAAAAAAAAAATGTAACCAAAACTTCTAATGCATTATTAAACTAGTTAACCATGCCAGATAATCACATCATTAAGTAGTAGTCAGCATATCATTATTTAATCCTAATTTCAAGTTTTAACCAAGTCAAAATCGACAAGGTTGCCATACAATCACTAAGTACATGCAAACAAAGAAGTTGTAAGAGGATTTGTGACATCCCTCCCCTCTAAGAAAAGGCATCATCCCAATGTCAATCAAAATAACAACATAATAGAGTTCAACTAATGTCTAGGAAAATAGTAAACATGCTACTCAAAATAGATGAGGAAAAGACTATTGTAAGTCATCTATGTCCTCCCAAGTGGCACTATCCTTGCCAAATTGGTCCCATTGAACCTTGTACTGGAGAACATCTCGATCTCGTACCTGGATGGTACACTTCTTAACGAGTCTGATGGGCTAAACTACCACCATTCTCAGATCCTGAACCTGCAATGCATGCTAGTCAAGCACATGAGAAATGTTAGGGTGGTACACCTTAAGAAGAGATACATGAAAAACATTGTGAATATGAACAAGTGTGGGTAGCAAAGCAAGTCGATAAGCAACTGGGTTGATAACCTCCAACACCTCAAAGGAGCCAACAAATCTAGGTGCAAGCTTTGAACTCTTGCCAAATGAGATGGAACTCTTTTGCAGTCTAACTCTCAAAAACACCTTATCCCCAATTTGAAACTACCTAAAATTGCACTTCTTGTCAGCATAACTCTTCTGTTGATCAGTTGCTTCCTTTAGCCGACTACAAATCAAGACCATTTGATCCTCCATTTCCTTTACCATTTCCAAGCCTACTATTATCTAGTCTTCTACCTTATCCCAGCTAATAGGAGTACAACATTTACATTCGTAAAGGGCTTCAAAAGGTGCCATGCCCAAAGATGAATGATAGTCCTGGAGTTTTTGTAAGAAAACTCCACTAATGGAAGATACTCCTCCCATTTGTATTGCTGATCCATGTAGTACATCCACAATAAATCATCTAACACCTGATTAACTAGTTCAATTTGACCATCTGTCTCTGGGTGATAGGTAGTGCTGAAATTCAACAACGTACCCAAAGCAGAGTTCAAGGTAGTCCAAAACCAAGAAGTCATACAGGTGTCCTTGTCTGAGATAATGGTTTCTGGAATACCATGTAGTCAAAATATCTCCTACACAAATTTCCTTGCCAAAATTGAAGAACCATCTTTCAGACTACTAGGAATAAAGTGCGCAACTTTAGTTAATCTATCAACTATGACCTGTATATGAGCAATGTTAGTATGCTAATAGAAACCAAATTTAAATAAAGCTTCTACAAACTAAACAAAATTCATAAACTTCAAGATAGACTAAGATGAGATCTCAATTGAGAATATGAGCCGTTAATGGACTCTCTCAATAAGAAGCTCTCTTGTTTGAGTGGCTTTTGTCTAAATAGATAGGATGTATGCTCAAGCTTATGCTTCAAAAAGGGCTTCAAATGGAGTTGGAATTTGGGTATGAGTGTATGGTTTTGATGTAAAATGGCTTCTTAAAATGGCATTATGACTTTACTTCATGGATAGTGTTATTTTGCAAAGGGGAAGGATCCAATTTATAGGCAAGAGGCTTGAGGGATTGAGGGCTAAGATGCAAGGATGGAAAAAAGCTCATGGAGGGCTCAGATTGCTTGAGAGGAGAGCACATGGATTTTGCTTCCTTACAGCCAATCAAGGAGTGACACATGTCACATGGTGAGAGGATGGAGGAAAGGGGAAGGATGAGTCAACAAAGGAGGCTCAAGGGATAAAATTTTCATAAAGACCCTCATAATGACTTGTAAGAGCAATAAAAGGGCTTGGAAGAGTCATTTATGACCTTGTGGGCTTCATAAAGTTTTATGGTTGAGATATTTTGAGGGAGATGAGAGCAATTTTGACTTGGGCTTGATTAGGAGGGTTTTAAGCTCACTTAGGATTGTGCAAATGATTAGAGGATGGATTAGGATGGTTTAGGATTAGCTTAGGGATAGGCAAGTGGATGGCATTTAATGAAGGTGGGTGAAGGAGGAGATATTTGTTAACTTTGTCTTGGGTTAGTAAGTCTTAACCCATGTTTAGGGAATGTGACAAGGTTAGGAGGGGATTAGGATTAGGATTAAAGACATCTTCTAGAAGAGTCTAGACTTTGGATGAGGATAAAGACTTTCTAGAATAGTCTAGAATTTCCTAGGATGAGGATGAAGACTTTCTAGAAGAGTCTAGAACTTCTTAGGATGAGGATAAATTAGATTTTTAGGAAATAAATAAAGTTTTATTTATTTCAAGGGTTTGGGTTGAGGAGATATTTATTAAAACTTTTTTAATAAACATGAGGATTAATATTTAATCTTAATTAAATATTTTGAGTTGGGATTAGGGGTAGGAAATGATGGGATTAGCCTTTAATCAAAATTAAAGAAGGATTAGAAGATTTTGGAAGAGGTTAGTGGTCTTAAGGAAATTGGCTAAGTTTTGGGCAAAAAATAAATTTTTTATTTATTTTGGATTTTTTGGTCAATTTATTAATTAAATAATTAATAAATAAGGAAATAATGTTTAAATAAGATTTAAACATTTTTGGGAGGGATTCCTTAATTAAATATTTTTAATTAAGATAAAGGGATTTAATGGCATAAAAATAAATAAATTAATTAAATAAATAATTAATTAATAAATGATGATGTCATCAAGAATTTTTTAGAAAATAAAAATACTTTATTTTCTAAAGGTTTTTAGGTGTCTACATGACGAAGATAACATCATGCTTGCATCACGTCATGGGTAAACCTTGCATAAAGTCCATACTGATAACTTGCAATTTATATTGCAGAATCTCATGTGGGTACAAAAGTCTTGCCGGATGGATATGTTCAGCCTTGACACACTAACATTTCAAACACTGAGCCACATATTCTACCACATCTCAATTGAGTCCCAACCAAAAATATAATGGTCTCAAATCAACCATCATCTTGTTTACCCTAGGGTGCCCTACAAATGGAGTGCAATGCATCTCCTCGAGAACCACCTTCCAAAATCCTTCATAGTCAGGAACATATATCCTATTCTAGTATCTAAGGAAACCATCATCATCAAAAGAATAATCTTCAAATCGAGAATTCGAAGAATCCACATCCAAAACTAATTTCACCCAATCATAGTGAGTATCTCTAGGGAGATACCAAAGAATGAACTCCATCAAGCGAGTTCTAGAGGTAGTAATAGAGGTAATATGTCATTTGCATCTCAGTGCATCTACCACTCTATTCTCCTTCCCTTTAATGTACTCAATGCCAAAATCATACTTACTAAGAAACTCGAGCCATCTTCTCTATCTGGCATTAAGATTTGGTTGGGTAAAAATGTACCTCAATCCCATGTGATCAGTTTTCAACTCAAAGGGTTTCCCTAATAAGTAATGCTACCACATCTGCAAGGCATGTACTATTGCAGCCAATTCAAGATCATGTGGTGCATAGTTTATCTCATAGTGTTTAAGCTTCCTGGACTCATAGGTGACTACCTTACCATCTTGCATAAGTACACCTCCTAGTCCATCCCCTGAAGCATCTGTCACAATCACAAAATGTCTATTTGGATCTGGAATAACTAAAATAGGAGTGGATGTAAGCTTTTTCTTTCGCAATTGAAATTCTCTCTCACATGCTTCAGTCCACTCATACCATTTTCCTCTCCATTGCAAGGAAGTGATAGGTGCTGTAATTTTTGAGAACCCTTCCACAAACATCATGTAATAACCTACCAACCCCATAAAACTCCATACCTCACTGACATTCTAAGGTACTAGCCACTCAAGAATGGCTTTAATCTTTGCTAGATCCATTGTGATACCATCTGCTGATAAGATTTGTCCCAAATAATGGATCTCCTTTCGATAAAACAAACACTTTGAGAGTTTTCCAAAAAGTTTCTTCTCTCTAAGGTGTTGCAAAACTATACGCAAGTGCTCTTCATGTTCCTCCATAGTCTTAGAATATATCAAATTTTCATCAATGAAAATGTCCACAAACTTATCAAGACAATCCTAGAACACATTGTTCATCAAGTTCATGAAAACCACAGGGGCATTCATTAGTCCAAAAGGTAAGACTACAAATTCATAATGCTCGTACCTTGTCCTAAATGCTATTTTAGATATGTTTTCCTCCTTGATCTAAAGTTGATGATATCCAGATCTTAGATCTATCTTTGAGAAGATGGTAGCCCCTTTCATTTGATCAAACAATTCATCAATATGGGGTAAAAGATATCGATTCTTTATGGTAACCTTATTCAGCATATGGTAATTAATGCATAGTCTTAAGGTACCATCCTTCTTTTTGACAAAGATTATAGGTGCTCCCCAAGGTGATACATTGGGTTTGATAAAACCCTTGTCTAAGAGTTCCTATAATTGAGTGTTTAACTCATACATCTCGGTAGAAGTCATGTGGTAAGGAACCTTTGATTGATGTTCAACCCCTAGTACCAAATCAATAGAAAACTCAAACTCCCTTTGTGGAGGTAGTGCTAGCAAATCATCTGGAAACACATTGCTGAATTCCTTTAAGATTGCATAATCCTCTAAAATAGATGGGGTTTCTTCTTCCAAATCCTTAACAAGTGCCACATACAATGACACCCCTTTCTCCTTGCTTTCTTTAATTACATAGCAGAGATGTGTCTTAGCTCAAGTGGTCTTTTGACACTATTCAGTGTCACTGAGTGCCCTATGTTATCATGACATTCAATTACCTTATCCTTACAATTTACCAAGGCCTTATGTTCACTTAACTAGTTAATGTCTATGATGACATCGTAAGAACCCAAAAGAGCTACAAAAAGATTGACCTCTATTCGAAAGTTGGGAAGTTCCAACTCACTGCAAAAAAGACATTGCTCTACCCACCACTAAGCCCTATTACCATACTCTATAGTCCATGGTTCAACTATAAAACCAGCTCTAATAGGTAATCTAGCTACTACTTTAGGATCTACTAAACATTCAGTAGCACCAGTATCAATTAGAATAGAAACAGTAATACCAAAAAGTGTACTAGTCAGCTAAATAGGTGTAGCTTGAGAATCTACTTGCCGATGATCAACTACAACAAGAATGATATGTTGTGATGGAATTTCCTTTCTATCAGACTGCTACATCCATTTAGCAGCAAAGTGATTACTACCACAGACAAAGCATCCAGTTCTAGGACCCTTCCTATCATCATTTCTGTTATGATTATTCATATTATTCTAGTTCCTTTTGCTTTTCTCATTTCCATTCCTATTTTTTTTGTTAGTCTAGTTCCTATTACCATTCTAGTAACTCTTTTTCCTATTTCTATCAAAACCTTCTTGTCCTTTTTCCATATTTATGATCTATTGTTTCTTCCCATTTCCTTTATATCTACCATCCTAGTACCCCTTGTTATCCTGATATCCTTTGTTACCCTGGAACTTCCTCTTATAATTCTGGCTAATGGATTTAGATGAGGCCACACCCTTCAATCTTTTCTCCTACTTAAGAGCCTTATGCAATGCAAAGTCCATTGTTTCAGGTTCCTACATCTCAACCTCATTATAAATCTCAGGTTTCAAACCCATCACAATTTTTTGAGTTCTGAATAGTTCATCATGTTGGTACTATGAAACATACTTCATCAAATGACAAAAGTGCTCATGATACTATGTGAAATTCATGTTCCCTTGAACCAGTTTATAAAATTCTATTGATTTCTTATCATAGTAGAGTTGTGGTAACCATTTCTTGCAAAAATGTTGAAGAAATACTTCTCAAGTCACCTCTTCATGCTGAAATTTCTTTTCAGTCATGACATTCTCCCACCAAATATCTGCCTCACCCATGAGCTAAAAAGTAGCCCAAACTACTCCAGACTTCCTTGTATAGTTATGCATAAGAAAATACATCTCCATGCTTTTAATCCATGCCTCAACATCTTCCCCAAAAGCTCAATCATAAAAAGTATGTGGTGCGACCTTCTTGAGGTCCTTACTTAAATCAGCTACAATATGCACCCTATTTGTGTTATTCATAGCCATACGGCAATCATCTTCCACCTTTCACTCTTCCTTTGGCCTCCTAAGTGCCTTAGCCAACTAATCATCCTCAAGTTTCTTCCTACGTTCCTTCTCCTATTGATGCAAGGCTTCTAGACGCTGATCGCCTTTATGCTTTCTTGCCTCCTCATCAGAAGGTCTACCATGAATATTTTGTTCCAAGGTATCTATCCTTTGTCCTTGTTGTTGCAACAAGGCCCCTTGCTGAGTTAGGAGTGCCACAATATGATCAAGTCTCTATTTTCGTTCATCATCTTGTGGACCATTATTGGATTCACCTCTATGATTAACTCTTGTAGCCATGGTGATAATTCAACACCTGCGCACATTTGCATTAATTAGCATAGCAACCCCAAGGCCTACGTTTTAAACCTTAGGCTCTAATATCAAATATAAAGACCAACACTTACAACATCATGCCAAATCATCCATAAAATGAGAAATATGGAAAAAGAAAGATACAAATCAGCAATGGAATGGAAAAGTCAAGACATTTCATTTAGTCAACTAAAAATGATTACATAGTTCAATACAACTCCAATAACAATTTTGTTCATATGTATTTATGAACAAAATATAAGACTTCATTACATCCATTGAATGAAATGTCAACGTAAATGAATAGGGTACAAAGTACATTTCAAAAGATATATATACATCATATAGAAAGGATGAATGATTAGCCAATAGGCATTTATAGCTTCCAAGTATTCGATGCCCTACTTCTGAGTGCTTTGATCCTTAGCCAGGAAATGACATCTATTTGCTATCTGAAACAGGGGTCTGGCCTAAGCAATTTTACCACCCCAACCATGGAGTAATTACTCCCCTGGGGTTCTTCCTTACATGAAGAACTCCCTGACCCTAGCACAAGAAGGTTAGCTTCCCAGAAGAAGACAGATCAAATGGATCTGGTGCAGTTGTGTAACTTACTACAAACATCCATGTGCTAAGTAGACTAATCACAGATATATGGTAGGGAAATAAAATATAATTCTACATATCAACACATATGCAGAAAGTAAAAGAACATATCAGCCCATATGTACAATTCATCATATCTACCCATACGCAATGTTAGAATTAATAGTATTTCAACTGAAATAATAAAAGATGGCTTGGCCAAGCACACAATTCGTCAACATGATGCATGGAGAGTCAAACTAAAATGAATCCTACCACGCAACACTCGACAAGTTGAGAGAAGAAAAATAATAAGAATCCATCTCCGCCCTCCCATTGTCACATACACCCATCCATAAGGAAATCAGAACAATCATACTTAAAACTCAAGAAATTCACAATAAGTTTCTAAGTTATATACAAGTTTTCAGCACTACTTAGTATTCAAAAAGTATAATAGTAGTACCACCATTATACCCAAGATTACTTCACAAAATTGTAATCTACTCTTTTTGAAAAACAAAATAATGAACTCTGTTGTATCTCTTCTAATATTAATTAGCTGTTGGGTAGTTGTTATCTCGTTTTATACCCTCATGTTAACAATATTCGTAAACTACCATAGTAAGGTACCATATACAAGAACACTGTGTTTAGAACTACACTTAATATATCTCAAGCTTAAAAAATTTCATAACCTTAAGCATCAATACTGGCATCATCATTTAATAGAGGACAATATGTTATTCTCTGCTAACTCCATGATACACTATAATTTCTATGGTTATACAGTCCATCAATGATGTTTTATAGACATATGCTTCAGCTATGATAGAAAATAGAATCATTAAATGTTGGAAACCACTCAAAAAAATATATATATATATAATTTAATTAAAGAAATGCACTCCTTCTCTATACTAAAAGTTAATTTTCCTCTTTCCTATGGTTTTTATTACATCTTTTCCTAGCAACATGTTCAAACCAGTAGGGTATTTGTATTTAATAACTTTTTTCCAACTATAGATATTGTATTGACATTGTACTGATGTTTTTCTAGGATTGAAGTTGATCACTTTAAAAAAAAAAAAAAAACAAAATTTAGGAAAGATTCTCTTTATTTGACTTAATTGCATTCCTTGATATTTATATTGATCAAGTCTAGTAACTCTGTTCAAATCTTTAGTCAAATCTAACCCCATTGGATATAAAACATATTGTAATATAAGAATTTTCATACTGTAGCAAATAGTGTGTTTGAATGGAATTTAACAGTTGATCAATCCTTACTGTTGTGAGAATATTAAAACTTAATACATGATTACTACCATTGACCATTACTAAGACTATGTCATGATAATCCTAAAATTTGAAAAATCAATGACTTAACATAGACAACAACATGTTTTATAGAAACATATGCTTGTATAAAAGAAAATAATCAGCTAAGGAAGTTAAAAGAATGGTTCAAAAACCTTAATTAGAAGATGATAATAGAGAAAAACAATCAAAGTGAGGTATTAACAAAATCAACAGTTTATGTCAAATTCCTTATGAAATGATAGGGCTTCATCAAAAAGTCATATGGTCTATGACTGTAGGGTGTTTTGTGACAAGCATAAGCATTTAGATTTAATGGGTACTTGAGGCCAGAGATCTCAAGTTATGTATTAAAACTATTCAAAACTTTAGGATAGTTCAGGTCGCAAGCATGTGGGTTTTTAACAAGTTGGAAAGATATGATGTGGGTCTCATTGAGCCAGCTATAAACAAACTCAAGCAAAACCCTCTTAAATTTTGGAATGCTATGCAAATGAAAACAATCACAACTAAATAATATGTGCTTCCTCATTTGAAAACATTATATCAAACTCCATGCCAAACTAACCACAATAACTTAGATAAAGAATTATTCATCATATTGGTCGAATTTAAATGAAGAAATAGGAAGAATTACTATTCTTAACAATAGCAATAAACAGGAAAACCTGAGTATGCTCTGCCCCTTTCATCTTCCCCAATGTAGCGCTATCCTGCAACACACAGACATCCTCTCTTTATTGATTTCTCCTCAATGCTAGGTTTCAGTGATACTCCACTCTCCTCTTATCTCCAGTCGTAGGTTTCAGAGCTGCACCTCTATCTATTCTGGCTGTTCAAATATTTTTGCCAAGAAAACCCCCCCAAATAAAAACAAATTATCACCTTTCATGAACTGGTGCTTTCCCCCTTATTTATTCCCTTAACCTTTACCATAATGTTTTTTCTAAATGCTGCCTAATTCATAGCAGAGAGGGAAGTAATATACCCCAAATAGAAAATTTCATTTAAACTTCATAAAGAGCTCTCATGATTCTTGAGAATGCTCCCCCCACAATGACATTCATAACCATTTTTATTATATGAAAGAACTATTAAACAATAAACTTTAGTGTAATTTATTTTGGTTAATAGAGATGTACAAGCATGGAACAATGGCATTTATATTAGCAAAGATGTAAATCAAAATAGAAATCATTAACTATTTAAGTAAACACATGTAGAGATATGGCTAGGAAATTGATTTTTAATCTTTAATAAGTAAGGAAAGAATCTAAATTATAATAGTTAATAGGGAAAATGCAACATTTTCTTATATCATTTGTAATTCTATGTTTGTAAATTTAGTTTAAAATATGGCTATCTTACTAATTAAAGTTGTCATATTCATTTAGCCATAAATGCACATTCATTTACTTAGACACTAAGAATAATAATCCAAATTAAGCATATATATAAAAACTAAATGGTGTGTGTTTAACTGCTTAAACCCATCTGTCTTTTCCCTTCCAAGAGGCTACCCCTCTCTACCTCAACCACACCATTGTCTTTGACAACCTATGATCACTCAAACACTCACAACCAAAAGCAAGTTAGTAAGCATCAAAATAATAATCAGATTCATCATCGTGACATCATATCATCTATGTAACATAAATCATTACATCATCATCCAAATGAAATCCAACATAAAACAAAAAAATTAACCAAAACTTATGATGGGTTATTAAACTAGTCAACCATGCCAAATAATCACATCATTAAGTAGTAGTCAGCATATCATTATTTAATCCTACTTAAATCAAGTTTTAACCAAGTCAAAATTGACAAGGTTGCTACATAATTGCTAAGTAGGTGCAAACAAAGAAGTTGTAAGATGAGTTGTGATAAAGTGTCATAGAAATAATCATTATTAATATGTTTACACATGGATGCCTTTTCTCTGAAAGTCGACATCTCGTTCGAGTGCCTCTAACACCATTCTTCAAATCTAAAAGAGCTAAAATATAAAGATTGATATTATTGATTTAGATTTTCTGGATACATTTGGATACAAACTAAATTGATACTGTATGGTTCACATTGATATGTGAAAAACTTTATATAGTCTCATTTTCCCATACAAAAACTACTTACAGAAATAACTTCCCACAAACTATATATCTAACTAATTTTTAAACTAAACTTAGAAACTAGCCTAATTAATGTAATAAATATAATGTTCCCCCTTATTACATTAATCTAACAGATCTAACATTCCCCCTTATTGTACTTGCCATAGGCTATACTATTGCATTCAGTTTCTACAATTTTTCAATTACTATATTTGTTTACAACCATTCAACACTAACTATTTTTCTATAAATTAAATTTTTTAAAGCTTCAATACTTATTTTTTATTATCCATTTTATTTTTTTGAAATATGATTGGTTGGATTGATTTCATGTTACAGGAGCCCTTCTCTTGGAGGCTTCTCTATATTACATATTTTTTGGCCAAATTTTAGGGAACCATTTATATCAATCCTTAATAAGAATTAATTATATTCATAAATATTTTGTGATATAATAATTAAAGTGATATAATATAGTTATATTCAACAAAGCTATCAATTATATAAATAAATATATTGACAATTCATATGTATAGATTTGAATTATATACTATTATTATAATTTTTGAACAATATTATAACATCTCATAATTACAATAGTACTATATTATATATAATAATTTAAAATAAAACTAAATATTTATTGCAATATGTCTACATTTTCTAATATATCTTATCATTTACAATACATTATAATATACAACTATTCACATGGCAAGTATATGCCACTACGTGGCACTTCTTAGAAACTAACCTAATTAATGTAATAAATCTAACACTAACAACATCTGCATTTGATGTTCTTGGATGCAATTCATTTTTATCATTCTAATACAATTTTATTTATTCTCCCTTAAATAATTTTGTAGTGGTTTCTTATGTTTAGATACATATAAGTGAGATTGAACTAAGATGAGTAATAATTAAATTTTACTCTTTGAAACCTAGAATGAAAAGAGAAACTTTAAATTCTAAATGCACTCAATCATGGTTTATTCAAACATTAGATTTTATATAATTTATCATTTTTGTTCTCTTTACAATTTGGAGGAAGAGAAAGTTATTTTCTCCCTAGATAATATTTAAATGAGGATAGTTGATTTGATTTAATTTTTTATTATAAAGTCCTACAATTTGATATAGAGGTATAGTGGAAAATTAAGTTTCTGAATATACCTTTTTTTTAAAACAAGAAAATAAAATCTTCTTCTTTGAAATTATTTTTAGTAGCTTAAATTTTTAGATATTTTCTATTTTGTTATTTGTTCTTAAGGGTAGGCCTTTATATTTGGACCTATGGATGCCTCTTTCTACAACATTTCAAACTTTTTAAATATATTACTAGTTACTCTATATTCATGTAAATTTAAATTCATTATATTCATAAGAGAACTCAAATAATTTATGATTTTTTGTGTTAAAAAGATTAAATTATCTGTAAGTTTTATCAAAGAGTAACAACAATATAATCATTAAATAAATCAAAGAAACATATATGTACATAGTTATGTTGAATCAACGATATAAAAGGAATGGTCGTACAAAGTCTAAATCATAGACATGTACATAGTTACATTGAATCAACTATAAAATATTCCAAAAATGATTTTTTTTTTTTATATGGAGCCTAGATAATTTTGGAAAAAATACATTTATACATATTGAATGTATATTAAAAAATTTATATACATATTACAAAAAGATCTTCTTACACACAAAATTTTGTTGTGATATGGAGGCTAATCAGACTTGGAGGTTCTAGGGGTTTGGGAATAATGACCCCAAGATAGTTTCAAGGGGTAGCAACCCAGGTGCTCCCCATCGTAGTATAGGGTGGGGTCAAACAACAACACCCCCATGGAGGTTTTCGAGGGCAACACCCTAAAGCCAAAAAAGACTCCACTATTGCAACTTATATGTTGACTATTATTTTTATATTGGACAACTTTTTATAGCCATAATTTTGTAATTAACAAAAGCTTCTATAAAATGACTTAGGGTTAGGGATTTCATAATGTATGATGAGATTGTAGCTTGTTGTGGTGATATTGAGCTATGAGGGATTGCAAATTGTAATCATTAGATAATAATAATATTGGACTTGTTGTTGGTGGATGTAACCTAGGGATTACATGAACCATGTCAAATCCTTGTGTCTTGTGTTCTCTTCTATGTGATTTATTATTTTATGATATTGGTTATATTTGCATGTAATTGTTATTTATATATATGGTTAAATCCTAAAAAATTTATCCTTGTGGTTATTTGATTTTAAAATTTGTTCTCTTTTCCTTTATGACAATCAAACTAACAATTTTTTTATTAGGCTCATTAGCATAGAAAATATTTTCACCCTTGCACAACTAGTTCCCAAAGGATATTAAGAGATCAACAATACATTAACAATGGTATTGGATGTTACATCTCAAGGCCACAAAGGTCACACTATCAACATAATTATTAACATTTCTTATAAAGGCTACTTAAAGAATAAGGGGTCATGACTACCCTACCTATAGTATAAAGGTTTATTAAAGACTATTAATAATTATACCATCCTAAATCATAAGAATCCATAACTAGATGCTCAATAAGGCCCTCTTATATCCTATATAGAATTTTTCCTTGATTTTTAGTACTCCATCCCTACATTGCCTACAATTTTGAATTTCTATGTGCATTCCCAACTTTGAAAACAAAATTCAATACTTTTTGGATGAAGAGTTTTCCCCAACTGATCTCTTCCCTTTTTTTACCCAACATTAAAATTAGGATCCCATTTCATTAGTTAAGAAAGATATATAAAATTTCATTGGTTAAGAATGAAATCTAAAATCTCATCTATTAACAAAGAAATCTAAAATATCATTCACTTCTTTTGAGTTTTGAGCTAAAAATTTTGTAAGAAGTATATAGACAATAGTTCTCTCCGCATTTGATCATCAAGTGATTAGTATTTAGGATTAGATCTATAAATTTAGATTCAAGAATTCTAAGGTACACTTTAACAAAAATTTAAGGTGATTTCAGGGAAATATTCTCCATGGATCAAACTTCTCTACTTCATTGAAGGTGAAGACAGGATTCTATCATCAAGGAGGAAGATCATAGAACATCCATCTACATGCCTTTGAGAACTCTCTCTCTCTCCCTCCCTCCCTCCTATTGTGGTAAACTAGAACATTTGTTATAAGGCATATACTTGATGATTTATTTTTAGTTTTTTTATGGAGTTGGTACTATTCATTTACACTTGTGATTACATCCAAATTAGTATTGCACCACATAGTGTAAGGTAAATTGTGAGTCTAGTTTAGCTTCTATTATAGATCAACTTTATTTCCTTTCAGGAACATTTTATTCTAATTTCAAGGTTGATACTATAATTAGTGTTTGAGTGAGGAAAAACTCTATTCACAATATTTCATCCCTTTTCATGTGTGCACAAATAGATGGCCCTTACATTGGATCAAATTTGGGAAGTTTACTATCTATAATTAAAATAATCAAAAAATCCTAGGAATGGGTATGTCCAAGTGACATGTCCATTGGAACAAGTTGGCCAAGGTGACATTTTCCCTCCATTTTTTCTAAAAATTAATTTTGTCCCCTAAACCATATTTTTTTTAATATAAAGTAAGTTATATAGTTTATATTAATCTGTGTACACAAAAATTTGACCATCTACTCCTTTTCATCTTACTTATCATTTTACCATATCAATTTGCATATTAGTGAATGGATTTTAATTCTCATTCAACACTTTATTAGAAATTCAAGCCAATCTCTCATTCCTAATATATGATAGGGTGTAATGCCCCTCCTTTTCTATCATTTTCTAGATACAATTATATATGACTCTTCTATAGATGTGTTAGTCCTTATTATATATTTGAAATGCAATAATTTTATATGTTGAGTAATTGACTACATTAGGTTGTAAGAATTTCCTACTAGTAGTGATGATGCTTTAATTTCTCTTAGTTAGTTAATGAAATTACTTTTATGGTTCAATGCCTTATGGTGTGACTTGGAAAGATGTTTACTATGTCCTCGTGAGAATGAGATATTCATGTTAGAAAATGATATTATTTATACTTAGGATTTATTATTGGTACTTACCTCATACTTACATGTGTATGGTGTGCATGTCTATTTTACCTTTGTGTTTGATGTGTCAAATATGGTTAAGGGAGGGAGTCGTAGTCACTTGCTGATTTGGATCTACATGATGTATCACTCCTTGCCATTATCTATTTATCTCAAATATATATGCACATGTACATTCTCATATTTTATACATATTTGTAGGTACCAAACATCAAACTTCTCAGGATTGTTAGGGTGAGCATTCCCTATCACAATAACTCAATGGAAAGAATGGGGAGATAATGTTCAAGTCCAATCCTAGCCATAGCCTAATTACTTGTCCTAAGAAGGAGAACATATATCTGACTTTCCAACCTTTTTAAACGCATGAGTTTATCTTTGTCCATGTTGTTTACTTTTTTGATTTGCTTAGTTTTCATAATGTTGTTTTTATGTGGATTTGACTATGTGATTTATTTGGTAAATGATTAATTTATAATGTGTGGGTTAATCATATAATATAGAGAATTATTAAATATTATTTGATTAAAATGAAAATATTCAATTAATTAAAAAATAATTAAATATATTCTTTGATTTAAAAGATTTAATTTAGAAGTCTAATTTAGAAAATTCATCAAAGAGAAATTAGAATATAATGATATTTAATTAATTAGAAATTAATTAAATGTGTGTTTCAATTCAAAAGATTTAATCTAAAAATTTGATTTAAAAGGTTGGATAAAAGAAGAGTTAAAATATTAAAAGAATAAAGATTTAATATTTCTTTATCATAAGTATTGAAATAATAATAATTAAATTAGAACTTTGTATTTCGATAATGACCTTTGTTTATTATTATTAATTTAAACAATAAACTATGCTTTAAATAGTGTTTGCACTAATTAATAAGGTTGAGGAAAAGAAAAAATAATAATATTTTAATTAAAAAGTTCTTGAAGTGTGCATGAAAGGGTTAAATAATAAAATTGTATTTTAAGGAGAGACCTTTACATGTTCAAAAATTGGAAAACCAAGTTAGAGTCAAACTATTTATTAAGAGGTTTGAGCTCATTTCTATAGACACAAGGTTTGGGGAACAAAGTTTAGAATGGGATCAAAAGAATTGTTAAAAGCTTTGAAGGGGTTGGATTTGGATGCATTTAAATATTGTCTCAGAATTTAGCTATCATTTTGAGGTAGGGTTTGAAAACCCATTATAGAATTTTTTTGAAAAATATGTCTAGTTTGTGTCTTCCTAGGTGCTTACATAGTGCTTATTAATTTATTGCATTAATTTTTGGATAAAGAAGTATGTTGTAGATTTTGAAAAAAGTAAAACTTATTAATGAATAAAACGTGACTGAGGAAAATTGTAGAAAATCCTAGAAAATTATTATGCTTGTATTATTTTAAAATCATTTCTAATATAAGGAAAATTTGATTATAGAAAATTGGAATAAAATAAAAAATTGAATAGCGAAGGTTTCAACTTTAAATTTGTCATTAGAACCATGTGATTATCATTAATTTTCTAAATAAAGATAAATATTATTCTTACATCTAAAATAATTTGGTTGCAAAATTTATTGGAAAAATACAAGATTAATTGAGAGGAAAGAATATTGTAACTAAAATTATACATGCATGTAAAAATAAATATACTAAAAATAGAAAACTAAGTATATTATGGTTGCATGATTTGAGAGATCAATGGAATGTGAATATACTAATAGTATGATTATTTTTATCTTATAAAAATATATTTTAATTTTTTAGATTTATTTTCAAAAAAAACCTTTTTAATGATTAATTATTAATTTCAATTTTTAAAAAATAATATTTAAAACATGTATTTATTTATTTTGAAAATTAAATAAATAAATAAATAAACATTTTATAAGTGGGTTTTCTAATATAAATTATATTTAAAACTCTTAGTCAGATATAACTTATTATATATTTATTAATGCAAGTGGAGTTACAAATTAATAAATATATAATTGTGATTTTGTTGTATTTTAAGAGAAGTTATTGTGGAGTTCACTATATAATCATTTATTTATGAATATTTAATATTATGAGAAAAATTATAAATAACTTAATTATAATTTTTTATTTCAAGTTTGAGTTATTTCTAGTTGCATTATGAATTAAAAGAAAAATAAATATTAATATTAAACTTAAATAGAAGTCAAATTTTAGACATAAAATTGATATTAATATTTAATCTAATAATATAAATTTATGTTATTAATTAAATCATTTGTGATTTAAGATTATTTAAAATAATAGCATGATAATATTGCATGATAGTTTACATGCACAAATGGATTTGACATTTAAATACTTATTGATTTCAATAAGTATATTAGTATAACAATTTATATTAACATGTATATTCTTACCTTATTTCTAATACATATTAATGACCCAAACTAAACAAGAGAAAATGATGGAATCAAATCATATGGCTGAAAACTATGTGTTTTCTTAAATAATCTATGTGTAGTCTTGTGATGTTTATTTTCTTAATGGTTTTTTTTTGTTGGTTGTTTAGTTGGCCAAGTTAGGACATGCACCAGAGCCATTTTTGAGATATTTTTTATGATTATTTGACTAGATGTCATGGCATATGTTATGATTTAAATTGAGATTTCTTTTATGAGATTTCTTTTGATGAGAATTAATGAGAACTTGGGTTTTGAGAACCAATGTTATTTTTAGGTTGCCTATTAAGGAATCAAATTTGATCAATATTACTTTTGTGGTATGAGACACAATTGTGGTTTAAGAGTTTTGGGAATGTAGTCTAGGTGCATGTCTATGAGAGTGGCTTGCAATGGGGGTCAAGGACCAAAGTGGCTTCCTGGATAACTCATTGTAAGTTGTGTAACAAGTAATAACATAGTGACTAAAATACTTTCCTCCTAGATGCCTTGAGATAAATTAGAAGGATAACTTAGAGATTTCTCCTCATACATTCCTTTAGTTCTTATATAAGATAAGTATGGGAATGTGATGATACCTTGAGAGGTGTGACTAGTTTCCTCATCTTCATGAGAGGGTATTCTGGTTCTGCACAAAGTCACTAAGGGGCCGGTGTCCTGAGAGAGTACTAGCAGAACTTTAGAGTTGGCTCATGTGATGACACTTCATAGTATGTAGCCTAAGTCTCCTTCATATTTTATTTATATTTTCTTATGGTGGTGTGCTTGTGAGATGTTACTTTTGATGGTGTATTTAATGTGAGTTATTATTTATTTATTGGATGTTAGTTATCATTGACACTTCACTTTTATTGATGAATATTAGTTATTCATTGTTCATATTTTTATTATTGGAGTTAGTGATTGGTGATTTACTTTTATTGATTATAATTTTTATCTATTGGTTATTGTGCTTGTGACACTTGACATTGATTTGGAGGTGGTTGTATGTGTTTATTGATTTGGAGGTGGTTCTATGTGTATATTGGATTGTTTATGTGTTTAATTAAAATTTTATGATTATGGACATTGTAATTAAGAGTTAAACTTATTGATAAAACTTTCTTAAATGTGACTTAACATGTTGGTACCCTTTAGGAATAATTTTATTATTGTAATAGCATTTTTGTAAATGTTGTGTATGTGTATATTGCTTCCATATTGTTACTTAGATGTTGTTTAAAAATAAATAAAAATAGCATTTTAAACTTTGTAACATATTAGATTTATTTATTTTGGGTCCTTGAGAGGGGCATTACATAGGGGATTTTAATAAAAGATAAAATTACAAAGTTGGCCATATAAACCTAAACCATAGAGAATCATGCAGAAGATGACTAGAAAAATATTACTAATAATATAATGCAAAATAGTAGAAAAGAAGAAATAAAGGATACTTTATACATAACAGATAGATAGGTGAATCTATCTTAAAGAAAAAATAAATTGAACGAAGAACTCATATGAATGCCACAGAAAACTAGAACCACCATTGATATGATTGTTCGAGCACTAGGAGATGTGATTGTTCCCACATCGATCCAAATTCCTTATTGTACAGCAACATACAACCAACAACCCATTGAGTGGGATAAACTAATAGAGAGATTTTAAACAACATCCAAAGTCTTCATATTAGATAACAAAATAGAATTTGAAACCACCCTATAGGAGAAAACAACATCAAATAAATAAAAGATTCACTCCCATCTAAAAAATTTGTTTCCACCATAAAAAAAAGCTAAAATGTTTATAAAAAATATTTTTAAAACAAAAATATAAACAAGGGTTATATTCTCTTTAATCAAATAAAGCTAAATGAGTAACATTTTAAACCCATAAATTTAATTGAATATACCAAGCTTTAGTTCAATATGAGTATTTATTGCTATGCATACAATGTTTGATGCAATATTTAAATAATGATGTAAGGTATAGTGGAGCTCCTTGTTAGTGAATAGTTTTTCCTTCCCAACTATTTAATTTTAATTCACAAGGAAAACTTCCACAACACATGAGTCTTGATAACTATGAAGACTCTCTATGTTCAAAGGCACAACTCATTTCTAAAATGATTTCGCAATACAACTCTTATTATGAAAGAATTATAATTATCATTTTTTTAACCAAAAAGAACTTAAGAAGGATATAAAGATTCCTCTATAGCTATAAGAGAATGCTACAAATTTGAATAATCATGATTAGATATATGCCACATGACATACTACTTTAGAATTTTAGAATTAAGATCAATCTCACTAAACGAAACAAAAAGAGAGCAGTAACAATAGAATAAATGAAATAGAATCTACATGGGAATGAATCTCATATGAATTTCATTAATCAGCAAGATAACCACACGATTATATGATATATGCAATAGAAACAACCATAAGATTGATATCGATTATCATTAACTTTGCTATTTTCATTAACAAAGGCAGATAACTACTTAGTTAAAAAAAGGGTACTATGTTATGTCAAGAGACCGACCCTTAAGGTAACTTAAAATATTACATATATAGTCATACAAGGCTTTCCAAATTCCATCAAACAAAGTAACTCCAACATGGAAGTTCAAACATTTTCAAACAAAGAGTTTTAAAACACAATTAACTAAAATAAGAGAAAAATGATCTGAGTCACTCCTGACTTCTCTTTCAAGTTTCAGTTATATTATCAGTATTGGAATGAGATTTCTGGGCATCAAAACAATTGCCACCACCTTCTTTCCAGACCTTGTGCGTGGAAAGAATACTGACCAGCTCCTTTTGTTGCGAGACACCTAGTTGTGCCAGCCTGAGCTTCTACATCCTCATGATTTAACCAATATGATCCAAATTTTTATCTTCAACCTCTAGGTGATTAGTACAAAGGAGCATCATTGATTCTACTTTGACATCAATAGTCAAATCATGAAACAAAAGTTCACTTGTTTCCTATAGCAACTTGATTTTGGAGAAAAATGTCATCTCCGTTTCTTTAGGGGGCTTTTTATTTCTCTCCTCATTTCTCATGATTTTGACATCAATACATTTTATGTCATCAATCAAGACCTCCTTTAGACACCTAATCTCTTTAACCAACTTAGAACACTCCTCTAACCCTTGTTCCATCACTTTGTTTTTCTACACCAAATTGGCACGAGCAATGAACAAAAAATCAACATTGATCTGGGCTCTAGGGACCTCATTTTTGAATTTGTCTATGTTTTATTCTTGCACTTTAGAAATATCAATGATGTATTCATCACACCTAATCTTTTTAGAGTCTCCAGCATTCATTTCTGACTCCAAGGCTATTGTTAGCTTATCTACTCTAGCATTGGTACTAGTGAAATGGGAGAAATAATAGGTTGCTTGAGCATGAATAGTGCTCAACCATTCACCATAGGCTTGGGAAATTGAGTGGTCTCTCTTAACCTGATCAAGGAAGCATTTATTCAAGGGAGAATCTACATCAATATACTAGATAACATTATGCAAGGCTTCTGCATTAGGCTATGTAGCTCATGAATGTATTGAGCCATCTTCTACATTGATTGCTTTAATTCTTTCTTAACATTTTGATCCTTCCATATTCACTAAGAGATCTTGGTATTCCCCACACTCCATATTTTCATATTGATGGCTCTTGAGGTAGGACCAAGGATGGTCTTTTCCACTACATAGTCTTGAGGTTACATATTTCCTCTATGCTTTTCCTAGTTGTTGGCTTCATAACCTCTACAACCCACTAACCTCTTTCATCATCAATGTTCAAAATAGATGTCTTGAGGTTACATATTTCCTCTATGCTTTTCCTAACTGTTGGCTTCATAACCTCTACAACCCATTGACCTATTTCATCATCAATGTTCAAAATAGTCTTGATCTTTGGTCTTTTAGTCTTAGGGGTCTACCCTAGAAAATTTCTCACCATGTCTCCCATAGGGAGAGTCACTGGTACTAGTATTCTCTTCTTTCTTAGTGATAGTTCAAACTAGTTAGGCACAGGGTGGTTGTCCTTGGGAGGAGGTGTCTACAATACAGGTGATAAATTGAGTGCCATCCAACTCAAAGTAGTGGTTCATTCCCTAGTATGTTGACACCCCTATTCCATCTCGTTAATTATGGATTCCCCTATTTCCTCTCACTCTTCTATTAGGTTGAGTTCTATCATCACTAACTTGTTTGGAGGTAGGTTCACATTCTTCACTTGTTCTTGCTTCCTCTTGCTATTAGATCTGGTCCACTTGACATAAGTAGGGAGGTGAATGGAACCTTGAACAAGGGGTTCAAGTTTAGTCATATTTCACTTTCCTCCATCAAAGGAATCAAACACCTTATTAAAACTGATAATAGCCAAGGGTGAACACAAACTATGATGAATCCTCTTAACACTACAAGTCATTGATCTTATCTTCCTTTTGCATATTAGCCATTGGTGTATTTTAACTAGGATAGGTTGGGCTCTTATTTCTAGTTCATCTTCCTCTAGCTTAGTCTAGTCAATCTATGGTAAGGGATAAGATTATATCTTCTCAATGTAGGTAGGGTCAATGATCTCTTCATCCTTCTCTTCAGTCACCCTTGAGACATCTAAAGGGAGATTAAACTATTCAATATGTGCTAGAGTTAGCCTAGACCAAAGCATCTTTCTAACTTCAAAATCATCTTTGACAATTTTCCCAAAAATCCTCTAGGTGGGGAATGTGCTAGATAGAAGAGGTTGTTTTAGAGTACTTCATAGAAATTTCTTGACTGTCAAAATTTGGTCTAGCAAGATAAGTCAGTAAGCTCAGATATTTGATGTCATCTTCAAGTCCAAGGGCATCTTGAATAGTTTTGCATTTATAATGTCTAGGCTCAATAAAAAATGTGTACCTTGAATCTTTCCTCATCTTAAAATGTTTATCTAATTCTACCAACTATCTACATACTTTCTTTAATACAAAATGATCTAGAAAATGTAGATGCAACCTCATTGGTTAACCTTCATAGCCTCCAATCCTAAGATAGGTGAATTGGGGAAACTAGGTGAAGTAACTGCCATAGATATCAATCAACTAGGTGATTTCTTCTGTCAACCTCATGTTTTCCTTTCCTTTCAACTCAAACACCAATTTGGCTAAAAAAGTGTCTTGAACTATTTTTAATCCATCTGGGTTTCCACTCTTCTTCAAGAGAGGGTAATATTCATAAATAGGGATACTCAGGCTCCAATTTGAGTGGGATATACCTTTCCATTCTTTACTATAGGCTAGGATATAGAACAAGTAAAAATTCATGTAAAAGCTAAAGGTACCAAAAGCTAGGGATAGATCTTCTTGCAACCAAGTTGCTATTATGTCATCTTAGACAATGTATTTATCTTCCCCTAAAATAGTTTGAATTAAGAACTACATCCAGTTGTCCTAGTGGAAGGCATGTGGATTTCCCTTTACCCTGTTAAGAAATGTAATGACATTCTTGATTTTAGGGATCATATGCTCTCTAGTCAATGGTTTTGCAAGATGGGAACCTCCTCTTTCAGAATTTAAAAGCCATCTTTTAGCAATGTTATTGTTAAACTCTATGACACTTGTAAAGAATTGGGCATAGGAGGAACTGATGGTCTAGTCTTCATATAATTTATGCAAGGGAATTCTTAGAGCACCCATAATAGTTACCCAGTTCACATATACCATAACATCATCATTAAAGGCATGAATGCATTTTTCAACAACATTATATCTATCTCTACATGCTAGAACTAACTCAAGATAGGAGAAAGCTTTTGGGAAAGTGGACGCTTGCAATAAACCACTTCCTACAACTTTTTGTGAGATGGAACTAGGTTTTCTAAGGTTTCTAAATCTAGATATAAACTTGTTCATATCTTCCTTGGCAAGGAAAATCTCTTCCATATCTGGAAGGATACTGGTGATAATTGACTCTCTAACTTTGTCAAGTAGTTTCGGGTAGAAATAAGTGGCCATGATAGAAATAAAACTAGAGAAAAATGATATGGAAGAAAACAAAATTTCTCAACAAATTCAGGACAAAAAGAAACTTGGAAAATTAAAGTTTAGGGACTCATTGAGTTGAGTGCATGCAAGTTGCAGAATAGAGATTTAATCTATAGCTATGTACACCAGACGAGATAGAACAACTTTACCAAAATAGAAATAGCAAGCGAATGAAAACAAGACAAGCTTTATTTAAAATAAAAGACCATGCTTAAAGAATGCAAATGGATGACAAGATAGGGGTTACGATCATTAACAACTCACCTAAGTTTTGAAAGTGCCACAACATACTTCTTCATTATTACTCTTAACTTCTCATTAACGTGAATCCCTTCATTAGATTTAGCATTATTGCTAAGCTATTGAATTATCCCATAAGATACATGGCATCTAAGGCATCAAAATTTATGACCAAGTTAACATGACCAATTGAATTATAAAATAGTTCAATGTTCAAATTTAACTTTGATGATGAGCATTAGTATCCAAACAAAACTAACCTTCATAACTCGACCAAGGCACCCAATGAACCTATGAACCTTGAACCTTGAACAACATGTTCAATGTTCAAGTTCACTTATTTTTTCAACTAAGAGGCTAAAAACAAGGAATGCTAAAAAGGTTAAGCTTCACAATTAGAAATCAATAAGAGATCACCTCTTTATATAATCAACTATTACCATGATTATGTATAAAATAAATGTGGACCATACATGGGTAACACTCCTAATGAATGGATCTCCTAGATTCTTAATATATACCTTACCTCATAGATATAATAATAGTGGATTAAGTTTTTTCTTTTTGTATAATGAAAAATATAATTTTAAATATTATATTCTTAACTTCACAAGTTGGGACTACCTATACGCAGACAACATGGATCCAATGTAAAGACTTGAATAAATTTCAAAAGGGTCAATGTCACTTCATCAAATTAAATTAACAATGTTGATCAAGTATAGCTAAATGGGACATTTTTTTAAACTTGTGAAACATGACTGAATAGAATAAGCTTCCATGCAATGTACATATTTGTCTATGATGTATATATATAGCAGCCAAAAGAGTGGGGTTGACTCCATGTTTCAAAGGGCTAGAGACCAACCAAAAATTACCCCCTACTATCTAACCAATCCCTTTTCTAGACATATAAACATTAAAAAAAAAAATTAATGTTTAACCCCATAGTATTAACCTTTAAAAGACTAACATTAATATTATGCCAAAAATGATACAATAGCCAATATTATATGTGCTTCTTACAAAATGTTTAATATCCATACTAACTTAAAAAGCCACCAAGGGCATATAGTTCATAGCTAAACATAACATTAAAAAAATGAAATAAAATCAAACATAGGGGGTAACTCCCCTCTTTTTCCTCCATGTCGTCCTTCTTTGCATTAGGATCCTTCATGGTTAGTTTCTCCTTGTCTTCATTAATAGGTTTCCCCAAAAGAGTCTTGAGCCAATTATCCACCTAGAAACTATAAAGAGAGTGAGTGATTTCACTCTCTTTTCTTTTGACCTTCTCATCCTTGTTCACCTACAAAAAAGAAAGAGTGGTGGCCACTAAGTGCATGACTTTAGTAGAGAACTCCACAAGGGTTTCAACCTTATGACACAGGGCCTCCTAATTATTAAATAGGTCATGCATCCAATTCTCTAGTCTCTCTAGTTAGGTTTTTCTCTAGTCCTAGCCATGGTTGTGACACCTTTTCTTACCCCAACTCTTAGCAACATCTTTGATTAGGGAAGTGATATCTTCTCCTAAGCTTTTATCTAAGGATGGGTTGGATTCTAGAGTTTCTAAAACATGAAATGGGCTAGGAGCCTCCTTACCCCTTGAACAGGTTGTATGACCTTCCTCTTTCTTTTGGTGGATCTCCTTTCATTTTCTATAGACTTATATTTCATTTCTTTCTTGGGGGGTGTCTTAAAATTTTCCATTTTGAGTCTTTTACTAGACCTTGTCATAGTTTTATTACTCCAACAAGTATCAGTATCAATTTCAATAATGTTTATTTTTTCATACTAACCAAGGGCTTATTGTCCATCTTTTTCAAGGACTAACTAGGGATAGGGTTCATAGAGACTTGGGGAGTAACGATGGCAATAGGGTAAAATGAAAGAGGTAGGTTGAGGGCAAGTTTGAATTTGTACAGTTTGAACATGAAGGTTCGATGTAGAATATGAAAGGGTCTTTCTTCCTCCTTCTTTCTCCTAACATTTTACACACTTTCTTCCATCGAATGCAAAATAAGATGTAGGAAGGAAATCATGTCCTAGTTCCTAAAATGGTTTAGAATAGGAAAATGGTAAAAATACAACACCTGGTGTCAATCTTTGAGGGTTATGTAGTGCATAATGGCATAGCACACCATGTCCCACGGTTTGGGAAGCTCTTCCCATGAAAATCCACCAGTCATGCGAATAGGATCTTCCATGGATCAGAATATACATACTTGTTGCTACATGGCATGGCATAATATACATATTTCTTGCTACATGTACAAACCTTTATAAATTAAATAAATAATGAGGTAACTTATAGTGGAGCTATTGACAACTAGATGTCCTAGATTCATAATTTATACTCAAGGGTATGTGCAAGATCATGGTGTGCCAAAAAGTGGTGGTCTAAAAAATATGTAGGTTTGAAATGCCTCAAATAATTTCAAAATCTATTCTGACATTTTCCCACCCATCCCAATACCAAACCAAAATATTAATAGCTTTATAAGGCCTAGTATTTCTTTGGATACCAACCCTACACGGAAAACTTTAAAAATGTCCCATAAACATCTTTTTGGCCTATTCTTATGTGTTTTTTACTTGAAACATCTATCTGATAACTTTTTTCACCCAAATTTGATGAAATGAAAAGGATTTCTTATGAATGGTCTTATCTTTCCATAAATGTAATGTCTATCAAATTACGAGTTCAACAAGTAATTATTATTCATTTTCTAATGAAATTATGTGTAAAGTGTTGATTGACACAGTAATTGAGAAATAAATATAATTTTCAAATAGTATAAGATTTTTGAAATTCAAAAGATGTGTCACATTATATACTTCTTCTACTATAAGGAAAATAAATGAAAAAATAAATTTTTTAAAGTCTTGAATTAGTTAAGGTGGTCAGACGCGGGAGTTTTTTTATTCCAAAAATACTATAGGAGAAAATTTATAATTAGTTATTTATTTGGAATAAAAATACACAAAAATATGTATCACATATGGGCGTGAGTCCACTTCTTATATCTATAATCTTATCAAAATATATTTACATTTCATTTTCATTAAGATGGTCACACATACACCTACTCCTTATTTTTGTTTTGAAATTTTTATACTATTGTTTTAAAATTCAACATTTTGATAAATCAAATTTTAATTTCTTTCGATAAGGCCTAGTAGTTCATAAACTAAATTTAATTTCCTACATATTCTTTTGTAAGAACTTTTTGATTGAAAGTTTACACCAAGTTTAAAATTGCATGTCAAATTGACATAATCCTGATTTTCTTATTTTTCATTACCACTTAAAGGCATAGTTTGGTTGACCATCATATTGCACATACCCTCAATCCCTCTTGGATATAATCATAGAAAATTAGAATGTGTCCTTTAGTAGAATATAAAATATAAGTTTAGATGCTATATTCTTATCTTGGTAGGGAGTGACTATCTACAAAGCGACACATAGATGTGAAGTGAAGATATAAAGTAAAATGTATAAGGGTCAATGTCACACAACAACATCAAAATGAGTTCAATTTGACATTATGAAATTAAATTAGCATAGAAAAATAATAAAATCTACATTAGAACCAGACCTTTAAAATGTAGAAAATCAAAAATCAATAAAAGATATTTAGTTTACTAGTTTTTATTAAAATATATATTATTTTTATATTGATAATCCTTTACAAATCTTGTGCACCTTATGAGAAACTACATGAGTCTTACAAGTTTTATTCAAGCTCCTTAAGAGCCACCACATTAGAAACAACAATCAGAAGGCTAAGAGACACAACTTAGAATCCACCTTTTATAATGAAACAAATACAACTAATGCAAGACCAAGAATCAAAATTAGAATTATACAAAGATGTTCATTTGGAATGTGAACCAAGGCCTTCACAATAAGAAATCATTGCTTCCATCAAGCTAAACCCCTTGAACATTAAAATATATTAGTTTTATTCATTTGCTACATTATAAACAAAATTAAACCTAGAAATAAAAATTCAATAAAATAATCAATTCAAAGAATTTCTCTTTTCTAAAAAAAAAAATTATGAAATTTACAATATCATTTTAACAATATGATATTGAAACAAAATCCTAGATTAAAATCTCTTAAACTATTTTAAATACAATCAATTATATATTTTCTATTAATCTACTTATACCAAAGAAACTAAGAATTTATTGACTTGTTCCTATTCAACAACACTAACACGCCAAAAAGTCAATAAGTATCATTCCCTATATTCAAACAAAAGGAACGTTAAAAAGTGGGGGAAAAAGCCAGTAGTAACCAGCAATTTTTCTGAACAAAATTGGGATTTCGCTGAGTATACATGCTTCTCGAATTGTCGCTATATGTGAATAAAAGGTGTGGTACCCAATTAATGCTGACACCCAAACACTGTAGTGAAGTGAAGAGTATCTAGTGTGGCAACACAATGCATAAATGAGAAGATGATGCCATTGAATGGTAGAGAAGCTGAACTGCACCGGCACTTCCTCGGAGGCACTGTTTGTTTCTTTGTCAGGTATCTCTCATCAAAGCAGTTGACCACCGCAGACCCAACTATCGTTGTATTTTCTTCTTCAAATCCAACCCAATTTAAGCCATAGGAATGTCATTCGTTCACCGAACAATAATCATAATCATGCGGGAATGTATGTGCAAGAAAAAGTCAAAAAAATGTCAACAGAGTTTTAATTACTTTGCAGAGCTTTGTTTATTCACGGTAGATGTATGAGAATCTTTCTAGACCTTCAATTTATCTACGTATCAGAATATGAGAATCATTCTTGTGTAATTCAGACTTTGCATTACTTTGAAGTGATCTACAAAAGAAATTCTTAGATTTTAAAATACTCGAATAAGGAAATATTAGAATTTCTTTAATAACATTCTTAATTTACTTTACTATGTCTTGATCCAAAATAGAAATTTTAAGATTTCAAAATACTCAAATATCGTGATATAAAACTTTAGAAATTTTAAGATTTCAAAATAATCAAATATCAGAGTATAAAACATTTCAAGCATGGAATTTTCTCTTTGGTTTACCTTATCTTGAAGTTTATATCCAAGTTTTAGGGTTTGAAAATACCCAAGCAAGGACATACAATTTCTCTATCCAACCCGTGACTCGCACTTTTCGGAAGTTCCATGTTGTGAAAAAGATACTCTTCCTCTTTCTTCGCTGACATGCATGGATTTTTGTGGATGATCCAGTGTTCCTTGGCTTTAGAAGAGGCCCTACAGAGTGACCCATTTCCATACAAGTCTTTCTTCCTCTCCGCAAAGAGAATGAAGAATAACCTCCTCTTCTTCTTCATCTTTGATGAGCTTCTCCAGAGATAGAGCTCTTACACCATGGATTCTTCTCCAAGGTCTTCTTTCCCCTCTTTTCTTCATATTTTCTTTTAGGGGATGAATTTCTCTTGTGTTTAATGCAATACCATTCCTCTTTTTAACTGTACCACTTTTTGATTTATTGGGAATTTGCAGATTTGGAAATGGTGCGTAGAGCGAAGAAGTGGAAGTCCCTTCTAAGTGTGAAAACATTTCATATTATCTGCTGCAGTGTTTCTGTGAAGGTGGTAACAGTTCTTCGCTGTTATTTATTACAAACTGGCGCTATCCCCTCTGAGCTTATTTACAAGTGTGATGTGAACTTTTGCATCCACATTTACCTCTTTCATCGCTCGGATTATTACAATTTCATCTTTAATCTTTATTTCTCTTTGTCCTCCTTCAATGGTCGCCTTGCATTTTTATATTCCATAGTGCCCGTCTTTATTCCACGAGAGTCATGATACCCATGAGTCACACCCTCTTGACGTCCTGAGCTTCGATCATTCCAATTTCTTTTAACAGAGTACATTTTATTGACATTCAGTAAAAAATGTATGGCATATTCAGTTGAGGTCATATTTGATTTTTCTATTGTAATAAGGAGGTTTTTAAATAAAGGACTTCTATCTTAAAAGATAATTCTACTATTATTTTCTTTTATTTTTGTAGTTGATAGGCTATATGTGGAAGCTTTGCTAGCTGAAAAAAAATTCATTTGATTGAAGCAGAGTTTCAGAAGTGACATTAGGCAGTGAAGCCATTTTTCACATTTATTAAAAGGGCAGAATTCATGCATTTATATTGTCGCCTATTTTATCGAATGCCATCTTCAAAGAATTTCTAGATTGTAATGAGGCTCATCTATTCTGCACACAACTTAAAACCATGTGCTCATCCCCCAACCCTTATGCCATTTGTCCTTTATGTTGTCATTTATGATCATGCTTTTATTAAATATGAAATTTTGTTTCATTTTGCTTGACTCATGTATTGCATATGCTCATAATTTCCCTTCTCAAGTAAATGATTTGTGTCCATGGTGAAAACATTTCATTTCTTTCTTATATAAAATTATTAAAATATCATGTGTAATGTGAAATTGCTCTACTAGGGTTTTGCATGCAATACAACTTTATTTTTTTAATTCATAAATGGTTTTGTACCTATCATACCACATTAATTATGACAGCATTAGGGGTTTTATTATGGCTTCAGCCAACTTTAGCCCAATAGGTAATATTGGCACTAGAGTTACTATGATAGATGTTCATGGTGCCTCCTTTGAACAAATGATTGTGAAAGTTCATTCCGAAAGTGTTTCATGAGGTAAGACTTTCCCTAATATTGTTCTTAAAATTTAGGAGTTCGATGATGCATGCAGCTAGTTAGAGAAGCATACCTTAATAGGTTACTTTGTGGATTGGTCTCCTCCTGAAAGAATGCTAAAAGAATGGGTTACCAAGAATTGGACTCCTCGTGGAGTCCGCCTAGAGGGCATCTAAAGCCTTACTAAAGGATTTTTTTTATTTCAGTTTGGTAACCCTTCCTAGGCTAATACAGTCTTCAACCATGAGCATTGCTTAGTGAGGTCTTCACTATTCATTTTCTAGTAGTGGTCTCGAGATTTGTCTAACTCAGATGACAAGAAACTAAAAATCCTTGTTTGGGTTGAATTTTTGGGTCTCCCTATACCTTGCTAGAAGTTTATTCATACTATTGCTCAAACCATTGGTAAAGTGTCTTGCATGGAACCAAAGAAAGTCTTCAATGTGTGTCCTCAAAAGAGGGTTTATGTTGAAGTGGACCTCTCTCATGACCGCAAAGAATTTGTTGATAATCAAGTCAAAGTGCATACCTTCACCTAGAAGGTGTTATATTTGAACCCTCTTAACAACTATTATCAATGTCAATAAGCTAAACACAAGATCAAAGACTACCCTCTAGTCATGCCTCACAAGCTGGCTCATGTCAAAGAAGCCTAGGATAAGCCTCATGAAAATGATAATAAATGAGAGTTGACTATGGTAGTTTACAAGGGCAAGACTTCATTTTTGTCCAAGCAACAAGGGTCCTCCTCTACCTAGTCTTAATTGGAGATTGCTCATGTTACCTCTCCCATGACACAAAGCACATTTTTGGTTTAACCCCCCATTTCAAACCCTATCAACTAGGGGATGACATCGTTTGTGGGTGCTTCTTGACCCATGTGAGTCCACACTCCTTAGGCAATGTCCTTGGTGGTCCCACTTGGGTCTCAGCCCTTGCGATGCTCTTGTAGCCTAGATGATCATAGATTAAACCCTAATGGTGGGTTGGAGAAGATGGGAATCATCTATGGTGGTGAATCTTCTCCTACCTTCACCTACGGTATGTTTTTGCACAACTTCTCCTCTCTTGGGGACAAGGAAGACATGCAAGAACTATTTCCATGAATTTTCTCTCATGGAATGTATAGGATCTCATAGAACTCCCTTGAAAATTTTATGTGAGAGATACTAAATGCTGACTTGGATTCCTGGACATCCTCTCTGTACAAGAAGTTAAGATTGCAAGATTTTTTCTCAATGATGCTTGTCATATTATTTGGCCAAACAATGTAGCTTTTTCCACCAGCATGTAGTTGGTCAAGGTGGTGAAGTTACTTTCCTTTCACCTAATTTATCTTGTTATGTTATTTCTCATGGTTCTGACCCCATGCATAGGATTGTATGGATTTCGTTGTCCTTTCATGATCATTCTTTTTGGATAGTTAATTTTTATGCTCACAATGATATTGTGGAATGATCCCATCTATGATGTTGGATGGTGGATTCCTTGCCACTAGTCACTTGGTTTGTTTGTAGTGATTTCAATATGATTATGTTGGTGTAAATAAGTATTCACTATTTACACTTACTTAAGTTTACTTAGGTTA
Organism: Cupressus sempervirens; assembly: GCA_028749045.1. Classification (NCBI taxonomy): domain Eukaryota; kingdom Viridiplantae; phylum Streptophyta; class Pinopsida; order Cupressales; family Cupressaceae; genus Cupressus; species Cupressus sempervirens. Next base: position 395,758,526 of record CM053791.1, on the reverse strand, counting down.
ATGCATTGTCTTTTTATATTGCATTATTTTATTATTTATTTACGTGAGACACTTAGGATTTTGTGTACTCTCGTGAGTTTTCATGATGACAACACAGAAGTATGCAACTCTATTTCAGCACATGGTGTCTACAACATTGGAGTTTGCATCATTCATTGAGTTGTCATATAGACAACATATTTATTCACACTCTTAATTTAGCACATGTTGTCTATAACATTGATTTGCGTGCTACATTATTGTAGGCTTATCCTCTCATCATCACACTTACTTCCATGCTTAATGGAGGATAACCTATATCTGGTGGACATGTGCCTGGTTGTATGACTTATCATGTTGCTAACTTCTATGCATTCTAGAAGCTCTCTAGAGGCCTTTATATACAAGCACTCCTAGTGTACTTGATATGGCATATTGAATGAATATATCATCATTCTGATCATACTCTCTCTTTGGTCTACTATTGTGCTTGTGTTTGAGTTCCTTGGCCTTGGGTGAATTTTTCCCTAAGCCAAATTCTTGCATGGTATTAGAGCTCAGGGAGATTCTCTACAAATAACTGTTCGAGATCATTCATGCTTCAGCACCTCAACCCGAATTCAGAGAATCTACAAAAATTGGGAGCATCTAGAGCCAGATTTGATCTTGCCATTGCATTCAAAACATCAATTTGGTGAAGATCAACTATAAATATGCCTATTTTGGGCTAAAGTTGATCATTAGGCAATTTTTTTTTCCAAACTGGCACCCGAAGGCACTGATTTACAAACTAGGTATGGTCATTTAATCGATTTGATTATATTTTTTTCAGAATTGAATTATTTTAATTCTTTTTTATTATTATTTTCTAATTTTATTTTTAGAATTTTTTCGGTCAGTTGGCCAGTCAAAGAATTTTTTTTTGCAAAACTAGGTAGTCACACCCTAGCTCTGCAATTTTGGAGGAATTTTTGTATTTATTTTGTAGGAATATTTATTATTGCATTTATCAATTGGCAGGTCATACTGCAACTTTCACCAAGCAACCTTTGCATAATATGTAGTCAGCATTGAAATCTGGCTTCAAATCCTATACCAGGGGCCATGACAACAAATTCACTCAGTGGCCAGACAATCTACCACCAGTGGCCTTTTTATTTTGTTACCCTTAGCATGAGTGTTTTAAACACTTTGTGCATCCTAATCCCCATGCATGTGGGAAAATTTTTTCTAAAATCCACTAGTCACTTTTCATAACTTTAACATCCACTAAATTTTTTAATCATCGGTGACTATTTAAAAGTTTCGACCTACACAACTCCAAATTTTAGCCACTATCCAAGTACTTATCGACATAGAATCTGGTGCCACTATTGACACACACATCGCACCCTTCGGTGACTCGAACCACCACTCAGTACCTCATCTAGTTAGCATCATGCACCATACAGTGCAATTTAATTCACCTACATAGAGTACACACAAACGACCTGTAGGGAACCCATGATAGAGCTAAGATAGACATGTAGCATAATATCTTATGCCTACGTCACCCTGCACCAGCCACTATGCACATGGCACATGGCAATACACATAAGTAGATGCTAGTGTAGATACATACGCCAACTCACCCAAACACATTGTCACTATCAGTACGGTCCATATGATGTGACATCATGTTGATGTCATCATAGGGGTAGAAAGTTGCTGATATCATCATTTTACGAGCCTAAAATTAATGGCCATCTGACCATCATCCCAAGGTAAATTTGAACTACTATGATGGTTGTATGACCATCAAATTTAACCTCATCTTTTGCTGAGGCAACCTCTCTCTAGATTGTTTTTTGATTTTGCAGTCCAACTTTGGAAGGCCATATCTCAGTCATCTAGACTCCAAATCAAGTGCAATTCTTTTTGAAATTGGGTAGAATCTCCTAATATTTTCAATGATGTAGCTCTATTCTAGTTTTGGTATGCAAATTTGTTAGAAATTACATCTTTTCTTGACTATACCTGCATAATCCTTCATTTTGCAACTTAAAACACTCCATACGGGCACATCTAGACTTGAAAATAGGTTCCATTTTTTTGAAAGTGCATTATTTTTGTCTGCTTTCTAGATCTATAGTTAGATTGTAGGGTTGTATGGAAAAAAGTGTCACTTTTAGAAATAGGGCCTTTCTTTGCTTTGTATTGCTTTAGAATTGTAGCACATTGTAAAGTTCCATAGTTCTAATTCATCAAGAGGTTGTAACAAGAAAAATCAAAAGTCCATGAAAGCCAAAATTAGCAAGTGGCCATTGTAATTGCACTACTTGTAAAGTGCCAAAAACATCTATTTGGGGGGGGTGTTCTTGGTGTTGTGTTCCTTCTTTTTTGCAATTTTCTTTCATTTTCTACATTATGAGAAATTTTAAGTTTCCAAAATTAACTCCACATAACTATGCTACATGGTCCATCAAAATGTGGTCTCATTTAATGCACAATGGAGTTTATCAATATGTAGATGGTACTCTTCCTAAACTAGCAAGTGATAATGTATCAGCCAGTGATATTTCAGCTTTGGTAGCAATGGATACGAAAGCCCTAGGTGATATATGTTTGGGGGTTGATGACAAGATCATGTATCAAATTAAAAAGTGTTCTACATCCAAGGAAGCTTGGGATACCCTCAAAACCTATATGGTAAAGTGTGTGAAGAGGATGTTTACAAAATTGAAGATGAGCTTGTCTCCTTAGATCCTAAGTCATTTGATTCCATACAGGATTTCATCATTAAGGTGAATGAACTAAGGAAAAATCTTACTGATTGTGGGAGTTTTATCAAAGATGATAGATTGATCTATCTTATACATAACAAGTTGCCATCAGAGTATTCCACATTTGTTTCTTCTTATAATACCTCAAAGACTACATTAGGGTCTACCTATAAGAAAGCCTCCTTTGATGAATATGCTAATTTTTTGGATACAAAAGAAAAGAAGTTGAAATTGATGGGGATTCTCAATTCACCTAAGTCTAAAGCATTGGTGGCCAAAAATGAGGCTTCTCAAAATTCAGTTGGATAGTCTTCAAGTAAAGGAAAGGGTAAGAATAAGAAGTGGAAGAAAAAATTAGAGGATGCAAAAAAGACAACACCACAATCCAATCAACAAGGAAAGTATTCCTCAAATTCAAACAAGAAGGGGGACAACAATAAGGAGAAGACAAAGTGTGCTTATTGCCAAAAAATGGGTTATGAAGAACATGAGTATTATCATAAGAAGATTGATGAGTTGACCAACATCATAAAGAAACATAATGTTCAACTACCCAATGCATATAAGGATAAAGGGTCTTCCTTAGATTCAAAGGGTAAAGGGCAAGCACTCATGGAAAATTCAAATTCTTCTAAGGAATGTATATTTGACTCTGGTGCCTTTTATCATGTGGGTTCTTCAAAGGAGGCCCTTTTTTCAATGAAGCAATCAAAGGTACTGCACATCTTAGTGGGAGATGATACAAAAGTGGAAGTTGAAGGAAATGGAAAATGGAGATTCAAGATGTTCTCTATGTTCCAAACCTAAGTTCAAATCTCCTCTCAGTTTACCAAATCACTCACCTTGTAGATGGACATATAGTTAATTTCCTACCAGACTTAGTACAGGTGAATAGTCTAAAAGATGACTCATTGGTTATATTGGGGAAAGTGAATCATGACAAAACGTTGTATTCTTTCTCCCATTTTGTTCCCAAGTCTCCTTCAAAAGCCTTGTTGACACAATCCAATTCAAAACATCAAATTATGGCATTAGCAGTTTGGACATCTCTCCTTCCACTATCTTTAGCAATTTTACACAAATAGAATGGTCAAAGGTCTACCCCAAATCAAATTTTCCCATGGTGAATGTTCAACAAATTTAGTGGATATGCATCCATAGGGGAAGTTATAGAGAGAGAAGTCTTCAAGAGCACCAAGTTTTCTACAAATGGTTCACATGGTATTAATAGGAGCTTTTGTAGTCAGCTAGGGTCACTATATACTTACTTTCATTGATGACTTTTCAAGACACACTTGGGTCTACTTTCTTCATAATCAAAATAAAGTGATGGACAAGTTTCTAGCCTTCAAGACTCATGTAGAATAGAAATCAAGGAAAGCCATCAAAGTTCTAAGAATGGACAATGGAAGTGTGTACTGAATAGAAGACTAAAAGACTTTTGTAGACTCAAAGGAATTAATCTTTAGAATCCAGCAGCATTTAGTTTGCATAAGATAGATGTTGTGGCATTGAGGATCCACACTTTGAAGTCTATAGCAAGTTGCATGATACAATCCAAGTCTCTCAATCCATCATTAGAAGTGGAAGCAATTAGCAGTGGTACTCACATTCTTAATAGGTCTCCTCATCCATCCTTAGATGGCAAGATTCCTTTTGAGGTATGGTGTGGTAGAAAACCTATTGTGACATACTTTAGAGTCTTTAGTTGTCTTGCATGGGTAAACACATCTTCTAGGGGATACAAGGCACAATCATCTTGATCTTGTACTTTCATTGGTTATGAAGATGGTGTGAAGGCATACAGACTATTGGATCTAGAGACACATCAGATTTTTTTGAAGGATGTACACTTTGAGGAAAGTTCACCAAGCTTGTCCTCTAATCCTTTATGCACATCATATTGTGTGGAAACTGATAGTGAAACTAGCAATAGTGCTTCAACAGATTTAAACACGTGGGGTTCTATTGACAATTGCAACAAGAGTTCACTATCTCAGTATTCACCACATGCATATATTTCCATAGTGATGGGTCCAACATAGTAGGGTAAATCCAATCTTCCAAGTCCAGCTTTAGTAATAGATTTGTGGGATAGTATTGATGATCTGCCTCTTCTTCTTGATGAAGCAACTTCTTCTTCAATTGTCATGAGGGCTCCATCTAACCCTCTTGTTTATTCTCTACATGGTCAATTATTATAGGTTGAAGTGATTATAGATACTTATGATCACCAATTGTAGAGAGCTTCTTCATTAGCTAAGGAGACAAATAGTTCTTTGAGACTAGTTGTTTAGCTAGTTGAGTAGGTTTCAGAGACATTACTTACCTATGGGATTCTTTCCATGCACACTAAAAGTGTCTCATTTGTACCCTTGGCCTTGTTTCTTGCTAAGGGGATGAACACCATATTGCAGTCTTGGATCAGCTTCTTCATTAGAGAAGTCATAGGTAGGCATTCTTCTTTGGGGGGGAGGAGCCTATTCTGTCTCCCTTCCTCTTCTCATTTTTCTCTTATGTATATACTAGATGTATGTCATAATGGGGGGATCTTGATTACTCCATCCATCCATACATAATATGTTTTTTTCATCTCTCTTCTTGACAACACAAAAGTACTCAACTCTATTTTAGCACATGGTGTCTACAACACTAGAGTTTGTATCATTCACTAGGTTGTCATGTAGACAACATAGTTATTCACACTCCTAATTTAGCACATGTTGTCTACAACATTGATTTGCATGCTACATTGTTGTAGGCTTATCCTCTCATCATTGCATTTACTTTCATTCTTAGTGGAGGATAACCCATATCTAGTGGAAATGTGCCTAGTTGTATGACTTGTCATGTTGCTGATTTCTATGCATTCTAGAATTTTTTTAGAGGCCTTTATAAATAGGCACTTCTAGTATACTTGATATGGCATATTGAATGAATATATTTTTATTCTGACCATACTCTTTCTTTGGTCTACTATTGTGCTTGTGTTTGAGTTCCTTGGTCTTGGGTGAATTATACCCTCAGCCAAATTTTACAGATTTAGTTGGCCTCTAATAAAGAAATTATTCTTCCATTTCGATAGATAGATGAAGAAAGAGAATCCTAGTACTACGTGTAATAAATTAGACTTTTTTGATCCCAATGACCACCACCATTATTCTAGTAAGAATCAGCATACTTGGTCTAATTTCAAAGCTATCTCTAATAGGGTTTTTAGAAAACTTGATCATTCGATGATATTTGCATGATAATTTTTTCTTTCTTTTTTTGAAGAAAGAGATCTTCCTATCATTTCTTTGTTAGATGTGAACTTGTCAAATCATTTCCCCATTCTTTTCACTATCACCTGGCAAAAAGCTCAGAAGCATCCTTCAAAAAATAATTTTTTCCTCAACACATCATTGCTAAGTCATGATCCCACTAGGGATGACATATTGTGTGTTTGGAATTTAGAGTCTCAGACCCACACCTATTTTGGGTGGATTTAATGATGGAATGATGCTATTAACCATAATACATATGACAAGATTTCTTCAAATCTATGGTAGGAACATTGATGATATCTTGAAGATATTTTGCTGACATTAGATGTTATCAATATGAATGAGTTTGAGGATGAAACCTATATAATGATGTTCCATTGATTTCTAGTTATTATGACCATATTTTGGGATTGATCAAATTTGGTATGTATGCCTATGTAGAAGTGTATTTGTTTCATAAATTTAGTTAATTTAGTTAATATATATACTCATGTACACGTTAGTTAATATATATACTCATGTACATGACACATGGAATTTATATACATATACTTTGTGTAGGCAATGTTTTTGCAGTCATGGAAGAATCTAAAAATGTAGAAGGTGTTAGCTATTATTTATTGCATTGCACCATACAAAGAGAGAATCTAACAAAGATTGAAATAAGTGATGGAAGTATGTTTCCCACAGGTTAGTATATAGTTGGATCATGTATGTACATCTATGTTTTTATGAATTTAAATTTATTGACTTATTGGATTGATGTGTGTGTGTGTGTGTGTGTGTGTGTGTGCGCGCGCCCACGTGCACGCGTGCACATGTGTGTGTGTGTGTGTAGATATATTCAGTAATTAATTAATTCATGTGATATTTTTTTAATGTGTATGTAGGTTTTGTCATTGTACAAGGAACATATTTGAAGTAAAGAAGAGTACTTAAGAATGAGATTCATTTCACTGATTATCAACCTAACAATAAGGTATATCAGTATGATAACCATGTTATTGCCACTAGTCTAACTCTTCATCTAGTCAAAGGACCTAGAATACATAAGTGGAGGGTTAATATTGGTGATCATAGGAAAATATTAAATGTTATCCAACAATGAGATGACCCACTTGACACAAGATAGAAACAACTTTTAATTTGAAACAACTTGAATATTTTGAAATTTGGTTGAACTATCTGAAATTTGAAATTTATTTCTCTAATTTGAAATTTGGTTGAACTTGACTGTTTTCAATTTTAATTTTGGTGGACCTAGTTATATATTACTTTTACTCTTTAATGTAAATTTTCAAGTTAAAATTGTCATTTGTAACTAATTATAGAAATTAGGAACTTATAGGAAACTAATTAGGACATGTTCTTTGAGGGAAAGAAATTCAAACACTTGTCTTAAGGGGATGAAATTAGGACTTGTAACTAATTATATATTACATTTACTCTTTCATTTAACTTATCAAGTTTAAATTTTGATTTGTAACTAATTATAGAACTTAGGAACTTATATGCAACTAATTCAGAATTTATTCATATCTAAATATCACTTTCCTTAATTTTACTCTTTCATTTAACTTGATTAGGACTTGTAGCTAATTATATTAAACTTTTACTCTTTCATTTAACTTGTCAAGTTTAAATTGTGATTTGTAACTAATTATAGAAATTAGAAATTATGTAACTTATTAGGAATTTAATCATATCTACATATCACTTGCATAGAACAAAATTAACAACATATGTATAAATCAATTTCATAAACCACTTCATAATCTAACATGTAAAAGAACAAAATCTAACATAATCAACCATAGTCTAATATAATATAACCTAATAGAACATTATCCAACATAATATAACATGTAAAATAAATTTCTAGAGAATGTATATGAACCTAAACATAAACACATATGTTGAACATCATTCTTGAGTCTACAATGTGTGTATCAATCATCAAACAAATAACAAAAACATGTATAATGTAGATCTTAGAAGACAATATCAAATATAAATAGTGTGAATGTATACATCCTGGTACCTATCTAGAATCTATGAATGCCTATCTAGATGAAATTCTAGATCAAATAATCTATATTAATATATATATATATATATATATATATATAGTCAAGTTGAGGACTATCATCATGACGTCTCCTCACAATGTAGTCTGAAGATGAAAACTATTAGGGTGCTCCTTAGGATGTGTTGGTCCATGTATATATTCAAGAGAAAGTGATATCAATTTACATGATTTCATGTTAAATTAAATGTCTTTTAAATTTAAAAATTTCATGGAATTTATATGTACATATGTATGCATGTGTAGATGTGTTTGATTAAAAATATTTAAAACTCAATTGTCCACTACTAACATCATTGAATGAGTCCCAATGATATACATGATCTGGCTTCAATGATGGAATAAAATGAGGCATGTCCCCTCTACAATACATACATACATGGGCAAAAAATAAAACTAAAAAGTGTATTATTACAAAATCACGATATGTATACATGCACAAATTATTAGTTTCAAATGATTGAAATTTAAACATGAACAAAAGAGTATAGATTTACCTATGTAGATACTGGCATCTGATAATACTTAGACTACCTAACATTGATCATGTCCACTAATATATCCTGATTTTGTTGGGCCTTATCTAGCTCCATCTTTGCATCTACGCTAGCATGATTGGTGACTGGCACACATCCTAATAATGATGAGCTAAGTGGACTTACTAGATAAGATGGCATGGAAGTAGAATCATTATGTGTCAACAAGTCCATCCATCTTGTGGTTGACAAGATGAAGTCAACATCATCAAGGCTCACATCTAAACTTTGACCATGCCCTACACTGGTCAAAGGGTTTGTACTAGTATGTATATGTCCTTGTGTAGAAAAAGAGTGGTCAGTAGGTGGATCATGATGTGTACTACCACCATGACCACTACTTGATCGATCAGAGGAATGTGGTAGGGAATGTATCCCAATACTACCATGGACACGATGTCAAACATCTGATATGGGTATGCCAGGATGCTTTGATATGAATCTATATGAATATAATAGATCCTCAACAAGACTAGTCATAGTATCTCATGTCAACACTCCAATGAGACCCTATAAGCTAGTCAATGAAGGGATGCCTATTGCACTATACAAGTCTCCTAAAGATGAAGCACTAGATGATGATCTGTAACACCAACAAGACATCAACTACTAGCCAACCTCATCACTTGAAATAGACTTGATAGTTGTGGAAATCTCTCCAACTCCTTGAATCACCCCCCATAACTAGGTGCTATGCATGGCCTCATCAGTTGACAGACCTAATATAGGGGAAATAGCAGGCAATCTCTCTCCGATAATTGACCTATGTGTCTATGGTGGAGAACCTAGCTACCTATCAGCTAGTGGGTATGTGCAGGATCATGGTGTGCCAAAAAGTGGTGATGTGAAGAAAAAAAGAGTTTGAAGATGCCTAAAAGCACTTCAAAATCTGCTCTGACTTTTTTTCACCTATCCAGGAACCAAACCTGGAAGGTAAGGTCGAGCCTTATCGGATATCCGATATAATATTGGATATCTGATTTGACTTCGGATATCCAATTTGACATCGGATATCCGACATGGAAACTATTATTATGCCACTATTATTATTATTATTTAATATAATATTATTATTAAATAATAATAATATTCAATAATATATCATACTATTATATTATAATAATATTATTATACTATAATATAATATTATTATTATTATTATATTATAATCATATAATATTATACTATAATAATAATACTATAATGTATTATATTATAATAATATAATATAATATTTAATATATTATAATAAATAGTAATGTAATATTATATATATAAGATATAATATAATAATAAAAAGTAATATCTTATAATATAATATATAATAAAAAAGTATAATATATTATAAATTATAATAATATAATATTATAATAATATTATTATATAATATAATATTTTATATTATGATATATAGTAAATTAATATAATATATATATAATATAATAAAAAATATATATAAAATGTAACATAATGTAATATATATTATATGTTATATGTTTTTGGGGCATATCGGATATCCGATACCTGTTGCATTGGATAAATAAAATCACAAACCCGCGAGCCCTCATTTTATGCGAATTTGGGGCCAGTATTACCACTGTGGATCGGATATTGGATACGAGATCGGATATCAAATATTTAGGTATGTTTTTTTTCCCCCAACTCATTTTTAACCTAAATTTAATATATTTTAGGATAATTTTATTTATTTTTAGTTGAATGTAGGGTATTTTTGACAAAAATGGTTAAAATTTAGATTTTTTTTTAATATATAAATTACGTTTTGCAATTCAATAGGAAAGGCTGATCAAAATGATAACACTAAGGCAGGGAATAATATTCCTCGTAACCCACCACCAAATGATCTAGTATCCCCACAAAACCATCCACCAAATGATTCTCTACCTCCTCAAAACCCTCCTCGAATCGAGGATTTGATAAATGAAAATCTCACCGAGTTGAGAGTTTTGCATAGAACATATAATAATGTACCTGCACTGGCTCCTATGTTATCCATGTTAAACACCATAGGGATAACATTGAAACCCTTATGAACCAACAAAATGCCGCTCTTCATTGGCATGATGAAATGCACCGTATGTTTGATGATGGTTTGGATTATGATGAGGTCGCGGCCCTCAACATAACCAAAGATGATTTGGCTAGCCTTTTTGCTAACCCAAAAATGGGTATACCAGTTGACCCAAAAAAAACCAAACTATCGATTAAATGGTGAACAAATGATGCCATACGTGCAAATTTTTGGGATCGTTGGTTGATGGTCTTTGATATCCCTCCACATGGAAATTTAGACATACCAATTTATTTCCTTAGAAAATTATATGCAGAATTTGTGTTGAAACTTAAAGTGAACTATTGGAGCATGAAGCCCAACATGGGCTTAGGACTAGGAGCTCCTCAAGATAGACCCTCTTCCCAGCAAAAGAAACTTGGCACTTTTGTCCCCCCGCCCTGATATCTCCCCCCCCCCCCCCTCCTCGAGTGCAGCATCCAGATATTATGGTAGAGGCTAGCTCTCAGACCATTAGAGCCATTCATAGGCTGAGTAGCCTAATGATATCTCAGGTTAGGTTAGTCCCGCCTCCTCGTGTTGATGATGTTGGTGCCAGTTCATCATCGGCTAGCTCATCACACATTTGTGTGCCTCACACTTGCATTACATGCAAGAATATTTTCTTGGGATCCATAGGTGATCTTCCTCAGTATCATTTTGTATTAGACGAGGATACACCAGACCCACGTGCAGAGGCTACAGACCCTGATGTGAGAGAGGAGGGAAATGCAGAGGCATGGACTCCTTCATTTTTGGTATGTGTATACATTTTTTTGCTATGACATATGCGATTTAAAATTAATTTTTATAATAGAGTAATTTTAATTTTTAAGCCATTCTGACTTTTACATGTATGTGATCTTCATTCATGTTTAGTTAATGACCGAGGAGGAGCTGAGACAGATAGATGATGCTACACTCTCGACCATTTCATTTGTCCTTGAGACATCTATGGTACATTATGTTGTGTTCGCATTTTTTTTTTCTATTTGATATTGTAGCATATATGGTTGCTAATCTTTCTTTTATCTTGCAAATACCACCTGCCCCGAGGGGACAAACTGTTGGGGATGAGCCAGCATGCACTAACAAAGGAAAGGTAATTAGATGTTTTCTAATTGATTAAATATCGATGCATTCTTGTAAAATGTTTTTGGTAATCTCATTTAATTACATTCTTTATTGTATATAGGGTGCGGCTACTGGCGATGAGCCTATATAGATTCGGTGTCCTAGATCATCAGGGATTTCCATTTGCACAGAGAGCCCCATTGTATGTATAAGTATCATTTATTTTTTATTTTTCTTATTGATGTAGAGGAAAGTATGATTGTTGTTCTATACAATTTCTATGATTTTTTACGTACCAATAATGATTCATGTCTTGGATATGTTCATTACAACTTAAATAGGCTTATATGCACCTGTCCAACCGACCAAGTTGGTTACAAAGTTTTATTTAATCAAAGAAATACCAAATTACTACTTTCCCTCCAAAACTAATATGACCATTTGAATTTGAAATTCAAATTTCAAACTATAGTTTTTATGAATTCCTTAACTTTCTAAACTATTCCATTAACTCAAAATTGGTCATATGGATTTATTAAATGCAACTAAGTATGAAACTATCCTAAGACTACCCCATATGGCTCTTTTGGCCATTTTACATCATGTTGCCCTTAGGTCCTTACTAGGAATTTTATGAATTTTGTCTTTCAAAGTACATTGTTTATTACATAATTCCATTATTGGTTTTAATATATCCCAATTAACAATCAATGATGTCTTTGATCCTCTATCTTCATCTGGTACCAAGGCTCTCTTAGATGATTTAATAGGTGCCCCTGCACCAAACACCCCACCTTCAAAGTAACTCTTGTCCCAAGAGTTAAGGGGTACTATCTTCTTTCCTCCCATCCTTCTAGAGGGATGTTTGCAACTTTGCACCTGCAATGTATTACTGTGCACACCTGCATACAAATCATTAGAAACAAAAAACATTGGATCCTTGTTACCAGTCATGGTAACCTTACTGCCTGTTGATTGTGAACAGTCATGTTTTATCCTTGACAAAGGCTAACTAACTTGTTGTCTGAGGTCATGCTGACCCTGTCTCTTATCGTCCATGGATATGTTCACTTCTTTGTTCACTCTCATCACCAAAGGACACCATACTATTCCTATCATCACTCCTTTTTTTGTCACTGTCTGCTTGTAAGCAGAATTCTGAGTTTTTTTTTGAACAATCTCATCCTTCATAACCAAAAGAGATGGCTTCAGTGGTAGATCTATCATATCATGTTTACTCTCCCTCTGCTCCTGCAAGTCCACAAACTCTTTCTTGCCAAAACAAATAACTCTTTCCTCATCATGACCAATGAAAGGATTTAGCTTAAACTTCACACTATCTTTGTGTACTATATAAACATTTGATGAGCCAAAATGAATAGTGTTCCTTGATGCTTGCCAAGGCCTTCCAAGGATTACATGGCAGCATGTCATTAGAATGACATCACATATAACTTGATCTTTATATTCTCCTATAGAGAAATCCACTATCACTTGCTCCCTTACAACAATATTTTGTGCATCACTGACCAAAGATGCCCTATATGGTCTATTAATAGGATACTTCTTCAATCCTAGTTTATTTACCATTTCATAAGACACTAAATCATCAAAGGAACCAAAGTCTATCATCATCTTACAAATCTTACCATGGCTCATGCAATTTTTCCTAAAAATGGATGGTCTAGTCTCCTTTTGCTACTGCATTTGTGGTCCTCTTCTCACCATCAAAGATTCTCCTTCAAGTTCAGGGTCTACATTATCGTACTTCTTTTCTTCCTCTTTTCCTTGGGTCAAGGTGACTCTCCTCTCCTCCTTCCTAAAATCCACACCTTTCTCAGGGCACTTGTAGGATTGATTGCCTACTCCTCCACATGTGAAGCATTTACCTGTGAAAACACTATTACCTCTTCCACTTCCAAATCTTCCTCCCCTGAAACTTCCTCTTGTCTCAGATGTAATTTCTTTTCCTTTATCTTTGTCTTGATTGTTTGAAGTGTCAAACTAACTTCTTACACCTCTTCCTCTCATTGTTCCACCACCTCTCTGATTTGCTTGCCTCTCATTCTTTCTTTTCAACTTCTCCTTTGCTCGGATTGCCAACTGAAAACATTCTCCAAGTGTCCTTGGTACATTCAATCCTATTTCATCTTGAATATTGTACTTGAGGCCATTAATGTATCTAGCCACCTTCTCATCTTCATCTTCCAATCCTCCCCTAATACTCAGGGTATGGAATTTCTTAGTATAGGACATGACATCCATATCCCCTCTGTTTCAAATTGTTCCTTCTTATCTTTATTTGGATTGCTAAATCAGATGGCAAGAATTGATTTCTCACCATGGTCTTCATTCTCTCCCAATCTAAAATCTTATTCAATCCCCTTTTGATGCAAAGTCTGCAGCAACTACCTTCCACAAGACAATAAATGGCTATCACAATCCAACTTAGGATTCTAGGACTTCTCAAGAGTCCTCTTACCCACTCTGAGTATACTCAACCTCCAAGCCAAACAAGGCAATCCCACTTCAAAAGCCTCACCAATTGTCACCAAAAATGGAGACAATCATGGAAATACTGTTCCAACGCAAAATCATCAATTTGTTTGGTTCCACCAAACTCTCAACACACCTTTGCACTTCTAGGCCTATAAACCTTGTAGCCTTCCAATTAGCTTCTTTGCACTTTTCTCCCAGTATCGCTTAACAGAATACAAACTTCTCCATAGGTCCAAACACCCTTCTTGGCACATACTAAGAATCCAAAAGCTTTTGGGCTGATCTTGCTCCAGCACCCTCCAAACTGCTTCTTGGTACCTAGGCCTAGTTGATCAAGTTAGGCTAGGGTTTCAAGGAAGAATGGGCAAGGTGGGTTCCCAATACCCAAAACACTTAAGAAAATCTCCAACATAGTCAATGCATGCAACTCCAGCACTCAAACTAATCAGAAGTTCCTGCAACGATGATTGTCACCAATTACCTTGCAAAAACTAGTCAAGCACATGGGTTTGCTTGACCTAGGGCCGACTTGGAAAAATAGTTTCCCTTCTCTCTAGGCCTCCAACCTCTGGCATTATGTTGCCTAGTATCCTAACTTGCATATCCCTCAGTTTTTGAGGGTGCCACTGGTGGGAATGCAAGTTAGGGATGCATTTGTGGAAGGGTCTAGGAAACAAGGCTTTTCATACCACCTTCTACTAAAATGCAAATAACTTTTAAACCCCAACTCCTTTTTGAGTCAAACCAAAACCAAAAGTTTCCTAACTCACCCTTGCAACTATTTCATACACTTATTAATCATAAAATTTTTGTATGGATCCATACTAGTGTATAAGTCAAGCGATCACCAGTAAATTTCAAAAAAGTTGAAGTTTTTATTGTTTTTTCTCCAAACCACCGTACACTCTGATCTCCCTCTTTCAACTGAGATCACATATGACATATATAAAGGTCTGCATGACCATTGGAACAACCATATAGGCATTCCCAACCATAAAACAAACAAACAACCACTTTTTGCTAATATTGTTTAGACTCTAAATACCCTATTCTAAGGTCTTTTGGTCCCATGGAGTCACTTGGTTTATAACCACACCAAAATTATTGTGAGCCTTACATGTGCCTTTATTAACAAACATATAGACCAACTTGTAAAATATGGACCAAACCTTTATTCGAACTTCCTAATCTACTTGAATCCTCGCTTTCATGGAGTGGCAAGGTGTCTGGCAACATAGATACTTGTTCCCCCCTGCGACATAGGTTAGGTGCCCTGGACCACCTTTCCTCTCTCTCATTCTGAACACTAGTCCACCAAGTGAGTGCTATTCCTCTCAGTCTTGCTTTTGCTACTTTTACCTTCTTATCTACCTCTATGTCTTGAAGATCAAAGTAGTTCTCAAGGGCCTCTATCCACCCTAGCACTTCTTCACTATCCATTTTACCCTGGTATATTGGAAAATCAATATGGTTCTTCCCACCATTACCTTGTACTGCCTTAATGATTCTCATAAAGCTCCTTTCTTCAGGATCATCTATTGTCTCATGCTCTTGCCTTGCATTACCAACCTCTTCTTCTTCATGGTTCTCTCGATGATTTCTTCCTCTAACCTCTTCTCCTCTAGGTTCTTGCCTTTCCTTTTCTAAGGATTCTATCCTTGCAATAAGCTTCAGCCTCTCTCTTCTCATCTATATTTCTTCCCTCACTCTAGATGCTTCAAGTTCTCTCCTCTCTCTTTTCTCTCTTGCCAACTCTTCTCTCAATTCTTCAAGTTCTCTAGCCATTTGATTTTTAGGAGGCATTTTCACAAAAAGTTTTCTTCCTTCCCAAGGGCCAACTCACTGATTCTCTTTCTTTCCTCACCAAGAAATCTCTGGACACCACTTATGTACCTTTCAACTCTGGGACAGACAAGGAGGAATTAGACATGCCAAGGCTTCAACAAAGGGACCAGCACACTAAGGATGACAAAGACTCCTATGATGACGAAACCTACAACTTATCTACTTCCAAAAGACCTTTTTGATTCTCTGATACCATTTGATATAGAGGATGGAGGATCTAATCACAAACTTGCAAATTCAAGCACAATACCAACCCAACCCCTATGTTTCAATGGTGTTCCCAAATGCACACAATGCCACCAAAGACTCCAAACTTGGATTTACATTCACCAAGTCTTCCCTCCACCTCTACACACCTTAAAAAAATTCAAATAATATGTTTCTAAGGTTTACAAACCCACAAATCTTTGGTAGATACATTAGAGACCAGTTTTGCCCTTTACTAGGCTATTCTCTTCTTTGGATCAACAGACCCTGTTTTCTTAATTTTTCAACCAAAATTTCCAAAACACAAAGAAAATAAAATATCTTTTTAGATACTATTTCTTGATTTTTATAACATATCCAAAAATTAGATATCACTCCTTTGGAAAGATTGTACGAAACAGGGCAGTTTGTCTCAGAATTAGGCCTAATTAGACCACTTTTACAAATAAAGTACCCATCAAACTTGCAATCTGACTTAATCCTTTTTCATAGTCTCTATTAATTATCTAAATCAAAGGATTTTCAAGATTATAGGTTTTGGTCACACTTCTAAACACCCAAACTTCAAAACCCTCCTTAAAATGGCTTAAAAACTAGGGCCTGCTTGTTCAAACCCCAAAACTCAATTCTAGAACTTCTCCTTTAGAATTCACCATGTATTTACATATCTAAGATGATATTACCACTCATTCCAATACCATAAAGAACTTACAAAACAAAGGATTCTTCAAGTTGCTCTTGAAAACCAAGCACTTTCATTCAATTTTCTGAGACAATCTGTACAAATCTGACCCTCCAAGCCATACAATCACAATTTATAAGTTTCAAGGGATGTTTAGTAACCCCCTAAACCACCTCCAATAGGTTTCATTTGTTAACTCTTCATAAAATTTAAATTATGGTGTTTCCCTCCAAAAAAACACATAACCATTACTATTCAAATTTCTAACTATTAAACTATGCTTTTAATGGGCTTATTGAATGTTTTGACTTGTCTAATGACAAGATATGATCATGAAAACCTACATGAACCTATCAAATGACTCATCTATCATGTGAAATCCTAAAATCCTATCTCATGCCCAATTACAACTATTTTCCACATATGAGTCCAACATTATAACTTTGTATGCTTCCATGAGCCATAATTGGTGCAAGGATTGCCCAATTGACTTCAAGAGATGCTCCATGACCTCTGTAATGCCTTGGATCTTCAATTTCCCCTTGATGAGCATGGGATGCTCCTGCATCACTTATCTTCATAAATAAATTCAAAACTATTTTTTGTGATATTAACAACTACTATTTTGTATCTCATAAGAGACTCCTAGTGCACATGAGGTCTGATGGGACATTTATGTAGATTTGATGATGCAGCCACTCCCTCCTAAAGAGGAGCCTAAAATAGTAAGTTGTAGTTTGAATTCATGATTAAATATGTTATAAATTTATCATGCTATGAATTATAATGTTATAGTTTAAATTATAGATTCATCTGACAAAGGTATTTGAACATATACAGCCCACAATCAGAGAGGTACCAGCATTGCCGAGGGCATATGAGAGGACTCTTGACCGGTGCAGAAGGTTGAAGAGAGAGGTATTTATTATGAAATTTTTATAGTATTAATGTCCATTATGGAAAAGATCATTTATGCATTTGAGTAATTCAATGTTAGATACATAGAATCATATAAATTTAGTAGTCTAACTTTGGGTTTTCCTTTTTTGTTTATGTAGGAGGCATCGGATCCACCTAATGCAACGAAGAGGCTACATTTTGATCATCCAACAGCACCCTAGGATAGTATAGTTTTCGTAGGATGCATCATGAGACATTTTGAGATGGTATATACCACATTGTATATAGAAACATTGATATTATACACATTCTGATGGCATGATCAGCCAAATTTTGTATATAGATCTACATGTATTTTGATATATATTTGAGTACTTTGTCTATGGATACATGATCTTTGATATATATTTGTGTAAAATTTTGTCTATGGATACATGTATTTTGATATATATTTTTGTCATTTATGTGCACAATAATATACATATTAATTTAGTATCTAGTATTGTTCAATTTATCGTGGATCATGTGTCATGCCCTAAATTTTACTAGTAAAAACACAACAATTTTTTATTTTTTTTATAGCTTATGAAGTCGCATAAGAAATTACATATTGTAAAATAAGGTTATATTGAATAGGAGTTCAAGACTCATGTGGATAGTGTCATTCGATTGTAACATTTTAGTCACAGGTGGTTTTCAAATAGATTGGATGATAGTCTAGTTCAAGTTAGCGTCACGAATCAAATGAGAAAGTTCAAGATACAACACTCATAAATTAGTGAGGTAATTCATATCCTAACAAGCCTATAATACTAATATTCTATTAGGGTCTATCGGTTGTATCATATGGACTAGGTTGTGATTCTAGCATGTAAGGGAAGGGGATCAGAATTACTTATTATCCTCATTACCAATGTACACACATTCATTAATCATTACAATATATATTAATGTGACAATTACTATATGGTGTGGAAGTGTAGTATATCTTAATCGATTAAACACACGTATCTAGAGAATTTAGATTTAGTACTCATCACATGAGCACCCTTAGTCAAATAAGAAAATGTGCACTTATCTACCACACTATATCGGATCTAACCATTGGAAATTAGAAAAGATATGCCCCAAAGGTAGCTTCAAAGTCTACATGATGGAGAAGGGGCCACTTGCATTGATAGTATCCATCATTCAACACATTAGTTACACAACTTATGGAATAAACAATTTTTTTTATGTGTCAAACGTGTATCATGTGCTTGCATCCATATCTTACTGGTTACAAGTCCTCTCGAAGATTGGACTAATACTGATTGATTTTCTCCCTCTTTACTCTATTTAGTCATCCTTGTGCATTCTATCAACATTGCTTCCTCACCAAACTAGCACTCACTATAGTTTCCTAACTATTTCAATACATAAATTAAACTCACTCTAACAAAAGACAATTACTAACCATCTAGCTCATCAACTACTAACTAATCTAGCTACATTGCCATGCTTTCACATTTACTATTTTAATTACTATAATTACTATACTATTACATTTACTTTTTACATTATTAAATCTAATTATTCACCATAAGCTCACTTTCTCACTATCAATATTATTATTATCAAAGCAATTTAAGATTCAAAGTAGTTTCATAGTATGAATTAGTAAGCACATAAAATAAGGAACTCTTAGTAAGTCTAAGGGCCAATTCAAAGTACTTAACTCAATAATAATTCACAATCTGTATTTAAACACATCCTACTACACCATCGTATTGAGTGTGTCAATTTAAATTTGTTAGATGAATTGTTTATGCAAGGATTAGGTGCAAGCATATAAATAAGGTTTGTATAGAACATAGCTTGTCATATCATGAAATTAATTTGATTATTTCCTTGCTTAGAATTGCATTAAGCTTGGTAATTAAAATCAATGTTATCCATGCATGTGATATGAACATAAAATTTTCCTTCCAAATTATTGAGTGCACAACAAGATTCTAAGCAATCCACTAAGTTTTAAATGTATACAATCAATGGTATCACATAACATCTATGTATTGTTATTTTCAACTAGTCATTTACAATACCACAAGGAGAAAACTTTCTTTCACATTTTCAAATGATAACAATGATGTCAAAGCAACTATGTGACTCATACCAATGCTTTCATAACAATATAAACTCCAAATGAAACATGCATATACAACCTTATCAATTATTTCCTCTACACGTACATTAGGTAACAATGATACAATCTCCTTCCATCATAATGGGCCAACATAAGGGACTTTTCAAAATCATAAGGAACATGAACATTGAAATATATGGACAATGAGTCACAATACAACAAGATGCACAATGGTGTCACACTAATCTACATGGAATGAACACCATTCAAGCACTCACATGAATGCTACTCCACAATGCAATGCAATGCATACTCCATTGATAAAATCCACACTTGCATATTTGCTTAACCATGCTAAAAGAAAGAAATGGAAAAGAAGCAAGTTTGAGATACCAACCTTGGTCCAAGCTAGGGTAAGGATAGTTGTAGTAGAGCTCCCCTAATCTCCCTCCAAAACCTAACTGTCTCTAAAATTAGAGAGTGGGAAAACAGACCACTAGTTTGACCAAGACCCTCTAATAAATCCTTCCCACTAACTTATTTTAGCAAAAAAACTAAGCCACTCCATCCTTACAAACTTGTCTCCTTTAACGGTTCATTGATTGCCCTCACGAGCTCTAAGTTATGACCCTCGAAGGATCGACCTCAAAATGCACTTAGAGCACCTTGGAGACTCCTTGGTACGGGGTGGCTGCAAATGATGGATGGTCTTCGTGGCCAAAATAAGAGTGTGACTAAGGTTCACCCGCCCATCTGGAGCTAACAACACTAATGATTCGATGCCAAGATCAGCGATTTCAAAGTTACGCTATGGTGCACCTATGAACTGAGGCACACTGTGAGTTTTGGCATCGAGCGAGATCGTTGTGCTGAATCCAAATAGAATGTGATCTCTCAAAAATGAGATAGGTTATTTTAGGCTTCAATATCACCGTCCTGTAGCATTTGATAGTTCATCGATAGCCCTCATGAGCTCTGAGTTATGACCCTTGAAAGATCAACCTCAAAATGCACTTAGAGAACCTTGGGGACTCCTCGATATGGGGTGGCCGCAAATGATGGATGGTCTTCCTGGCCAAAACAAGGGTGTGACTAGGGTTCACCTGCCCATCTAGAGCTAATGGCACTGACGATTTGATGCCAATATCAGCAGTTTCAAAGTTACGCTATGGTGCACCTATGAACTAAGGCACACTGTGAGTTTTGGCATCGAGCGAGATCGCTGTGCCGAATCCAAACAAAATGTGATCTCTCAAAAATGAGATATGTTATTTTAGGCCTCAACATTAGTGTCCTATAGTATTCAATAGTTTATTGATAGCCCTCACGAGCTCTGAGTTATGACCCTCAAAATATTGACCTCAAAATGCACTTAGAGAACCTTGGGGACTCCTGAGTACAGGGTGGCCATGGACGATAGAGGGTCTCCATGGTTGGAACAAGGGTGTCACTATGGTTCACCCACCCACTCGGAGCTAATGGCACTAACTTGTAGTTGTTAGGAGTTAGATTTTGAAAAGTTGTCAAGAAAGGTTGACCGCTTTGACTTGTATCATGAAAGGTTTCTTTGTGCCTTGCTTGATTGTTTGAAGACTACTCCATGTGTAACTATCTTTCTTGGAAAAAAAATTTCTTTTGAACATCAAGCTTGCAATATTATCAATTATTGTCAAACTTTTTCAACCAAGTCAAACGTCAAGTGCAAATATTTGTTTTCATTTTTTGCTAAGGGGAGTTTCATAAATTGACTTTGATTTTCTATGTCTCTAGTGCTTGAACATGCTTAAAATGGCTCTTTGGTCTTAGAGCTATTGGTATTTTCTAACTTCATGGTCTATGATATGCATACTAAGAATTTATTTCACTAAATGGTTTCCTTGATCTATTGACTACACTTAAATTTGTTCACTTGTCATCTCTCTTTCTTTATCTACATTGCTATTTAGGATTTTTTCATAGCTCTTGACTTGAGTCACTAGTGTTGTAACCTGCTTGGACAATTTGTTTGACAAGTCACTCATTCATTTCTACCTCTCTTTGACATGTGAACACTCTACCTCTCTAGTTTGGACATCAAGTTATCTTGTGTCACCTTATTAGCTTCCTCTAGTCTCCTTCATGTTTTATTATCTATCTACCACTATGGTATTCAAACCTTGTGCTACCAAACCTCAACCAAATCTAGATGATCATGATATCCTCCATGCCACTAAAGAGTTTCAAGATCTATATGTTCAATACAAAGAGCTAGAAGAGACAAATAATCTTTCTTACCTTCATCTCTCTAAGCACATGATAGAAATCAATTCTAAACTTGAGAAAAGGTTAGAGGAGAATATTGCACTCTTAAATTAATCTCCCTTAAGACCTTTACCTACACACGGGTCATCTTCTTCAAGGTCTACATATTCTATGCCAAGACATCAAATATCTTCATCTTCTAGATCTAAAGACCTCTTTAGAGAACAAGCAAGTGATACCTCCTTTGAGCCTATGCAAAACTTTCATTATGGACCTATCTTTGACCAAGATAGTGATGAAGACATGGATGCATTCTATTCACTTAAGAAACAACAAAATTCTCATGGAGAAATTTTTGAGAGAACTTTTACTCCATTGGAATATTCTCATGATAACATCTTGCAAACACTTCTTGATAATGAATCCATCACATTACTAGACAACTCTAGACCTTATGAACCCAAAATCAAACCTCCATGGTGGAGAAATTATCATTATTGCCACTTCCATGGAAGAAAATTTCATAAAACTAAAGATTCCATAGTGTTGAAACATAAAATCAAATATCTCATTTATGATGGGATTGTTGATACCTCTAATGACTCATGTGTCACAAGATCATGCTGATGAACCTATGTTAGGTGATGATTTTCTTGACAACTTCACTTCTTATAACACCAATGAACCTCCTAAAGTGCCAAAGCTTTCGAAAATGCCTCCATCAAACAAAGAACCTAATTCTTTCCATATAGACCATGCGTACCCTCAAGGGCTACAACTAAAATAAAATCAAGCTAACCTTCACTTGTCTACAAACCTTTTCCATGCTACTGAGACTAAATATCCTCAACATTCATGCAATACTATGATTAATATGCCCACTTTAGCTAATCCTACATTATTTCTTTAAGATTCTATCATGCACACCTCACATTTTCCCTTGTCCTTAGAAGGTGCTCCATATAAAAATGACTCTCAAAAGGAAAAATATATAAATAAAGATCAAGATCAAACACCTTTTCATCTCATCCAAAATTTCACCTTTCTATATCATGTGTGTTACCCACCTCCTACATATGATGAGGATACCATTTCCACTACCTCCGTTGAGCTTACTAAAACTTATGGGAAAAGTGATCTTTCTATGCTATATAAAGAAAGATGTCAAGATCAAAGTGTCCCCTCATGTTCTACTTCTCCATATCCACTTCAAAACTATGCTCAAGATTCAAACACTCCTATCAAAGGTCTTTCTCCTATAAAAGGTACTCATGAGTCTATTAATGACTTTGGTCATGCTAGTCACTCTAAAGATGTTGAAATCCCTAGTCACTATCCCTTTGCATTTCGTAATTGTATCATTGGTCCTTATCCATCTAATCTAAAGTCTTCAAACCTTCTCCTACACTTTCTACTTCTAGCTCTCCAAATTCTCTCTTGAAAGACTTTAATATTGAACATAAATCTAAGTTGACATTCAATATTCCAAAGGCTTCCACTCCATTTTCTTCCAAACATCTTTTTCAAAAGCTTACAAATATTCCACTCAATCTTCTTCTAACATTGTCCTACCAGCTCATACATCTAAACCTTGATCCATTTCCTCCATGATTCCTCCATCATTCAGAAACCCTCCAAGGTGTGTAAATGTTTATCTTCCCCACTTTGTCACCTACCCTTATGCAATGTTTTCAAAGCTGCACTTACCTACTATCCATACTCATACAATCCTTCCAAGGAATGAACTCTTATCCTACTATCATCTCACTTCCTTCACCCTATCAACATCATTGAGCATACTTATCTATGGTCTTGGCTTATCATAACTTATCTTTCCTTTAGGAACACTATCTAACTTGAAAATAGTTGACCTATTTCTAAATTTTTTTTAAAAAATAGAAAAGAAGATAAAAAATGTGCCTTGGTGAAAACCATTATCTTATCCATAAGATGCCCTATTTTACTTTCTCATTCACTCATAACCTTCATATCCAACTTCATATCATGTCATTATGCATGTGCTATCTTGCTTATTGGCTTTAATTGTGTATCCTACATGCTATCTTCTTTCATGGATTTCATGGCTTATCCCAAATGTGCTTCATACAACTTTTCAATATGAAAGTGTTTCAAAACATTATACAATATTATGACTCTTTATGCTTTCAAATGCTATGATTGGTTGAAAAATGGAAGAAATCAAGTATTCTAATTGTTCATCCATACTTTCAAGATTTTTCTTATTTGATTAGTTTGATAAAAATAGTTTTAATAATCATAATGTCAGCTTTATGTCAAACAAGGAAAAAACCAAATTTGTAATAAGATATCCACATGCAGTTATCTTTCATATAGTTATAAAAGCTCTTATAGCCTTGTATCACATGCAAATATGATTTGTAAGAACTTGTTCAATATCTTCCTCTTATAATTCCTTACAAAGAACCTACCAAAATACAAAAACCATATAGCAAAAAAGTACACATTTTACATCATAATACATCATAAATTTCAAAAATTCTCCCCAATACCACCCACCTCCAACTCTTCATGATGTACCTACATTCCAATATCATAAAAAAATTAGTAACTTATTGTATTAAATAAGATAATCATCAATTCATTAAATCATTATGAAGAAAATAACATAAGAAGTATATATACCTAGTTGAGTATTCCAATAGGGTCCTCTCTCTATTTTAGGGTCTCCAACAGGGCTTCATGATCAGCATTAGCAATAGTAAAAAGTTCTTTTACTTCTGGTCTTCCTTGATTTTTCAATAACTTTACATTTGTTGCTATAATAAGATGCGAATATATGAGAATTACTTTGTGCTTCTGATAGTCTTCAAATGCCAAAATTATGTTCCTTCTAAGCATGTATGTCCATAGCCATGTTCCAGCAACAACCACTGAACCAGTAGGATATGTGAATCCATCATAATCTATGATCGGTTGTGCAAGTTTTTGTTTGCCTCTTACACAACGTGCTAGCAAATAATTGGATTTCTCATCATTCCCCTGTGGTGCAACCAATGCAAAGACATGCCCTGGCTGAAGTAGATCTGATAGATGGTTATGCTCAAGTGAACTTTCCATGTCATCATTTTTTATAGAGGGTATGATAGATGATGGAGTAAGATAATGTGGAGCCCATGTGTCCACCCAGTCACTTGACTCACAGTGATCCCAATCACACTGAAAACAAGTATGACAAAAACAAGCTAGTTGTCATGTCCAAATGGTCCATGTACTAGAATTAGAGCTCCGAAATGAATGCATTTTTTATGAGTCTCTCACTATAGCACAATCTGATCTATCACCTATGGAGCCTTCCTCAACCAACCAAAAGAACCTGTGTACCATTGAATCAAGAGTCCCCCCCTGTCATAATGCTAAACTACACCAATCAACAATGCTACGAGCATCAAGAAGCTCTGTTGTTGAAATCTTTAGTTGCTCCTTAACTAGAGCTCTCTTCACACATGCCCCTGCTCCATCATGTTCCCCTTTTCCATGGCCAGACTAAAAAAAACTCCAAATATGAGGCACCCCTCTCTCTACATGCATCCTACACAACCAATAAAACATGCGAGCATTTTTGAATTGAACTATAAAGTTATCTGACCAAATGATATGTCTATCCATAGCAATTGCACGCTTATGTAAGAAATCAAAAAAAATCTCAAAAAAATGTTGCACAAACTCATGAGAGTGAGATCTATCATCACTCATAAAAAAATGATACTCTCTAATAATCTTTCGATTATCTTCCGCGCTATCAGGGGCATGTCTATATGTTATGTAAACAAAAATTGCAATCTGAGTGGAGTTGTAATACTGAGATTGTGTCTCATTTTGAGGTTGCAATGTTTAGTTCTCCGCAAAATCAACAACTGATATAATAGTGCCAATGGGAAAAGTCTCCTTACACATTCTAAATTTTTTATCCAACCATTGAGACCTATGACTATGTCTTTCATACTTGTAAAAAAGATTTTCCTTGAAATTTAAAATAAAATTAGCCACACTGATATCTTTTCCAACCAATTCACATCTAGAGCTCTCACTCCTACTCTTTAATGTGTATTTCACCATTTCATATACCCTTTTTTCAGTATTGTCTTTCCAAGATCTTGTTTGAACCCCTCATGGAAACATGTGTCAAACTTGGATAAGCCACCACATTATGAACACTTCTCATTTAAGCAAGAATTTCTATAAAAGGAACAACCATCAACTCTATGACATAAGAGTTGATCTAGCAAGTCTCTTGATGATTTTGGAAGCCCACTAGCCCCACAATCCTCCAACATTTCTTTACTATGCAAAGTAGAATGGATGGAGTGTAATAGTTCATGGTGCATAGAAAACTCAACATGATATTTGCAACAACATGTATTTTGAATTTTGAGTGGCACACAATAAAATGGCTTCAAAGATTCAAAAGCCCTTTGTGATATATGAAGACTTGGATGACTCTCTCTAAATTGTTTGAACAACATAGTTTGACTTACCTCTAAATGGTGGTTAGGATGTGGTGTGTGGTCTGTGATGCCAATTCTCAACTTTAAGACATCTTTAGCATTGGGCGATACTCGTGAGTTAGAGTGCCAAAATTGTGTAATTTCTTCCTTCACATCGTCGGATAGCTTCTTATCAAAACGTGGAAGTCTCCCACTAAATGCCCATGTTTCATTTTGTAGAGGATCATCAATTTTCTCTTGTTGACTAAGTGCTCTTCTCAAAGTAGTATGATTTAGATTCAAATCAATACAAGTTTTTATCATATATCTACCCTTTCTCAAATGATGACTTACCAAAGAGGTTGTAATGACCCTTTGAGTAGCTCTATTATCCTTCTCTCTGCTATTTTTTCTAGTGCTATTGAGAGCACTGAAAATATTCTTCATGATAATGGCATTTCTTTTCAACTTTTTATTGACACGAATCTTCAATTTGGAAAGCATAGGTCTCATCTTTTGCATCTTTAATAAGTGCATGAAAAGCTGACATTTCTCTACCACTGTCTTGTTGCCGAAAAAAATTTGATATAGTCTTGAAGCCCATAACCGAATGGTTCTTTCTGATTTTTTTCCTTCCAAACTAGTAATAATTGTTTCATCAATTTCGATTATCCATTTTGGTGTTTTAGAACCTTCATGTCGATTATAATTAGGAGATATGTAAGGTTCTTGTGCATTAGGTTCCTGTGCATTGTCATCTTCGACATGGTCAATTATGCAATTTGGATTATGACTTGGTGGCATTTCTTCTTCAAAATTTTCATTCTCCAAATTTTCAATTTCAGCATTATCGTTTTCAATAGGTACATTTTCATTCCCCAACTGTACATATTCATTATCTGACTCTATGATTTCACCTTCGATTAATTCATCATCAACTTGACTAATATTTAGCATACATTGTTTTTTTCTTTGGTGTTCCATTTTGTCTCTTTCCCTATATGCCGCCATGTCTTCATTGGATATCTTCCTTTTGCATTTATCCTTTTGACGACTGTAGCTTCCCATTCAGATGACAAATTTGAACACCTAAGGTTATATTTTCAAAAAAAATTTGATTAGTTGGGCCTCAAAACACGACTTTTTCCAAAATTTGTGAAAATAGAAGTGAAAAAGTGATGTTGTCAGGTCTACAGGGACAAGGAATTATTGGGAATTAGTGCCAATAAAATCAGATATCCGATTATGTAAAAAGAATTTTTGGGAGGAAAACTTGCTATAATTACCCTCTTTTGCCATAATTATATTAATATTATGAAAATCATTGGAGGGAAACTGACTTTGGTTTATTACTAAGCTAATAGTATAGTAATATTAATATATAATAGTATCAATAGTATAATAGTATTAATATATAGAAATATTAATATATAGTATTAATATAGCTATAGTATCAATATTATTATTATACCCATAATAGTATAAATATTATTACTATAGATATAATAGTGTAAATATTTAGTATTTATTTATATTATTATTATTATGATGCTACAATATAGTATTAATATATATATTATTATAGCTATAATAGTATTATTATTATTACTATAGATATAATAATATTAATATTTAATTTTTATTTATATTATTATTATAATTATCATAAAATAGTATAAATAGTATATATATATCCTTTCATTTTTTAACCCATATACATACGAACAATTCGAATATGTCCCTATGCGTCCTAGGACCCATAAGGACATATGTCATCGATTAAAGGGTCAAAGGGTGTCATAGGTCACCCTTTGACCCATATTAACAATTCGAATATGTCCCTATGGGTCCTAGGACCCTTAGGGACATATCTCATCATTTAATGGGTCAAAGGAGGACATAGGTCACCCTATGACCCCCTTTGACCCATATGAACGATTCGAATATGTCCCTAGGGGTCCTAGGACCCCTAGGAACATATCTCGTCGTTTAATGGGTCAAAGGGGGTCATACGTCACCCTATGACCCCATTTGACCCATATGAACAATTCGAATATGTCCCTAGGAGTTCTAGGACCCCTCGGGATGTTTGTCATCGTTTAATGAGTCAAAGGGGGTCATAGGTCACTTATGACCCCCTTCACCAATATGAACAATTTGAATATGTCCTTAGGGGTCTTGGGACCCCTAAGGACATATTCAAATCATCCATATGGGTCAAAGGGGGTCATAGGTCACCCGATGACCCGCTTTGACCCATATGAACAATTCAAAATGTCCCTAGGGGTTCTACGACCCTTAGAGACATATGTCATCGTTGAATGGGTCAAAGGGGGTCATAGGTCACCCTATGACCCCCTTTGACCCATATGAATGATTCAAATATGTCCTTAAGGGTCCCAGGACCCCTAAGGACATATTTCATCATTTAATGGGTCAATGGGAGTCATAGCTCACCCTATGACCCCCTTTGACTCATATGAACGATTCGAATATGTCCTTAGGGATTATAGCACCCCCAAAGACATATGTCATCATTTAATGGGTCAAAGGGGGTCATAGGTCACCCTATGACCCCCTTTGACCCATTTGAACAATTCGAATATGTCCCTAGGGTTTCTAGGACCCCTAGAGACATATGTCATCATTTCACGGGTCAAAGGGGGTCATTGGTCAACTATGACCCCCTTGACCCATATGAACGATTTCAATATGTCCCTAGGGGTCCTAGGACCCCTAGGGACATATTAAAATTGTTCATATGGGTAAAAGGCGGTCATAGGTCACCCTATGACCCCCTTTGATCCATATGAACAATTTGAAATGTCCCTAGGGGTTCTAGGACCCCTAGCGACATATGTCATCACTTAATGGGTCAAAGGGGGTCATAGGTCACCTATGACCTCCTTGACCCATATGAACGAATACGTTCCTAGGGGTCTGAGGACCCCTAGCGACATATGTGATCATTTAATGGGTCAAAGAGACCTATGACCCCCTTTCACCCATATTACCTATTTGAATATGTCCCTAGGGGTTCTAGGACCCCTAGTGACATATGTCATCATTTAATGGGTCAAAGAGAGTCATAGGTCACCCTATAACCCCCTTTGACCCATATTACGCATTCGAATATGTCCATAGGGGTTATAGGACCCCTAGGGACATATGTCATCATTTAATGGGTCAAAGGGACCTATGACCCCCTTTGACCCATATTACCCATTTGAATATGTCCCTAAGGGTTCTAGGACCCCTAGAGACATATGTCATCGTTTAATGGGTCAAAGGGGGTCATAGGTCACCCTATCACCCCCTTTGACCCACATGAATGATTCAAATATGTCCCTTAGGGTCTTAGGACCCGTAGGGACATATGTCATCGTTTAATGGATCAAAGGGGGTCATAGGTCACCCTTTGACCCATATTAATGATTCGAATATGTCCCTATGGCTGCTAGCACCCCTAGGAACATATGTTATAGTTTAATGGGTCAAAGGGAGACATTGGTCACCCTATGACTCCCTTTGACCCATATGAATGATTCAAATATGTCCCTAGGGGTCCTAGGACCCCTAAGGACATATGTCATCATTTAATGGGTCAAAGGGGGTCATAGGTCACCCTGTGAACCCCTTTGACCCATATGAACAATTTGAATATATCCCTAGGGGTTCTAGGACCTCTAGGGACATATGTCATTGTTTAATGGGTCAAATGGGGTCATATGAACAATTCAAAATGTCCCTAGGGGTTCTAGGACCCCTAGAGACATATGTCATCATTTAATGGGTCAAAAGGGGTCATAGGTCACCCTATGACCCCCCTTTGACCCATATGAACAATTAGAATATGTCCTTAGGGATCCAAGGACCCCTAAGGACATATGTCATCGTTTAATGGGTCAAAGGGTGTCATAGGTCACCTTATGACCCCATTTGACCCATATGAATGATTCAAATATGTCCCTAGGGGTTATAGGACCACCTGCAAAATATGTCATCATTTAATGGGTCAAAGGGGGTCATAGGTCGCCCTATAACCCCCTTTGACCCATTTGAACAATTCGAATATGTCCCTAGGGGTTTTAGGACCCTTAGAGACATATGTTACTATGACCCCCTTGACCCATATGAATGATTTGAATATGTCCTTAGGGGTCCTAGGACCCCTAGAGACATATTCGAATCATTCATATGGGTCAAAGCCCCTTTGACCCATATGAACTATTCGAAATGTCCCTAGGGGTTCTAGGACCCCTAGCGACATATGTCATCGTTTAATGGGTCAAAAGGGGTCATAGGTCACCCTATGACCCACTTTGACCCATATGAACGATTCTAATATGTTCTTAGGGGTCCAAGGACTCCTAAGGACATATGTCATCGTTTAATGGGTCAAAGGGGGTCATAGGTAACCCTATGACCCCCTTTGACCCATATGAACGATTCGAATATGTCCCTAGGCATTATAGGACCCCCTAAGACATATGTCATCATTTAGTGGGTCAAAGGGGGTCATAGGTCACCCTATAACCCCCTTTGACCCATATGAACAATTCGAATATGTCCATAGGGGTTCTAGGACCCCTAGAGACATATGTCGTCGTTTAATGGGTCAAAGGGGGTCATAGGTGAACTATGACCCCCTTGACCCATATGAACGATTTGAATATGTCCTTAGGAGTCCTAGGAACCCTAGAGACATATTCGAATCATTCATGTGGGTTAAATCCCCTTTGACTCATATGAACAATTTGAAATGTCCCTTGGGGTTCTAGGACCCCTAGTGACATATGTCATCATTTAATGGGTCAAAGGGAGTCATAGGTCACCTATGACCCCCTTGACCCATATGAACGAATATGTTTCTAGGGGTCCGAGGACCCCTAGTGACATTTGTCATCGTTTAATGGGTTAAAGAGGCTCATAGGTCACCCTATGACCCCCTTTGACCCATATTACCCATTCGAAAATGTCCCTAGGGGTTCTAGGACCCCTAGTGACATATGTCATCATTTAATGGGTCAAAGAGAGTCATAATTCACCCTATGACCTCCTTTGACCCATATTACCCATTCGAATATGTCCTTAGGGGTCTTAGGACTCATAGGGACATATGTCACCATTTAATGGGTCAAAGGGACCTATGACCCCCTTTGACCCATATTACCCATTCGAATATGTCCCTAGGGGTTCTAAGACCCTTAGAGACATATGTCGTCATTTAATAGGTCAAAGAGGATCATAGGTCAACCTATGACCACCTTTGACCCATATGAACGATTCAAATATGTCCCTCGGGGTCCTAGGACCCATAGGGACATATGTCATCGTTTAATGAGTCAAAGGGGGTCATAGGTCACCTTTTGACTCATATGAACGATTTGAATATGTTCCTATGGATCCTAGGACCCCTAAGGACATATGTCATCATTTAATGGGTCAAAGGGGGACATTGGTCACCCTATGACCCTCTTTGGCCCATATGAACGATTTGAATATGTCTCTAGGGGTCCTAGCACCCCTAGGGACATATGTTGTGGTTTAATGGGTCAAAGGGGGTCATAGGTCACCCAATGACCTCCTTTGACCCATATGAACAATTCAAATATGTCCCTAGGGGTTCTAGGAACCCTAGGGACATATGTCATCGTTTAATGGGTCAAAGGGGGTCATAGGTCACCTATGACCCACTTGACCCATATGAACAATTTGAATATGTCCTTAGGGGTCTTGGGACCCCTAAGGACATATTGGAATCATTCATATGGGTCAAAATGGGTGATAAGTCACCCTATGACCCCCTTTGACCCATATGAACAATTCGAAATGTCCCTAGGAGTTCTAATACCCCTAGAGACATATGTCATCGTTTAGGTCACCCTATGACCCCCTTTGACCCATATGAATGATTCTAATATGTTTATATCATCGTTTAATGGGTCAAAGAGGGTCATAGGTCACCTTATGGCCCCCTTTGACCCATATGACTAATTCGAATATGTCCCTAGGGGTTATACGACCCCTAGAGACATATGTCATCGTTTAATGGGTCAAAGGGAGTCATAGATCAACTATGACCGCAATAACCCATATGAACAATTTGAATATGTCCCTAAGGGTCCTAGGACACCTGGAGACATATTCGAATCATTCATATGGGTCAAAGGGGGTCATAGGTCACCCTATGACCCCTTTTGACCCATATGAACAATTCAAAATGTCCCTAGGGGTTCTAGGACCCCTAGCGACATATGTCATCGTTTAATGGGTCAAAGGGGGTCATAGGTCACTTCTGACTCCCTTGACCCATATGAACAAATATGTAACTAGGGGTCCAAGGACCCCTAGCGACATATTTCATCATTTAATGGGTCAAAGAGGGTCATAGGTCACTCTATGACCCCCTTTGACTCATATGAACAATTCAAATATGTCCCTAATTGTTCTAGGACCTCTAGGGACATATGTCATCATTTAATGGGTCAAAGGGGGTCATAGGTCACCTATGACCCCCTTAACGCATATGAACAATTGTCATAGGTCACCTTATGACCCCCTTTGACCCATATGAACAATTCAAAATGTCCCTAGGGGTTCTATGACCCCTAGAGACATATGTCATCGTTTAATGGGTCAAAGGGGGTCATAGGGTGACCTATGACCCCCTTTGACCCATATGAACGATTCAAATATGTCCTTAGGGGTTTGAGGACCCCTAAGGACATATGTCATCATTTAATGGGTCAAAGGGAGTCACAAGTCACCCTATGACACCGTTTGACCCATATGAACGATTCGAATATGTCCTTAGGAGTTATCGGACCCTAAGAGACATATGTCGTCATTTAATGGTTCAAAGGTGGTCATAGGTCACCCTACGACCCCCTTTGACCCGT
Organism: Cupressus sempervirens; assembly: GCA_028749045.1. NCBI lineage: Eukaryota > Viridiplantae > Streptophyta > Pinopsida > Cupressales > Cupressaceae > Cupressus > Cupressus sempervirens. The sequence goes on along the minus strand of CM053791.1, from coordinate 395,724,885 downwards.
ATGAACAATTTGAATATGTCCCTAGCAGTTCTAAGACCCCTAGAGACATATGTCATCGTTTAATAGGTCAAAGGAGGCCATAGGTCAACTATAACTGCCTTGACCCATATGAACGATTTGAATATGTCTTGAGGGGTCTTAGGACCCCTAAAGACATTCGAATCGTTCATATGGGTCAAAGGGTTTCGTAGGTCACTTTATGAATTGCCTTGACTCATATGATCAATTTAAAATGTCTCTAGGGGTTCTAGGACCCTTAGCGACATATGTCGTTGTTTAATGGGTCAAAAGGGGTCATAAGTCACCTATGACCCCCTTGACCCATATGAACGAATATGTTCCTAGGGGTCCAAGGGCCCCTAGCGACATATGATGTCATTTACTGGGTCAAAGAGGGTCATAGGTCACCCTATGACCCCCTTTGACCCATATTACCCATTTGAATATGTCCCTAGGGGTTCTAAGACCCCTAGAGACATATGTCATCATTTAATGTGTCAAATGGAGTCATAGGTCACCTTGTGACCCCTTTTGACTCATATGAATGATTCAAACATGTCCCTCGGGGTCTTAAGATCCGTAGGGACATATGTCGTCGTTTAATGCGCCAAAGGGGTCATAGGTCACGCTATGACCCCCTTTGACCCATATGAATGATTCGAATATGTCCCTATGGGTCTTAGGAGCCCTAGGGACATATGTCATTGTTTAATGGGTCAAAAGGGGTCATAGGGTGATCCTAAGGACATATGTCATTGTTTAATGGGTCAAAGGGAGTCATAGGTCACCCTATGAACCCATTTGACCCATAGGAACGATTTGAATATGGGACCCCTAGGGACATATGTCATCGTTTAATGGGTCAAAGGGGGTCATCAGTCACCCTATGATCCCCTTTGACACATATAGCCCATTCGAATATGTCACTAGGGGTACTAGGACCCCTAAGGACAAATGTCATTGATTAATGAGTCAAAGGGGGTCATTGGTCAACCTATCACCCCCTTTCACCCATAAGAATTATACGAATATGTCCCTAGGGGTCCTAGGGGTACCCATAAGGACATATGTCATTTCTTTCATCGGTCAAAGGAGGTCATAGGTCACCCTTTGACACCCTTTGACCCTTACGAATGATTCGAATATGTCCTTAGGGGTCCTAGGACCCCTAGGAACATATGTCATCGTTTAAAGTGTCAAACATGGTCATAGGTCACCCTATGACCCCCTTTGACCCATATGAATGATTCGAGTATGTCCCTAGGGGTCCTAGGACCCCTTGGAACATATGTCATCGTTTAATGGGTCAAAGGGGGTCATAGGGTCCTTTGACCCATACGAATGATTCGAATATGTCCCTAGGGGTCCTAGGACCCCTAGGGACATATGTCATTGTTTAATAGGTCAAAGGGGGTCATATGTCACCCTTTGACCACCTTTAACCCTTATGAATGGTTCGAATGTGTCCCTAGGGGTCTTAGGACCCCTACGGACATATGTCATCGTTTAATGGGTCAAAGAGGGTAGTAGGTCACCCTATGACCCCCTTTGACCCATATGAACGATTCGAATATGTCCCTAGGGTTCTTAGGACCCCTAGGGACATATGTCATCGTTTAATGGGTCAAAGGGGTCATAGGTCATGCTATGACCCCCTTTGACCCATATGAACGATTCAAATATGTCCCTAGGGGTTGTAAGACCTCTAGGGACATATGTCGTTGTTCAATGGGTCAAAACCTATGACCCCATTTGACCCATATGGCCCATTCGAATATGTCCCTAGGGGTCCTAGGACCCCCAAGGACATATGTTATCGTTTAATTGGTCAAAAGGGGTGATAGGTCACCCTATGTCTCCCTTTGACCCATATGAATGATTCGAATATGTTTGTAAGGTTTCCATAACCCCTAAGATTATTAAGACCCTTAGGAACATATGTCGTCGTTTAATGGGTCAATGGGGGTCATAGGTCAACCTATGAAAACCATTGACCCATATGAACTATTCGAATATGTCCTTAGTGGTACTAGAACCCCTAAGGACATATGTCATCATTTAATGTGTCAAAGAGGGTCATTAGTCACCCTATGACTCCCTTTGACCCATATAGCCCATTCGAATATGTCACTATGGGTCCTAGGACCCCTAGGGACATATGTCATTTATTAATGAGTCAAAAGTGGTCATAGGTCAACCTATGACCCCCTTTGACCCATAGGAACGATTTGAATATGTCCTTAGGGGTCTTGGGACCCCTAAGCACAGATGTCATTGTTTAATGGGTAAAAGGGGGTCATAGGTCACCCAATGACCCCCTTTGACCCATATGAATGATTCGAATATGTCCCTAGAGGTCCTATGACCCCTAGAGACATATGTCATCGTTTAATGGGTCAAAAGGAGTCATAGGTCACCTTATGACCCCCTTTGACCCATAGGAATGATTCGAATATGTCTCTAAGATTTTTACGACTCCTAGGGACATATGTCATCATTTAATGGGTCAATGGAGGTCATAGTTCAACCTATGACAACCTTTGACGCATATGAACTATTCGAATATGTCCTTAGTGGTACTAAAACCTTTAGGGACATATGTCATCGTTTAATGTGTCAAAGAGGGTCATCAGTCACCCTATGACCCCCTTTGACCCATATAGCCCATTTGAAAATGTCACTTGGGGTCCTAGGACCCCTAGGGACATATGTCATCGATTAATGAGTCAAAGGGGGTCATAGGTCAACCTATGACCCCCTTTGACCCATAAGAACTATTCGAATATGTCCTTAGGGGTCCTAAGACCTGTAAGCACATATGTCATTCTTTCATGGGTAAAAGGGGGTGATAGGTCACCCTATGACCCCCTTTGACCCATATAAATGATTCAAATATGTTCCTAGGGGTGTTAGGACCCGTAGGGACATATGTCATTGTTTAATCGGTCAAAGGGGGTCATAGGTCACCCTACGACTCCTTTTGACCCATATGAACTATTTGAATATATCCCTAGGGGTCCTAGGACCCCTAGGGACATCTGTCATCGTTTAATGGGTCAAAGGGAGTCATAGGTCACCCTATGAGCCCCTTTGACTCATATGAACGATTCGAATATGTCCCTAGGGGTCCTAAGACCCCTAGGGACATATGTCATTGTTTAATGGGTCAAAGTGGGTCATAGGTCATGCTATGACCCAATTTGACCCATATGAACGATTCGAATATGTATCTAAGAGTCGTAGGACCTCCACGGACATATGTCATTGTTCAATAAGTCAAAATCTATGACCCCCTTTTATCCATATGGCCCATTCGAATATGTCCTTAGGGGTCCTAGGGACATATATTGTCGTTTAATTGGTCAAATGGGGTCATACGTCACCCTATGTCTCCCTTTGACCCATATGAATGATTCGAATATGTCTGTAGGGGTCCCATGACCCCTAGGGACATATGTCATCATTTAATGGGTCAAAGGGAGTCATAGGTCACCCTATGACCCCCTTTGACCCATAGGAACGATTTGAATATGTCCCAAGGATTCTTAGGACCCCTAGGGACATATGTCATCGTTTAATGGGTCAAAGGGGGTCATAGGTAAATCTATGACCACCTTTGAACCATATTAACTATTCGAATATGTCCTTAGTGGTACTAGAACCCCTAGGGACATATGTTATCATTTAATGGATCAAAGGGGGTCACAAGTCACCCTATGACCCCCTTTGACCCATATGGCCGATTCAACTATGTGTCGTCGTTTAATAGGTCAAAGGGGGTCATAAGTCACCCTCTGACCCCCTCTGACCAATTTGAACAATTTTAATATGTCCGTAGGGGTCTTATGACCCTTAGGGATATATGTCATCGTTTAATGGGTCAAAAGGAGTCATAGGTCACCTTATGACCCCCTTTTACCTAGATGAACAATTTGAATATGTCCCTAGGGGTTCTAGGACCCCTAGACACATATGTCATCGTTTAATGGGTCAAAGGGGGTCATAGGTCACCCAATGACCCCCTTTGACCCATATGAACGATTTGAATATGTCCTTAGGGGTCCCAGGACCCTTAAGAACATATGTCATTGTTTAATAGTTCAAAGGGGGTCATAGGTCACCCTATGACCCCCTTTGACCCATATGAATGATCTGAATATGTCTCAAGGGGTTATAGGACCTCCAAAGACATATGTCATCGTTTAATAGGTCAAAGTGGGTCATAGGTCACCCTATGACCCCCTTTGACCCATATAAACAATTCAAATATGTCCCTAGGGGTTATAGGACCCCTAGAGACATATGTCGTCGATTAATTGGTCAAAGGGGGTCATAGCTAACCTATGACCTCCTTGACTCATATGAACGATTTGAATATGTCCCTATGGGTCTTAGGACCCCTAGGAACATATGTCGTCGTTTAATGGGTCAAAAGGGGTCATAAGTCACCCTATGACCCCCTTTGACCCATATGAACAATTTAAATATGTCTCTAGGGGTCATAGGACCCCTAGGGACATATGTTGTTTAATGGGTCAAAGGGGGTCATAGGTCACCTTATCTCTCCCTTTGACCCATATGAATGATTCGAATATGTCTGTAGGGGTCCCATGACCACTAAAGACATATGTCATCGTTTAATGGGTCAAAGGGAGTCATAGGTCACCTTATGAACCCGTTTGACCCATATGAATGATTCGAATATGTCCCTAGGATTCTTAGGACCCCTAAGGACATATGTCATCATTTAATGGGTCAAAGGGGGTCATAAGTCACCCTATGACCACCTTTGACCCATATGAATGATTCAAATATTTTCTTAGAGGTACTAGAACCCCTAGGGACATATGTCATCATTTAATGGGTCAAAGGGGGTCATAAGTCACCCTATGCCCCCCTTTGACCAATTTTAATAATTTGAATATCTCCTTAGGGGTTTATGACGCCTAAGGATATATGTTATTGTTTAATGAGTCAATGGGAGTCATAGGTCACCCTATGACCCCCTTTGACCCTTATGAACATTTTGAATATGTCCCTAGGGGTTCTAGGACCCTTAGAAACATATGTCATCATTTAATGGGTTAAAGGGGTCATAGGTCACCCTATGACCCCCTTTGACCCATATGAATGATTCAAATATGTCCTTAGGGGTTCCAGGACCCCTAAGGACATATGTCATCGTTTAATGGGTCAAAGGGGGTCATATAAATAATTTGAATATGTCCCTAAGGGTTATAGGACCGCTAGAGACATATGTCATCTTTTAATGGGTCAAAAGGGGTCATAGGTCACCCTATGACCCCCTTTGACACATATGAGCAATTTGAATATGTCCTTAGGGGTTCTAGGACCCCTAGAGACATATGTCATCGTTTAATGGGTCAAAGGGGGTCATAGGTCACTTATGACCCCCTTAACCCATATGAACGATTTGAATGTCCCTAGGGGTCCTAAGATCCCTAGAGACATATTCGAATCATTCATATGGGTCAAAGGGGGTCATAGGTGACCCTATGACCCGCATTGAACCATATGAACAATTAAAAATGTCCCTAGGGGTTCTAAGACCCCAAGAGACATATGTCATCATTTAATGAGTCAAAGGGGGTCATAGGTCACCAATGACCCTCTTGACCCATATGAACGAATATGTTCCTAGGGGTCCGAGGACTACTAGCGACATATGTCATCATTTAATGGGTCAAAGAGGGTCATAAGTCATCCTATGATCCCCTTTAACCCATATTGCCCATTCGAATATGTCCTTAGGGGTTCTAAGACCCCTAGAGACATATGTCATCATTTAATGGGTCAAAGAGAGTCATAGGTCACCCTATGACCCCCTTTGTCCCATATTACCCATTCGAATATGTCCCTAGGAGTCGTAGGACCCCTAGGGACATATGTCATCATTTAATGGGTCAAATTGACCTATGACCCACTTTGATCCATATTACCCATTCGAATATGTTCCTAAGGGTTCTAAGACCCCTAGAGACATATGTCATGGTTTAATAGATCAAAGGGGATCATAGGTCACCCTATAACCTTGTTTAACCCATATCAACGATTCAAATATGTCCCTCGGGGTCTTAGGACTCGTAGGGACATATATCATCATTTAATGGGTGAAAAGGGGTCATAGGTCACCCTATGACCCCCTTTGACCTATATTAACTATTGTCACTTAGGTTTGCACCCTTGTCCAAGGCCTGTGCACGAGGATAACCTAGTGAAACATGGAAACAACCTCCAAGCTGTGGGACTTGAAGTACGAGGTTGAGTCTCCGGAGAAGGTCGGCTTCCTCTTACTGTCAGGGCGCACCTATCTATTCTCAGAAGAAAAGGGAGAAAGAGAACATTAAAGAAAATCTACCTAGTCTAATCTAAGGCAGTGATGCACCAAAACAGAGTGTTCAGACTCATTTCTACCCATATATGCGCTACAGAACTAGAGTAACATCCAAAAGTCATACACATCCAAACTTGTATCGATCAATAATCACATACAGATCAGGAAACCAACTGAATGACACCAGGGAAAGGAGATCTCACTTGTATGTTATTCAATAGGTCAAAGATAGATACGGCATGTGGACTACTGATCTCAATAATGCATCAATGAGAGGCAAAACAATGCATATGCACATTGATGGCTGAAAGAGATGGTACAGGATATTATCTAACTCAAAGACAAAGGGGTTTTTACACTGCAAATCTGTGAGCAGTAGCAGAGAAAATTAGAAAGAGTCGACCCTAGGAACAAATCACAAAATTTCCTTTATAGATCAGGCATAACTTGAAGATTTTTGTGTTACATTTATTTCCTACCTACTGGCATCGAACCCCAAAATATTTGATCAAAGATCACACTCGAGCATGATTTTGAAGTACCAAATCAGATATTCGACTTAAAGAATGCCTCAAGTAGACAGAGCGGCGCCAATGAATGATACTGACATAGTAGATGGATCGACTGGGATGGTGGAGTGTTTCCCTATGCTTGGCATTCATTCCTAGTAGGTTGGAAATGATCGCGAAGATCAAATTGCAAGATAACATCGATCATCTTCATTTTTTGATTCATGAATCAGCCTAGTCAAAAGGTCAACCAAGCTCCTTACGCGTCAACTAGGCCACGCGGGCCAATTATATTTCTTTATTTTGCCACCTAAGGAATTCTTCCCATGGTTGACCTTCCGTCATCAAACTACTGCGCCACCCTTCAGACGGTTATCACTAACTACGACAGTTATATTATCTGCCAGCCGACCGTCAATCTTGATCGGGCCAATAGGACACGTGTCATCCAGGCACGTTGTTGCTAACACTATCTCCCAAGCAGTTCTTCATAGCACAATGACACCCACCGCAGATCTGTCTCCATCTAACGACCAGAATTGCCTCATACTGCCCTGTGCTATTCCTATTTCGAGCCCATCACATTTGGCACCACCTTGGTAACCGATCTTCGTCCGAATGACATATGGCAATAGCTCAGCGATCCATCCTGGCAAGACTTGACCCCACTGACATGTGGCAACAGGGCACCATGTCGCTATACTAAAAATCTTGCAGCTTCACCAAGGCGACATGGCGCTGCTGTTGATCTATTCTAATCTGACGGTCGCAAAACATGACCTCCCATGACCCTCCTTCTTTTATGATTCGCCAGGCCTGCCGAGATGTGGCGTTAGCTTATTGGTCTGTTAGTCACCCTAAATCTAACTGCATCCAGCGGCATGGAATGTGGTCCCGCCAGGATACGTGGTGCAAGGGCGCCAAGTCGTCGATGTTATCTATCGAGCTGTTCTCGATAGCGAGACAGCGCCAGTCATAGATCTCCACAGATCCGACGATCGTGAAGAATCGCCATTTCTCCTGAAACTACTGGGCCTACTAAATGCATTTTGTCATTTGATTCATTCTCCTAATGCCGATTGGTAAGACCTGACTCCCGCCGACACGTGGCGGATGGTCGCTATGTCGCCATGTTAAAACCCTTGCATCTCTACCATAGCAAGATGGTGCCATCCATTGATCTAAATCAATCTGACGTTGTGCAAGGAAGATCATTCCCCTCAGCGTATCGATGAATAAGAACTAGCCATGTATCAACGGTCTGACTAGTCCTCGTTGACATCCCCGAACCCACAAGGATGCATGTCCTTCAGGTGCAATGTTGTTAACATAAGACTCGCGCAGCTCTTCTATAGCGCGATGGCACCTGTCGTCGATCGGCCCTGATCTGACGGTGGAGATCTTACCTTTCCATATACTGGTGATGCTGACTGAACTCTGACTTGGGGGACATGGTTGCTCTTTATTGGCCCAATGAAACACCTCCCTGGTCTGACAAAGCACCAACTCAGAGGGTACGTATTGCCTTGACCCCACTGATGAATACGTGGCTACATCTGATTCGCCACCGTGGCACTGGGCTCCTGACTGCTCATGCGAAGTACTTGCTGGGACCCAATGTGCCTGGTCGCTTCTCGCCATGGTGGATTTTTTGATTGGGTGCTATGTCACCATCAAAAAATGCATCAGTTTTCTGTTTGCGCCATGGCGCCTCGCCGATCTTTTGAACTTCTGGCCTGTGGAAACGTGTCACCCGCCGCCGTGAGCATTTTTGCCAGGCGCTATGTCGCTATGGAGATTTTTCGGCCGGCATGCGATAGCGACATAGCACCTGCGGCACCGAAAAACTTTCCCGACCCGCCCTCTGTTGTAGCCTGCTCGCCGGACCCACCAAACATGCGTCAATTGGGCGCGATGTTGCTGATGCTATTTCCCATGCATCTCTAATGACAAGATCGCGTCGACCGTCGATCTTGCTAAAATCTGACGAAGAAGATCCTGCGGGCTGCGAAATACATCATAAGGTTTGATCTTGGCATACAAAATAATATTTCCGTGGCTAGCCATTGGACAAGCTGAGCATTTTAAAATTTAAACCTTTGGCAGGTGAGCGAAAGGTAACAATTCTGGCGACTCATAGGGGGTATGAGCCTGCTCAATGCATAAGACTAGTGCCTGCAAGAAACTCCATTGGGCAACAAGGTCAAAAATGGGAACTGCAAAACCTAATCCTCCTAAGAGGAAATCAAAACATTGAAGACCTTTAAAATCTTAGCTCTGTTTCTGTGACTAGACACAAAAAACAGAAACTCCTCTGCGACTTGAAACTGTCAAAACTTCGAAAGCTGGCAACTCAAGGGAGAAACTCTGTGCACGCACACTTATTGGAAAACATGAACAAACAAAAAGAACTAAACTACTTATGTACATGGATTCCCAAACTTTTAGAAACAAGGCTTCAGATAGATCCCATTGACTGGAATAGGCAAAATTTCACCATTGGGTCTGCTCAGTCGGAATGCATTTGCCTGTTTGCAATTGGAGATCAGATAAGGGCCACTCCACAATGCATCAAATTTGGAATGTCTTCCTGGTTTTTCTCTGTCTGAATCCCACTTGAGAACCAAATCTCCTTCTCTGAAGATTCTGGCCCTTGCCTTCTTGTCAAAGCTCCTCTTCATCTGCTGCTGATGTATCTCTAGAGTTTGCATAGCTTTGCTTCTCTTTTCTTCTAGTTCAATTAGTTTTGCCATTCTTACTGACATGGAATCATCTTCAATTAGTTCCAACTGATGAGCCAACTCCAAGTATGGGAATTCCAATGAGATTGGGAGTCTGGCCTCCCTGCCATATACCAACACAAAAGGTGAATTCCCAATAGATCTCTTGGGCGTTATCCTATCAGCCCATAGAGCAGTTCTTAGCTTCTTATGCTAGGCCCTCTGGTTATCTTCTATTTTTCTCTTTATGATTCTAATCAGATTCTTGTTGGAAGATTCAGCCAAACCATTACCTTGAGGATAGTAGTTTGATGATGTGCTCAGATAGATGTTATGATCCATTGCCCATGCACAAATTCGGGTTCCAACAAAAGATTTGGCATTATCTGAGATGATAGTAGAAGGAGCACCAAATCTAGATACAATTCCATCAAGGAATTCAACAACTGATGGCTCTGTAGCATTCTTCAAGGCAACTACCTCTATCCACCTAGTGAAATAATCAGTAGCAGCCAAAATCCATTTATGACCTACACTAGATGGAGGATTAATGGGGCCTATAAAATCCAACCCTCACAGGGTGAAGGGCTGATCCACCTGAATAGGATGAAGAGGAAGAGTTGCAAGTCTCTGTTTGCCTGAGAAGAAAGCGCACTTCTCACATTTTCTCACATACCTATGACAATCATGAAACAAGGATGGCTAGTAATAACCAGCCCTCATGATCTTCATGGCAGTTGTTCTTTCAGATAAGTGACCACCATCAGGGCCATCATGGAGTTCTTTAATCATCCTTTCAGCCTGATCCTCTTCAACACATCTCAACAGGGTCCCATTAAAATCCTTCTTGAATAGGATATCATCAATCACAACATAGGGAATGGACTGTAGTCTATATTGTCTTCTCTTGGCTCTGTCCAATCCCTTGGGGTATCCATTCCCTGATAAAAAGTTCTTCATGTCATCCATCCAGCTCTTTGGGGCATTAACATTTCTTTCCTCCTGCTGCTCTGCAATTACCATAGCAACTTCTTCATCTGAATCCTGACTTGATAACATTTCTTTGCATAATCATTTCCCTCTTACCAATTTGGTAATCTGAATGTCAACATCATATTCCATTACCCTAGTGATCCATCCAGCTCTCTTCTCACTGATATCTTTGTTTAACAAGAAGTCTTTTACACTTGCATGGGGCACCAACAAATGGATCCTATTATGGGATAAGAGGTGTCTGAATTTCTTCAAGGCTCTAATGACTACAAGGGCTTGCTTCTCAACAAAGCTATACTTATCTTCATATTCCTTGAGCCCTTCACTAAAGAAGGCTATGGGCTGCTCCTCATTCTTGTCATTTGTTTGAGTCAAGACAACAGAAATACTTGACTCACCACCTAAAGTGTAGAGGATGAGATCTTTCTCAAATTTTGGGTTCATGAGGGTAGGGGCCGATGCTATGGCTGCCTTGATCTTTTCAAAACTCTCCTTACCCTCCTTGGTCCATGAGAAGACCATATCTTTCTTGAGCATGGATGTAAGGGGTTTCACCATGGTAGCAAGATTAGGAATAAACCTTCTTGCAAAATTTATCCTACCAAGGAAACTTTGCAGCCCCTTCTTGTGTTTAGGGAGAGGAAGGGCAAGTATTGCTTTTGTTCTTTCTAGATCAATGGTCAATCCATCCTTAGATACAATGTGTCCCAATAGTTTTCCTTGGTTTGTAGAAAAGACACACTTGGTTGGGTTGAGAGAAACCCCAAACTCTCTACATCTTAGAAATACCTGTCTCAAATGATCAAGATGATCTTCTACATTCTTGGAATACACAGTTATATCATCAAGGTATACTAAGACAAACTTGTCAATTAATCTTTTGAAAGCTACCTCCATTGCCTTTTGGAATGTGGCACCTGCATTTGTTAATCCAAATGGCATTTTGCAATAAGCATAGGTGCCCCATTTAGTAGTAAATGCTATCTTGTATCTATCAGACTCTTTAACCAGCACTTGGTTATAACCAGAAAACCCATCAAGAAAAGAGAATCTCCTTGACGCACTGACCTTGGACAGAATTTGCTCCATAGAAGGGAGAGGATGGTGATCCTTAAGGGAAGCTTGATTAAGATCCCTAAAGTCCACACACAATCTGATTTCTCCATTCTTCTTCCTCACAGGGACAAGGTTAGCTACCCATGATGAATGTTTAATAGGAAAAATTATGTTAGCTTCAATCAACTTGGATAGCTCTTTCCTCATCAAAGGTTCAATCTTGGGATTCACTGGCCTCTATTTTTGTCTTACTGGTTTGACCCTATCAACCAAATCTATGGTATGCTGAAACAAACTAGGGTCGAAACCTTTTAATTCATCATACGTCCAAGAAAACACATCACTAAACTCTTGACATAGATGAATGAAATTTTCTTGCTCGGCTTCAGAACATACCTTTCCCATGTTAAGAGATTTTCCATCAGCAATAGTAACTGGGGCATGATCATCCTTTTCTGCAGCTAGATTCATTCCTTTATCCCTTGACTGATCATCAAGATTAAAGACACTCTCTAGGGTAATGAGACCGTTGGGCAACTTGTTGGAACTAAGGTGAATGATCTGATCCCCATATTGATCTTGTAGTCTTGATTGATTTCTCTCTGAAAATTTTGCTTCATTCTGCAAGAAACTCACAATCTTCTCATCGGACTCAAACACCTTCCAATGAGTATTATTATCAGGAACAACAGGCCTTACCACCACCCTTATTTGTTGTTTCTTTTCTTCCTCAAGATTCCTTGGCACATCATAAGATGCTCCCACTGCTGCAAGTCTATCAGCGTATTTATTTTCTCTCCTAGGAATTCTCCAAATATTAAATGCTTGGAAACCCTCAAGAAAATCCCAGACTCTGTGTTTATAAGACTTGAGTAGGCCATTTTTGGTGATATTCTAATTTCTCACTTGGTTCACTACCAACTCACTATCCCCATATACTTTCAAGGCTTGAATTCCCCTCTTTTGGGCAAGTAGGAGATCTTGGATCAAAGATTCATACTCGGCCACATTATTGGTACAACTAAAGTGGAGTCTAAAAGAGAAATAATATCTTATTTGTGCAGGATAGATCAACATAACACCAGCCCCTAATCCATTTCTATTCCTTGAACCATCAAAGTACATACTCCATACTCCATTTATGTCATCATTAGTCCTAACAAGGTCTGGAACTTGAACCTCTTTCTCTATTATGCAATATGTACAAAGGCCTGTCTCAAGAGTTTTTGACATAGGCTCAAACTGACATGTATTTTCCCATTCATCTAAGAAGAAATCAAGAATCTCTACTATGGAAGTGACAGGCTCGTTTACTATATTATTTTCATCCATCTCTAGAATAGGGCAATTCATATTGATGAAGTTGGGAGTGTAGGGTTCAGTGTGATGAAGGGCTTGAGGTTCTGCTCTTATTGAAGCATTGGCCCCATATCTGGTCTTAAATGACATATAAGACCAATCAGCAGATATGAATCCACCAATTTGAGCAGTGAAGTCTCTTGAAAGACAGATGGCAAAATAGGGCTTGACCTCAGTAACAGATATGTCTTGAATCACAGTACAACCAGGGCATGCATGTAGGGCCATTTCCACACTTCTAAGGATGCCTAAGGTTTTGACAGTACTCCCATCTAGTTGTAACACATCCCTAACAATGGGCTCATATTTCATCCCTAAAGCATCAGCAACACACCTAGGCATTACTGAGCTACTAGCCCCCGAATCTATCATGCAATTATGGACTAATTTGCCCCCTATAATTAGAGAAACATAAAATGGAGAAGGTCTAAACTTTTTACTTGTCTCCACATCTCCTGCTAGTTGTACTAAACTAGTGGCACTCTCCATGGTAGATGACTGATCCTTGGGTTCAATCCTTTCCAATTCTTGCTGCAACATCTTCCTCTACATTGGTATGGTAGCAACAGCATCCCACATGGAAATGTTTACATTGGTCTTCTTCATTTGCTCTACCACACTCAATGGTGCATTAGGAATTTTGGTAGAAACTTTGGGAGCTGCACTCATGAGAGGTTGAGATGGAGCAACATAGGGATCACTTGCATTCTCCTCTCTTGGACCTTGCCTTTGCTGTTGTGAAGTGTTTGTTTGCTCATTTTCTGTCTGTGTGTTAGGTGTAACACTTGAAGTTGAGGCCTGCTTAGGAGAAGGAGGAGTAGCATGTTCCATAGCTCTCTTCTTACTTCTTGTGTTATGAGCAATGAAATCCTGGTTTACATTACAATGCTCCTCCATCTGGTGATTCATGAAAGAGCAATCACCTTGCCTTTGGATATATGAGGCCTCCTTGGTATGGCCTTCCTTGTATGGTTGCTTTACTGTAGGCTCTTGGATAGTTAAGGCCAAATAAGATTCTTCCTTCTGACACATGCAATAGGTATAAGAATAGTTGCAAGAAGGACAAAAATCCTAATCTTGGGCCAAGTTATTTTGAGAGACTATAGCTCTGTTCTAATTTGAGCTTGAAGCAGAAGCATGACTATTCTGCCTATTCTGATCAAAAGAGCTACCCCACTGATTAGGAGGCCTACCACCACTTGGAGCCTGATATTGTAATTGGGGAGGCTTGCCACTTTGGGCTTGCTGCCTTTCTAAGGCCACCACCTTGTTACTCATCTTTTGTATTAGAGAAAAACTGTCCTCTAATCTCTTCCCTTGGTCCTTCAACTCCCTCCCCTGCTCTTGTAATTTTTTATCCAGGGTCTTCTCTCTTTTATCTGTGTTCAGCACTAGACCTTGGAGCATTTCCTTGAGTTCATCTATTCCGTTTGAGGATGTGGAAGCTTGGGGAATTAGAGTAAGGGCTTGTGATGTAGGAATTGTAGGAATGGGAGCTATTACTGGTTGGTGGTTGGGGACATCCGAAAAGAAGGGCATAGGAGTTCTTGGAGCCAACTTTGCTCCTTGTATTAGGATGTTCTCAGCTTTTATGGCTATCTCATAAGCATTCGGTAATGTATCTCCCCCCATAGTTTGGATTGTAGTGGCAATGCCACTGTTGAAAGCTCTAAGGTAATGCAAGAAAGCATTACCAGGGGTAGGTTTTACTATAGTAGGTATTCTATCCCATGTCTTTTGGAATCTGTAGTTAAAATCAATCATACATTCATGGGGGGCTCTTTTTATTGTAGTCAGTTGCTCTAATAGTGAAAAATGGTCACTCTTATCCTCAAAATGTTTGCATAATCCTGCTCCTAGTCCATCCCAATCAGTTATGGAACCATGAGCTAAGACTCTATACCACTGTAATGCTTTTCCTTTTAAAGATGAGGCTAGAAGTCTGACAGCAACATCATCCTCTGTAATACCATGAATATTACAAACATTTGCTACCTCTTGGATATGCTCTAAAGGGGAAATAGAAGTTTCACCAGTAAAATTAGGTATGCTTTTTAGTGTAGCTACTAGTATATCATGTATTTGGGCTAACAATAGAGGGCTTCCACCATTAAAGGTGGAAAAAGCATGAATCCTTGGGTGTGCCATATAGACAAGCGTTCTATTGATGAGGCTAGATGGCAATCTAGGCTGAGTTCAAATAGTAGGAGGAGTAGAGATAGATATTACAGGTATATTAACTATTATTCCACCTCTAACTAGTGATAATGAAGCTCTAGTCCTCCTTCTTCTAGGATTCGAAAGTGAGAGTTCTTGATATTGAAAATTACCTCTAGAAGATGCCCTTGTTTCAGCCCTGGGCATGAATTTCTGCAACTTAGCCTGAAACCAGATTTATTGATGTTCAGAGTCACCAAGTACTTGAAAGATCAGCCTCTTGAAGGCTTGAATACTGAAGCCAGCACTACTTCTTCAGCGTTGATCCCTGGAGTTCTCTCTTCTTAACAACAGTAGACCTTAAATCTTCTGATATGAGTCCCACCAGGCATGCCAAAAACTGTTGTCACTTAGGTTTCCACCCTTGTCCAAGGCCTATGCGTGAGGACAACCTAGTGAAACATGGAAACAACCTCCAAGCTGTGGGACTTGAACTATGAGGTTGAGTCTCCAGAGAAGGCCAGCTTCTTCTTACTGTCAGGGCACACCTATCTATTCTTAGAAGAAAAGGGAGAAAGAGAACACTAAAGCAAATCTACCTAGTCTAATCTAAGGCAGTGATGCACCAAAACAGAGTGTTCAGACTCATTTCTGCCCATATATGCGCTACAGAACTTGAGTAACATCCAAAAGTCATACACATCCAAACTTATATCAATCAATAATCACATACAGATCAGGAAACCAACTGAATGACACCAGGGAAAGGAGATCTCACTTGTATGTTATTCAATAGGCCAAAGATAGATATGGCATGTGGACTACTGATCTCAATAATGCATCAATGAGAGGCAAAAAAATGCATATGCACATTGATGGCTGAAAGAGATGGTACAGGATGTTATCTAACTCAGAGACAAAGGGGTTTTTACACTGCAAATCCGCAAGTAGTAGCAGAGAAAATCAAGAAGAGTCGACCCTGGGAACAAATCACAAATTGCCTTTATAGATCAGGCATAACTTGAAGATTTCTACGTTACATTTACTTCCTACCTACTGGCATTGAACCCCAAAATATCCGATCAAAGATCACACTTGAGCATGATTCTGAAGTACCAAATCAGATATTTTCTGAAAGAACACCTCGAGTAGATAGAGCGGCACCAATGAATGATACTGACACAGTAGATGGATTGACTGGGATGGTGGAGTGTTTCCCTATGCTTGGCATTCATTCCTAGTAGGTTGGAAATGATCGTGAAGATCAAATTGCAAGATAACATCGATCATCTTCATTTTTTGATTCATGAATCAGCCTAGTCAAAAGGTCAACCAGGCTCCTTACGCATCAACTAGGCCACGCAGGCCAATTATATTTCTTTATTTTGCCACCTGAGGAAGTCCTCCCGTGGTTGACCTTCCATCATCAAACTACTATGCCACCCTTCAGATGGTTATCACTAACTACGATGGTTATATTATCTGCCAGCCGACCATCAATCTTGACCAGGCCAATAAGACACGTGTCATCCAGGCGCGTTGTCGCTAACACTATATCCCGAGCAGTTCTTCATAGCGCAATGGCACCCATCGCAGATCTGTCTCCATCTAATGACCAAAATCACCTTGTATTGCCTTGCGTTGTTCCTATTCTGGGCCCATCACATTTGGTGCCACCTTGGCAACCGATCTTCGTCTGACTGACATATGGCAACAGCTCAGCGATCCATCCTGGCAAGACTTGACCCCACCGACACGTGGCAACAGGGTGCCATGTTGCTATACTAAAAATCTTGCAGCTTCACCAAGGCGACATGGTGCTGCCGTTGATCTATTCTAATCTGACGGTCGCAAAACCTAACCTCCTGTGACCCTCCTTTTATGATTCACTGGGCCCGCCGAGATGTGGCATCAGCTTATTGGTCTGTCGGTCACCCTGAATCCGACCACATCCGGCAGCATGGAATGCGGTCCCGCCAGGACACGTGGCGCAAGGGCACCAAGTCGCCGATGTTATCTACTGAGCTGTTCTCGATAGCGAGACAGTGCCAGTCATAGATCTCCATAGATCCGATGATCGTGAAGACTCACCATTTCTCCCGAAACTACTAGGCCTACTGAATACGTGTCATCATTTGATTCGTTCTCCTGACGCTGATTGGTAAGACCTGACTCCCACCGACACGTGGTGAATGGTCGCTATGTCGCCATGTTAAAACCCATGCATCTCTGCCATAGCGAGATGGCACCATCCATTGATCTAAATCGATCTGACGATGTGCAAGGAAGATCATTCCCCTTAACGTATCGATGAATAAGAACTGGCCACGTATCAACGGTCTGACTAGTCCTCGCTGACATCCCCAGACCCATGAGGACGCGTGTCCCTTAGGCGCAATGTCATTAACATAAGACTCGCGCAGCTCTTCTATAGCGTGATGGCGCTTGCCGTCGATCGACCCTAATCTGACGGTGGAGATCTTACCTTTCCATGTACTGGTGACGCTGACTGAACTCTGACTTGGGGGACGTGGTCGCTCTTTATTGGCCCAATGAAACACCTCCCTGGTTTGACAAAGCACCAACTTGGAGGGTCCATATTGCCTTGACCCCACTAATGAATATGTGGCTACATCTGATTCGCCACCGTTGCGCTAGGCTCCTAACTGCTCATGCGAAGTACTTGCTGGGACCCAACGTTCCTGGTCACTTCTCGCCACGGTGGATTTTCCGATTGGGTGCTATGTCACCATTGGAAAATGCATCGATTTTTCATTGGCGCCATGGTGCCTCGCCGGTCTTTCAAACTTCTGGCCCATGGAAACGTGTCGCCCGCTGCCGTGAGCATTTCCGCCGGGCGCTATGTCGCTATGGAGATTTTCTGGCCGCCATGCGATAGCGACATAGCACCTGCGGCGCCGAAAAACTTTCTCGATCTGCCCTCCGTTATAGCCTGCTCGCCGGACCCACCAGACACGCGTCAATTGGGCGTGATGTCGTTGATGCTATTTCTCGTGCATCTCTAATGACAAGATCGCACCGACCGTCGATCTTGCTGAAATCTGACAGAGAAGATCCTGCAGGCTGTGAAATACATCATAAGGTCCGATCTTGCCATATAAAATAATATTTCCATGGCTAGCCGTTGGACGAGCTGAGCATTTTAAAATTTAAACCTTTGGCAGGTGAGCGAAAGGTAACATTAACCATTCTAATATGTCTCTAGGGCTCCTACGACCCCTAAGGACATATGTCATCATTTAATGCATCAAAGGGGGTCAATGGTTGACCTATGACCCCCTTTGACTCATATATATTAATATGTATACATATTTAATATAATAGATATGTATATTATTAACATATATAATATACCTATGACGTTATTATATATATTAATAACATACATATTAATATAATAATATAATACATATTATATTTAATGAAAATATTACGTTATTATATTTAGTAAAAATAATAATAATATAAATTATATTTATAGATTGTAATAAGATTAACATAATATATTATTATATATTGCTAGATTATATTTTATATCTTTACGTTACGTTTATATATATATATATATATATATATATATATATATATATATATATATATATATATATATATATATATATATATATATATATATATATATATATATATATATATATATATATATATATATATATATATATATATATATATATATATATATATATATATAATGTAGTAAAATACGTCTTTACATAGTAATATAAGTGAAAAAACATATAAATAATAAGCTATGATGTTTAAACCCAATTTTCCCTCCAAAATGGGTTGGGATTTTGAATTTGCCAATCACAACACATCAGATATCGGATTAATAATCGAATATTCGATTTGGAATCGGATATCCAATTTCGAATCGAATATCCGATTAGCCTTGGTATTTACCAAGCCTACCCGGTCAACCCAAAAGACATGTTTGAAGAGGGTTTTAGTGATACTCAGACTTTGGGTAGCCGTCTAACAATGTTATTTTGATCGAAATTGAATAAAACAAAAATGGTTTTTTTAATATTGCTCTCTAGATTCCATCAATATAATTTTTGTCAAATTTTGAGTTTGATAATTATTTATTAGTTAATTATCAATGAAGATAATTGTAAAGTGTTGATTGACATATTGATTGAAAAATAGCTATAACTTTCAAACATTATAACATTTTTTTAATCTAAAAGTTGCGTCACATTCTATACTTCTGCTATTATAAGAAAAGAAAAGAAATTAAATTTGGTAAAATTTTCTATTAGTTAGGGTGGTCTGACATGAGACTTTTTTTTTTCAAAAAAGTTTCAGTAGAAAATTCATATTTAATTATTTATTTGGAATAAAAATACCAAAAAATATGCGTCACATCCAGGCATGAGTCTACTTTTCATATCTATAATTATATTAAAAAATATTATGATTTGATTTTGATTAAGGTGGTCAGACATATACCTACTTTTTATTTTTGCCTTGAAATTTTCTTAGTACTGAATTAAAATTCAAACTTTTGACCAATTAATTATTTTTTTCTCCTTATAAGGCCTAGTAGTTTAGAAACTACATTCAATTTCTTATAGATTATTTTCTTACAACTTTTTGATATAAAGTCCATAACCACTTCAAAATTATGTGTCAAGTTGACATAAACCTAATTTGCTGATTTTTCACTGTCACTTAAAGCCATAGTTTGGTACACCATGATCTTGCACATACCCTAGTCTACTATGCCCCTATCCTAAATGCAATAGTAAATCAATGTAGTTCACCACCTTTCCTAAGAAAACCTCAACATAAATTTGTTGTACAAAATAGAGTGGATTTTGGTCATTATTTAGATAACAACCATGTGAAACAAGAAAGCATGGCTATATCTATGCATCCATCTATGGATCGATACTATTAAGGGGAGAATGTCCCTTTACATAATTTTGTGGAACATAATGTGGGAAACATTCCCTCTTCATGACATCTTTGCGCACTAATCCCTATAGTTGTTGTAGTGAAAGACCTAAATAGACCTCTCATCTCTTACTGACAAGGGCAACCTATATATAGTATGTGTAGAATATGGAGCAGCACCATGAATCTCATCTCTAATTTATGTAAGGCTATCTAAGATGATGTAACATGTACTACTGTATACACTAGAGCATGCACCACTAGCCAAGGATTCATGAAGTCTCATAATCTCTTTGTTAGTTTGACCATAGAGCTCATGGGGTGAGATAGATTGTTGATCTAGGGGAATAGGCCGCTATGGGGGGGGGGACAAGCTATTGGTGCTTGGGGGGGATAGGATGTTGCTCGAGGGGGACATGTTGCTAGTCAAGGGGATAGGAGGCTACTTCTTGGGGGGGCTAGACTATTGCTTCAAGGGGATAGGAGGCTGTTGATATGCCATGTGGAAGTCAATGTATGTAGTATACACATGTATAATGTGTAAACCTAGAATTAAAATTAATATATGACATTTGACAAACTTGAAATTTATTACAATGACATTTAAGAAATTAGAATTTCATAAACATGAAATTAAGTAGATAATACATGTAAACATTAAACATAATATACAGACTACATGTATGTTATACATCCTAAATTAAAATATGACATTTAACAAACTTGAAATTTATTACAATGATATTTATGAAATTACAATTTCATAAACATGAAATTAAACATATAATATGTGTAAACATGAAATGAACATAACATACATGTACATAGAATTTTGTAAATGTGAAACAAACATAACATACATGTACATGTGTGTTTTACTTCCTAAAAGTTTCAAATTTGAATGTTGTACATGTTGGAAATATAGATGGAGTAACTAAGAAGGAGGAGTGAATTAGTTATCACAAAAACAAATCCATAGATCCCTTAGATGTCTAATAAAACTTCTTATTGTTGTCACTTGGTAAGTATACTTAAAATGTTGTAACTTGGTAAATGTAGTGTATGTTGACTTTAATAGATCTTAAACATTCATAGTGATTAACATGCAAGCATAAAAGAAATAACATGAACAGATGAGACACCAAATTTAATGTGGAAACCCAATATGGGAAAAACCACCAAGTAACTAGCTATTGGTTTTCACTCTTTTGAAATGAGCCCTGTTAGGAGCCAACCTGGTTAAAGGTTACAAAACACACTATTAGGTGTGACCTTGTTAGAGGATTTAATCACCTTGTAAGGAGTGGCCTTGTGAGATATCTTTAGAATAATTCAATGGAACTATCACCTTGTTATAGGATTTACAAATGGTTGTTAAACCAAATCTACTAAGAGATTTTAGAATCACTGCTACAATGGTAAGAAAGTAATAATGAAATGACCTAAATGAGATGCAACTAAATTTTATGATTACAGATATTTTTTCTTCTTCACACTCGATCCTTCCTGATCAAATAAAACTGTGTTGCTCCTCAAGGATATCTAACCATCCTTTAAATTCGTCCACACTTTCTTCTTCAAACAATCAATACACTTGCATACTCTCTCATACACTTAGAATCTCCACTTGACCTTTCATATATACCATTCAGATTATCAAGTCAATTCATTTACAACTTACAATTACCAATAAATATTACCACAGTCAGCTAGAATCAATATTTGAAACAATTAAACTTCATTCTTCAAATTACTAAAATCCTTCATTGGCCAACCCTACTTAGTAAACACTATTCCTGAAATGATTTCATGTGTTGACCAACTAAAGCTTGGTTAATACTATGAACCTACAGAAATACTTTGGTGACTAAGTGAACTCGGTAAACACTAACTTTCCTTCATTAACCATGAGAGCTTGGTTAACATTACTTTCTAACACATTTTCCTTTGATGCTTGAGTGAGCTTAGTAGAAACTATCTTTGCTGAGTAATCTCTAGGAATGCTCAGTAGAAAAAGAAAATTTTCTTGCTGACCAACTGAGCTTGGTAGAAACTGACTGCCAACTAATATGACATTTGTGTAACATCAAAGACAACACACAATTTGGAAATTTTATCCAATAGCACATGTGCATATATGAACCCTAATATTTAAGCCTAATATTTACCCAATAAAACCCTAATATAAACCCTAATAAAAAGCCTAGTTTGAACTCCATGAAAAGTGTAATCAAAACCATAACCTTAGAAGCTTAATTATAGGACTTCCAAATTTAATCCTAATCCTAACCTAAATACTACTCTATAACCCTAACCATTATTTTAATTCTTCGTCAATTTATATCATGTGTGCATGTGACAACTTCATAAAATTATTGATTAAGTCTATAGAGTCTAGATCACATGGGTGGACTACCTTACACGTAACTAGGTTAAATATAGAACTAGATTGAATATAAACTAAGGGGTCCTAATATAAAATGTCTTAAACTTGGGTCTGTGTTTAGTATCTATTCATAAATAAAGCCTATAGCTTGGAGAATCTATAATCTAATGTATTGGAATTTCTATATATACATATGAAAATATAGTTCAAGATCAATTTTAAAATGATGGCTTAAGGGTTCAGAATATCAAAATTTCTATATACATATATCACATGATTTTCTAGATTACAAATAAGTGTTATGGGACCTCTAGTTTTTAAATATATGGATACATTTAAAGGGCTAATAGACTGGACCTAGGTTCATGTTATTCATTAATATGGTTTACTATTACAATGCTTTCTTAAGGGGGTTTTAGTTATGTGCAAGTTATTTATATGAATTCGGGAACTTTATATATTTAATTTTGTGTGTTCACTTTACATTTATTTAGAATTATCATTGAAATTTTTTAGTTTAAGTCAAGTGTAATTTAGGTGAAGTACTTAAAAAAATTGCATACATGTTAAACTTAAACACTAATACATGTTAATTTGTGCGTTGTTTATACATGTACAAATTAAAAACTAATACGTGTTAATTTAAACATACAAACACACACGCAAGTGCACACACACACACACACACAGATATATATATACATATACACATGAGCTTAAATTTTAATATATTAGAAGTCCACGTGTGTACATTAGAAATTTAAATGTATGTGTCCATCCATAATATACATACATACATACATACACACACACACACACACATAAATGTACATCTGTATGTGCATGCATGCATATATATATATATATATATATATATATATATATATATATATATATACATATATATATATATATATATATATATACACATACATACATACATACATACATACATACATATATATATATATACATACATACATATATATACATATGTATATATATGTATACACATATATATATGTATATATACATATGTATACATATGTATATATATATGTATGTGTATATATATACATATATATATGTATATATACATATGTGTATATATATATATATATATATGTATGTACATATACATATATATGTATGTATAAATATATATGTATGTACATATATATATGTATATAAATAAATATATGTATGTATAAATATATATATATATATATATGTATGTATATATATATGTATGTATGTATTATGTATATATATGTGTGTGTGTGTGTGTGTGTGTGTGTGTGTATGTGTGTGTGTGTGTGCATACATGATATGTATATAACATATATATGCACACACACATATATATACACATGGTATATAAATGGATATATACATGAGATATATGTATATATATAAAGTAAAATCAAATGAAATTAAAATCATATAAAATGGGTAAAAAAATCTAAAATTCATACTTTTTTCAAAGTTTGATGAATTGGGGGCCTCTAGCTATGCACTTCCGATCAAGACTATAGTTGCATTGTTGAAAGTGACATATGGGGTCACAGATGACTTGTTTGAAGCTTTAATTTTTTTAATGAATTTCAATCAAAACTAGCAAGCCTGAGACTAGGGTTAACAAACCCGTTTGGGCTTGGTAGTTTCTATAGAAACTAGCTAAATAGTTTCAATCAAAACTACCTAGATACTTTCTATCAGAACTTGATGCGTAGCTTGTTTTGATAACAACTAAATTTTTTTATCAAAACTTTTCTAAAAATTTTCTATTGAAATTATGAAAATGAAAATTGGTTGCTAGACAGTTTTGGAGGAATTTTTTCCTCCAGAAAAGTCTAACCCACTATTGTGGGTTCACCCTTTCTATAAATTGAAATGATTTTTTTCTTATTTTTCTAGAAAGATAACACACATACCTTTGTAGAACATATTTTTCCAAAAAAAAATCTCATTTTCTATTTTTTCCAAAGCTTCAAACTGAGACTTGCAAGATGGCCAAACAACCTATACTTGATAAACCTACAAATAAAACATCACAATAAACACAATGCTAATAAAATTATAGTAAATGGAAATCTTATTTAGAGTAGAACAAGGTGGTATATTTAGCTTTAAAAATAGACCTATTTAGCCAAATTTTTAGCCCTTAGAAGGGAAAAATTTGGGAAAAATAACTATGAAATTTTTATATAAAAAAATTAGGGGCCTTCAAATGAAGCCCCTTTCATTTGAAGCCCTCCTTGACATTGCATGTGGTGCAAGTGATCTTCGATCAAAGCCCCCTGGATACTTCTCTAATGAGTTTCTTACCAGCCAGAGACAGACCCAAAGGGCCTCGAGTGAAGCCCCTTGTTGGCCTAGCCAAATTTTTTTATTTTAAGAAATTTTAATTTATATAAATATACAATGTTTTTAAGACTATAAATCATCTCAAATCATCTCCATATCCATTGTTTTTGAAAGAAATAGAAAGAAGACAAATATAAAATATAGGATTTTTCCATTTTAAAGACAATTTGATAGTTTTGAGATGAAAAAATATGGGAAAAAAGAAAGGAAGACAAAGTAAATAAACAAGAAATAGATTAGTTGATGTAGAATAGAGAAATCATGAAAAAAAAATAGCAAATTATTATCGAAGGAGACAAGATATGTACTTGTACATTC
This sequence comes from Cupressus sempervirens, assembly GCA_028749045.1. NCBI lineage: Eukaryota > Viridiplantae > Streptophyta > Pinopsida > Cupressales > Cupressaceae > Cupressus > Cupressus sempervirens. The sequence continues at coordinate 395,699,727 of CM053791.1, read as the reverse complement.
ATATTTGTCTATATTTTTTTAATTTTCTCCAAAGAGTATTGTAATCTCATTCTTTTACGTGCATGTAGACTACAACAAACAAATAGAAGATGAGAAAATAGATGTTGAGGAAGGTTCATGACATGAAAATTTAGTATAGGAAAATTAAGTACATGAAAATTCAAGACATGAAACAATGGAAAGGATCAATTGCTCCTATTGGCATGTATGAACAATTAAGACTAGCTATTAATGTAAAGAAAAATATTACACCTAGAAATTTAGATCATTTACTTGCAGTGGATGTGGAAAAATTGAAATAACTTACTGATATTAAATCATTAAGTCTTTCCCAAAAGATAGCTTTGAATAAGATAATAAAAGAAATTACAAGTAAATTTGATTATTTGGAAACACTTGAAAAAGCCCAAATACTTTCTCATGGTCTTCTAGGAAAAATCTTGCAAGAACCATTACAATTGTTGGGTGTAGACACAACATACATATATATATATATATATATATATATATATATATATATATATATATATATATATATATGTATATGTATATATATATGTATATGTATATATATATATATATATGTATATGTATATATATATATATATATATATATATATATATTCATTCTAACATGCAAAGTATTATTATTGAAAATCTTAAGAAAAGTTTGAGCTTTTTAGGGAAGACAATTCGAAGTAAAGATAAGATTGTGACAAGAAGAGTAATGTTGAGATCTATTCTTAGTAACAATGTACCTCCAAATACACAAATATCTTCATTTTCATCACAAATTCTTTTTTGCAGAAAAATAATAGCAAAATATTTTAAGAGGACAATGGTTTTGGATGATAGCACTTTGGAAGAAAATTGGGCAATTATGTGTAGAGATCCTCATTATGATAGGATTGATTATAGAATCAAAGGTTTGGTAATATAATTTTGGAATGATAATACTCATCCTTCATCAAATTCTAGAGATGCTCTAAGATACAGGGTTAGAGCTAATCATTATGAACATCATTCCTTTTTTTTCAAAGTGGCAAGCACAACAATTTGAAACACTTAGAGTTTATTTTCCACTTAGAACCATTTTATTAATTGTTGTCTTTATAGAAAACTATTCTTTCATTTATCAAAAGGCTATTCAATTAGACTACTACTTTTTAGATCAGGTTACTATTATGGTAACAGTGTGGAATCATCACATATAGTTAGATTTGGATGGTATTCAATGCACAGATCAAGCATAGGTCATTGAGAAAGAATATAACTTCTAAATAAGTGATGATAAAGAATAAGGCATTCATTATGTGGAACATTGTTTCAAGAATTTTTTTGCATATATGAAAGAAAGGGACATAATTATTGATAAAATTTATGTAAGGTCAGATTGGTGTGTTGCACATTTCAAATCATCAAAATGAAAACTTGTTGTGTGTATGGAGTTTCTTTGAAAGTGGGCATGCAAAGGTGAGCATGCTGGTGTTGGAGCTTGCATCAAATGTTCTCTATGAAAGTATCCAATGAATTATAAGGGAGTTCTTATAAGTAATGTGCAAGATGTTATTGAATGGTGCAAGAGGTATTTTGCATCAAATGAGATTGGTGCATCATGAAAAATGAGGCAATCAGTATGATGCAGAGTCTTTTGGGAGAGATAAGGTACATGTGAGCACAACTATATATTTAATAATTATTTTTTAAGTTATATACATGTATGTATATACATTGTCTCTAATACTTATGTATATATTAAATATGTGTGTTCAAGTGTTGATAGAAAAACTATACATGGTTGCAAGAGGATAGGAAAAACATGATCCTTACATTGTTATGAGTACCAATCACCAAAAATAGACATTATACACAAGAGACTATTATTGTTTTTGTTGTTATTCCATTGATGAGAATTATTTTCAATGCATCAACCATAAATATGGATATGTAGGTCCATGGAATTTGGTGCCACTTGTTGTTACTAATACAATTGATGTAGATGAAGTTGAAAACTTCGATGATATCCCTTTGATTTCTTCTGATTATAATCATATCTCTAGACTAGTTCAAATTGGTAAGCATTTTTAATTTATATATATATATATATATATATATATATATATATGAATGTCACAAGGATCATTTAGCTCAGGTATGTGTACATGTATATATTTCTTGTGTGTAGGGGAAGTATTTGTAGTTATTGTTGAGCTTGGAAATGTAGAAAGAGTGAGTTACTATTTATTGCATTGCACTATAGAAAGGATGAAATTAACTGAACTTGAAGAAAGTGATGGAATGTTATTCCCTAGAAGTTTATTTTTCAATTTATATATATTATGTGACATAACTTAAATTGTTAAATATGTTGAAATAAGATTGAAAAGATCATAGAGATCATTGTTAAGAGGGAGGTTGTTGAAAAAGACTATGTGTTTCAATCATTGTTTTGTCACTAATGTCAAACCTACTATTTGTTAGTAAGACAATTGCTTACAAGATTCAAGTACTATCACTTAGTTTATTGATGAAGACGATTTGATCAATAAGAGGTAACAATAGCACCTAGAGGAAAGGTTGAGTTATGATTATGTAATGAAATGCAAGGATCACTTAAAATAGTGATGACATGATGACATGATAATATACTTAAGGTTACAAAATGTTGGCTACACTTAGAAAGTTTAGAAGAACAAGTTACACAAATTTTGTTTGCCAAGCTTGACTGAGTAGATAGTAGGTGCCAAGATAAGTTAGTGCAAACCAACATAAAGTCAGTTGGAGTTGAGTGAAAGCAAATTCTAGTGGATGCCAAGCAAGATAGTTGATGTTGAGTAATGTTTAGTTGATGCCAAGTCATTTTGTAGTTGATTTCAAGCAACATAGTGTGTGCTAAGCATCAAAAGGTTCATAATGTCTAGCTGTTGCATTATGTTAAAGAACAAAGATTCATTGAATCTAAGCTGACAAGTTTGTTTTCTAGAAGCTTGTGAACCAAAAGGAAGATAAGGTTGATGAGCTGCTGGTAGAGAATTTGATGTAAACTATTTTTAGGTGAATTCAAAGGAATTCTAGGAGAAGTTCCTAGAAAATAAAAGATATAGGGTAGATGCATTGTATCCTAACTAATCCATCCAAAACTCTAATTTGGATGATGGAAAATGAGCTGGAAAGTATCCTAATTTCCTATTTATAGGAATGTCTGGTCATGAAGAAAAAAATTTCATGTGCAAGAACCTAAGGAGGAGAAGGATTTAAGGGTTTTCCTTCATCATGTGACCCAAGAAGAGAAGAGTCTTCAATGACATGTTAAGATAGAAGACTTAAGGAGATGAATGCTTCAAGGGTGAACAAGCGATCAGACCTACAAAGTATGAAGGCCAATTAGAATTGAGGACTAAATAGAGATATATAATCTACAAGAGAATTTGTAAGTTGTATTAGATTAGAGCTCTACTATTAATCTCTAACAATTGTATCAGTCTAGGGTAGATTCTTTGGATTAAGGTTGACCTAACAGTCATTTTTAAATCTTTTAACTGGGTGACATTCCAAGTGAATAGCCTAAAGTTCTCTAACAACGCTCACTTATAATAGATTGACTAAAATCCCTTAACCATGTCACATTTAAGAGTGTGTATTGTAACCTTTAATAGGGCATCACTTTAGAGGATTGAAAATGAGTAGCATGCTACTGGTGGTTTTTTCCCAAATTGGGTTTCCATGTAAATAATTGTGTCAAGTGTGCTGGTGAATCTATTCTATTTCATCCTTTGCATTGCTACAAGTTGATTTGATAGTAACATACAAGTTTTAGTTATTACATAATGGATGCATGCATGGGTATGAATGTTTTATGGGTTCACTAAATTGTGAAAACTTTTATTTATACATCTAAACCTTGGATAAATGATTCACCCTATGTCCCCTTTCATTTATTCTTTAAAGTATTATAACAATTGGTATTAGAGCCATCTGCTCAAGAGGATTAGGTATTAGAAGCACAAAGATCAAGATGTCTAAAAGAGAAGTGCCCAAGCTCAATAGAGATAACTTTCCTACATGGAAAAGTTTGATGAAGGTACACCTTGGAGGACTTGGAGATCATGCACAATCTATCATTGTAGTGGAACATGTTGATCTAGTTGGAGCCTTAACTATTGAAAATATGAAGAAGAAGAAGAAAGAACACAATCAGGCAACTTTAGAGATTGCCTCTGCCCTAGGTTATGCCAAATTTTATGATATCAAAGGTTGTGACACTACAGAGAAAATGTGGGATGCCCTACACACTATCTATGGAGGAGAAAAAAATGTATAAAGAGTTAAATCTAAGAGCCTTAGAGGTGAGTTTGATGATATGAGAATGGAAAAAGGTGAAAATATTACTCAATATGTTGATAGAAAAGAAGAAGTTGTAAGTGCAATAAGAGGAGCTACTAGTCATATGGATGATGATACTATACTAAGTCTTGAGAACACTACTACCTATTTATGTTATTAGAGTTTCTACAAATGTTGAGATGTATTCTTGGAAATGATCTAACCCTTGAAGGTTTGGTAGGTAGACTCATTACTTTTGAGCTATCAAACTTTAATAATTACAAATATGAGAGTCTTGAATCTGCTTTCAAAGCTAAGCTATTAATAAATGAGTTTAATGAGGTGAAGTAGAAGAAAAAGAAGAGAAAGATAAAGTATGTATCAAGTGATAGTGATACAAATGAGGAAGGTGTTGAACAATTAGAAGCACTACAGGCAAAAAGATTTCATAGAGGTAAAGGCAAGTTCAAAGGTAAGTTATGCATCATTTATTTTGATCATAATGAGATTGGTCATATTGCTACAAGATGTACATAGAAGAAGAACTATAGAGATGGAAACAAGTACATAAATAGAAGAGAAGATGATAGTAAAGATTACAAAGACAAAGGCAAGAAGTCATGCTACATTCCTGAAGAGGAAACCAGATATGATTTTAATGAACATGATGATGAAGCAGTGTATGTAGCAATGAAGGATGAATCTAATGAAGATGAGGCAACTACACTTGTGACTTGTGTGAACAAAAATGATAAATGGATCATTGATAGTGGATGCTCACATCACATGACTAGAGACAGAAGTAAGTTCATTACCTTGAATTGCTATGATGAAAATAGTCTAAGATTTGGTAATGATGCACCATGTTTGATAAAAGGAAAATGTTCTATCAAACTAACAGACAAAATTCCATGTGACAATACTTATTATGTTGAAGGAATAAACTATAACTTGTTGAGTGTGTCACAATTCAATAATTTGGGATGCAAGGTTGAATTTGGAAACAAGACTATTGAGATATATGACACAAATGGGAAACTAATTGGAAAAGGTGATCAAACTAGAAGTAATATATTCAATCTTGATATAGAGGATGCTACTTATTTTGTTGCAAAATTTGATGATGTATGGCTTTGGCACAAGAGATTATGTCATGTTAACTTTGATAACTTGGTTAGTCTCAATAATAGCAAGAAAGTTAAAGGTTTTCCTAAGTTGAAGAAGCTTGATAATGTAGTGTGCAAATAGTGTTAGCTAGGCAAAATGACAAAATCAAGCTTTAAGAGTAAATTTTATACATGGGTATGTACAGGATCATTTTCAACCAAACTATGCTCTTAAGTGGCAATAAAACATCAAAAAATTAGGGTTATGTCAACTTGATATGCAATTTTCTACTTGTTATTAACTTTATATCATAAAGTCGAGTTAAAAGAATCTCTAGAAAATTGAATCTAATTTCTAAACTACTAGGACTTATCTAATAAAAACAAAGATTGATTGGTCAAAATTTTGAATTGTAATGCAATATTACAAAAAAATTAGAACATAAATAAGAAGTAGAGGTATGTCTGACCACCTTAATCAAAATAAAATGATAATAGTTTTTAATAATATTCTAGATATAAGTTGTAGACTCATGCTTGGATGTGACACATATTTTTGGGTATTTTTATTCTGAATAAATAATAATAAATTAATTTTTTACTTTAGTATTTTTGGAATAAAAAGTTCTTATGTATAACCACCTTAACTAATTTAAAACTCTACAGAATACAAATTTTCTAATTTTTTTCTTTATAGTACAAGAAACATAGAATGTGATGCATCTTTTGGATTTAAAAAATGTTTTACCATTTGAATGATATAGTTATTTTTCAAGTAGTGTGTTAGTTAGCACTTTATATGTAACTCCATTAGAAAATAAGTAATAATTACTTACTAAACTCATAATTTGACAAACCATAAATTTATGGAAAGATAAGAACATTCTTAAGAAACCCTTTTCACTTCATCAAATTTTGCTGAAAAAAAGGTTGTCAGCTACATATTTGAAGTAAAAATCACATAAAAACAGGCTAAAAGCACATTTTTAGGATGTTTTAAAAGTTGACCATATAGGTTTGATATCAAAAGATATAGTAGACCTCATAAAGATATTAATTGTTTTCATTTAGTATCATGGTGGGTGGGGAAAAAGCTGGAATAGATTTTGAAATGGTTTGAGATATTTCAAAACTACAAATTTTTTAGATTGTCATTTTTTGGCACACCATGATCTTGTACATACCCACCTCTGAAGAAATACTAGAGATTGTTCATACTAAATTGTGTGGACCAATTGAAGTGCAAACCTACAGAGGAGATAAGTACATAATGCTATTCATTAATGATTATTCTAGGATGATGATAGTTATGTTGTTGAAATATAAATCTTATGCTTTTCAAATGTTTAAGTGGTAATTGGCCAAAGTTGAGTAAAGAAATAGGTAAAAGTCTAAAATGCTTGAGATTAGATAGAGGAGGAGAATTTACATTAAATGAGTTTGAGATGTTCTGTAATGACAAAAGAATCAAAAGACATACATCTACTCCTAAGACCCCTCCACAAAATGGAATTGTTGAAAGAAAAAATAGGTTTATAATGGACTATGCAAGAACACTTATGATGGAGAAGAGTGTTTCTCTGAAATGCTAGAGAGAATATGTAAGTATTGCTATATATACCTTAAACCATGTGAAAATCAAGAAAGGTAATCATTCAACACCTTTTGAACTATGGTATGGATATCCAACCAATGTATAATACTTTAAGGTATTTGGAAGTAAGTGTTACATTCTTAAGGATGTTAGGAATGGAAAACTTGATGCAAAAAGTGAAGAAGTTATATTCCTTGGCTACTCCACAAGAAGTAAAGATTATAAGTGTTTGATTACTAACATTAACATTGTTGTGGAAAATGCAAATGTGAATTTTCATGAATTTACAGAGGTACATGAGGCTAAACCCATGAAAGAACCAAAATAATATAAATAATTTGTATAATTTTATGAAAGAATGCCTACTAAAGAAGATTCTATAAATCATGTTGTAAATCAAGAAGAAGTTTTAGTAACTACTAAGTCACATCCTATGAAGACCAAGTTGCATTCAGGAACTGAGCTACATTTAGATGCCAAGTTACAGAATGAAGAAGGTGCATATTCTAACTCAAAGATTAGTACACATGAAAAAGATGTTGAGATACTTAATAGAGATTTGCATAGTGATTCTGAAGCTAAAAGACAAAATGAAAAAACAAGAACTAAGCCAAGACTATCCAAATATGTCAAAAGACATCATCCTACCAATTGAATCATTGGAGATAGAGATGATAGAACAATGACAAGAAAAAAATTGAGAAGTGAATCATGTCTGCTAAGTATGAAGGAGCCCAATATATTGAAGGATGCATTAGAAGATGAGGACTAGTATGAAGCCATGGAAGAAGAGATTGAATAGATAGAGAAGAACAAAACATGTAGTCTAGTTCCTAGACCAAAGAACAAGATTGTGAATGGCACCAAGTGGGTATTTAGAAACAAGTTAGATGAAAATGGTGAAGTCACAAAATATAAAGAAAGATTAGTTTGCAAGGGATATGCACAAAAAGAATGAATTGACTATGGGGAGACATTTGCTCCTATTGCTAGAATAGAAGGAGTAAGAACTCTACTTGCGTATGCTACGTATAAATGTTTTAAATTTGATCAGATGGATGTTAAATTTACATATCTAAATGACACACTAGAAGAAGAAGTTTACATAGAATAGCTAGAAGGTTTTGTGTTGATAATAATAAGGACATGGTATGTAGATTTTACAAAGCTCTATATGGTTTGAAACAAGCACCAAGAGCATGGTATGAGAGACTTCATACTTATCTTGTAAAGATTAGATTTGAAAGGATTGATGATAATAACAATCTGTAGATAAAGATAGAAAAAGGAAAAGGTATTTTACTATCTGAAATATTTGTTGATGATATCATATTTGGAGGACAAGATGCTTTATGTAAAGATTTTGCAAATTAGATGAAACAAGAATTTGAAATGTCTATGTTTGGAGAAATCAAGTTTTTTGTAGGATTGTAAGTATACTAGATGAAGTATGATATATACATCACTCAGTCAAATTATGTCAAAGAAATATGGAAGACTTTTGGATTAGAAGATCCCAAACTAGTAAGTACACCTATGGTGATAGGACAAAGTTGTCAAGAATGATGATTTTGTTGAGGTGAATCAAACATTATATTAGTAAATTGCAATATGTAGTACATAGTAGACCTGATATTGCATTATCTATAGGGATAGTTGCAAGATTCTTTGCTAATCTAAGGGAGAACCATTTAATGGTTGTAAAGAGAATAATGAGACATCTAAAAGGAACAAAAGTGTTTGGTCTATACTACAAGAAGAATGATAAATTTGAATTAAGAGCCTACAATAATGTTGATTGAGATAGAAAAATTGATGACAAAAAGAGCACCAGTGGAGGAGCATTTTTCTTAGGCAAGAGACTAGTTACATGGACTAGCAAGAAACAGAGTTGTACTTCACAATCTACTACTGAAGCTGAATATGTTGCTATTGGTGTCAACTACACAAACATTGTATAGATCAAACTGCTACTCAAAGGAATGAAGAGATCACAAAACTACTTATACTTTATTGTTATAATGCAAGTGCTATCAATATATGAAAGAATCCAATGATGCACACAAAGACAAAGCACATTGCAATCAAGTATCATTACTTGAGAGAGTTAGTTCAAGACAAAGAAGTGAAGATAGAATATTTTAACTTGAAGGAGAAAATTGATGATATCTTCAAAAAACCATTAGCTGAGGATGCTCATGAGTATCTAAGATGTAAACTAGGGGTGCTTCCCCTATCAAAGGCCATCTAAGTAATAAGAAGAGTGCCCTGCATTAAAACAACCTGATATTCATATTGATGCAGGAGCATCTTGGATGGAAAATTATTGGAAAATAAAATAAAATTTGTGGAGGAGAGAGAAAGTGATGAAAATTAAAGGAGAAATAATAAAAAAATAAAAAAGAAAAAAAGAGAAAAGAAAGGAAAAGAGTATTTTTGTTTTCGAGGTGCATAGGTAGCATAATAGAAAAAAATAAAAAAATAAATGGTTGTCATTCCATTTATCGATGTGAGAGGGTAGAATTCTAGAAAGTTGTGGATATTGTAGAACATTGTGGAAGTTGTAGAAGGTTGTGGAGGAATTCTAGAAGCTTGTGGATAAGTCATGCATTGGGTGGTAAATGCCTATTTAAGCAAGGCATATGAGCATTTCTAATCAAGCTTGAGGAGTAGAAGCTCAAGGAGTAGCTTGAGAAGTGGAATCTTGAGGAGGAGAAGCTTGAGAAGGAGAAACTTGAGTAGTGGAAGCTTGAAAAGCTTGGAAGGCTTCAAGGTGTGAAAGAGAAGGAGAAAGTGAAGAGTGAGTTTTCCTGAGTCTGTGGACAGAGCCCCGAATGTGAGGCAATTTATAGCAGGATTATTGTGGAGTTGTGAGTGTGTAGACAGAGCGCCGAATGTGAGGCAGTTTACACTTGGATCTTGGATAAGGTTGGAGAAGAGCTAGTGACTGCAGTTTAGAAACAAGGAGGTTGCTTGGTGGCTTGCAAGCACAAGTTGAGATCTCAGAAGTTTCTACTAGAGTGTGGATCTAGACTAGCTTGGGTTTGGGTTGGATCTTGAGGGATCTTGCAAAAATGTTATTGTAATTACTATTGGATTTTCAAGTATAATAAAATTGTCTTCACATTGTTGCATTCTTGGTTATGAGTTGGTAAGGGTGGTGTGGCCCTTTGTCAGTGGTATTTGAGCGTACCTTTTTTGATGGTATCAAAGCGTACCTTCGTTAGTGGTATCAGAGCAGGAGATCCTGAGTATACAAGTAGATTGCCGAAGTGTGAGGCAGTTTGTACCAAGACCTTGGTTGGCCAAAGTTTATCAGAGCTTATGGATTGCAAATCCATTGTCCTAGACTTGTGATGTGGTTCTTGATTGTTCGTGCGAGGTGGCAGGTTGCGATTTGACTTGCAAATAATTTGGTTGTCACAAGGAGCATGGGAAGGGTTTGTTGCAGAGGGTTTACGAAGATCTTGGAAGATGGCTCTAAAAGGATTGGACCCTAAGATGATTGTGAAAATCCATGATATAGTGGAGATGAATTTTTCTAAGATGTTTTCCCGGTTGGATGCTAGATTGGCTGATCAAGCTAAGAAGGTTAAGGTGGAAGAGGATGGTCTTACTGATCAGTTTGTGGAGCCTGATGCAGAACCTGCAGAGCAACTAGAGGTTGTTGCTAAAGATATTCCTAATGTTGTTGATGTTGGGACAAAGGTTGGTTTTCATGATCAGTTGGTTGAGTCTGACATGGAGATTGTGGAGCACTCGGTTTTCGATGATCCATTTGTTGTTGGTGGTGACTTGTATGTTGCAGAGCATCTTGTTGTGAGCAATGAGGTTGCTGATGTTGTGAGTGTGGAATGTGTTGATAGAGATCTACATGTTGATGTTGATGTGGAGCTTGTTATTGCTGGTATGGATTCATTGGTTGTTGATGTGAATGGGAGTTCGGTAATGAAGAATTATGTTCATTTTGTTCCTAAGAGTGAGCATGCTAATTGGATAGTTGAGATTCTGGTGTTTGATAGAGTAATGCAAATGTGGAAGATTTGCATGGTGGTTTTGTTGTCCCCATCGAGGTGGAAACCTTTGGTGAAGATGAAGATGGTGGTAGATTTTTTTTTGGCATCAAAGTGTGTGACACACTTTTCTATCTACCGGGGGAGTCTGATGCAGGAGCATCTTAGATGGAAAACTATTGGGAAAAAAAAAAAATTGAAAAAAAATAAAATAAAATTTATGGAGGAGAGAGAAAGTGATGAAAATTAAAGGAGAAATAATAAAAAAATAAAAAAGAAAAAAAGAGAAAAGAAAGGAAAAGAGTATTTCTATTTTCGAGGTGCATAGGTAGCATAATAGAAAAAATTTTTTAAAAAATGGTTGTCATTCCATTTATCGAGGTGAGTGGATAGAATTCTAGAAAGTTGTGGATATTGTAGAAGGTTGTGGAAGTTGTAGAAGGTTGTGGAGGAATTCTAGAAGCTTGTGGATAAGTCATGCATTGGGTGGTAAATGCCTATTTAAGCAAGGCATGAGCATTTCTAATCAAGCTTGAGGAGTAGAAGCTCAAGGAGTAGCTTGAGAAGTGGAAGCTTGGAGAAGCTCAAGGAGTAGCTTGAGAAGTGGAAGCTTGAGGAGGAGAAGCTTGAGAAGGAGAAACTTGAGTAGTGGAAGCTTGAAAAGCTTGGAAGGCTTCAAGGTGTGAAAGAGAAGGAGAAAGTGAAGAGTGAGTTTTCCTGAGTCTGTGGACAGAGCCCCGAATGTGAGGCAATTTATAGCAGGATTATTGTGGAGTTGTGAGTGTGTAGACAGAGCACCGAATGTGAGGCAGTTTACACTTGGATCTTGGATAAGGTTGGAGAAGAGCTAGTGACTGCAGTTTAGAAACAAGGAGGTTGCTTGGTGGCTTGCGAGCACAAGTTAAGATCTCGGAAGTTTCTACCAGAGTGTGGATCTAGACAAGCTTCGGTTTGGGTTGGATCTTGAGGGATCTTGCAAAAATGTTATTGTAATTACTATTGGATTTTCAAGTATAATAAAATTGTCTTCATATTGTTGCATTCTTGGTTATGAGTTGGTAAGGGTCGTGTGGCCCTTTGTCAGTGGTATTTGAGTGTACCTTTTTCAATGGTATTAGAGCGTAGCTTCGTTAGTGGTATCAGAGTAGGAGATCCTGAGTGTACAAGCAGATTGCCAAAGTGTGATGCAGTTTGTACTAGGACCTTGGTTGGGCAAAGTTTATCAGAGCTTATGGATTGCAAATCCATTGTCCTAGACTTGTGATGTGGTTCCTGATTGTTCGTGCGAGGTGGCAGGTTGCGATATGACTTGCAAACAATTTGGTTGTCACAAGGAGTATGGGAAGGGTTTGTTGCAGAGGGTTTACGAAGATCTTGGAAGATGGCTCTAAAAGGATTGGACCCTAAGATGATTGCAAAAATCCATGATATAGTGGAGATGAATTTTTCTAAGATGTTTTCCTGGTTGGATGCTAGATTGGCTGATCAAGCTAAGAAGGTTAAGGTGGAAGAGGATGGTCTTACTGATCAGTTTGTGGAGCCTGATGCAGAACCTGCAGAGCAACTAGAGGTTGTTGCTGAAGATATTCCTAATGTTGTTGATGTTGGGATAGAGGTTGGTTTTCATGATCAGTTTGTTGAGTCTGACATGGAGATTGTGGAGCACTCGGTTGTCAATGATCCAGTTGTTGTTGGTGGTGACTTGTATGTTGCAGAGCATCTTGTTGTGAGCAATGAGGTTGCTGATGTTGTGAGTGTGGAATTTGTTGATAGAGATCTACATGTTGATGTTGATGTGGAGCTTGTTATTGCTGGTATAGATTCATTAGTTTTTGATGTGAATGGGAGTTCGGTAATGAAGAATTATGTTCATTTTATTCCTAGGAGTGAGCATGCTAATTGGATAGTTGAGATTCTGGTGTTTGATAGAGTAATGCAAATGTGGAAGATTTGCATGGTGGTTTTGTTGTCCCCGTCGAGGTGGAAACCTTTAGTGAAGATGAAGATGGTGGTAGATTTTTTTTTGGCATCAAAGTGTGTGACACACTTTTCTATCTACCGGGGGAGTCTGATGCAGGAGCATCTTGGATGGAAAACTATTGGAAAAAAAAAAATTGAAAAAAAAAAAATAATTTTATGGAGGAGAGAGAAAGTGATGAAAATTAAAGGAGAAATAATAAAAAAATAAAAAAGGAAACAAGAGAAAAGAAAGGAAAAGAGTATTTCTATTTTTGAGGTGCATAGGTAGCATAATAGAAAAAAATTAAAAAATAAATGGTTGTCATTCCATTTATCAAGGTGAGTGGATAGAATTCTAGAAAGTTGTGGATATTGTAGAAGGTTGTGGAAGTTGTAGAAAGTTGTGGAGGAATTCTAGAAGCTTGTGGATAAGTCATGCATTGGGTGGTAAATGCCTATTTAAGCAAGGCATATGAGCATTTCTAATCAAGCTTGAGGAGTAGAGGCTCAAGGAGTAGCTTGAGAAGTGGAAGCTTGAGGAGGAGAAGCTTGAAAAGGAGAAACTTGAGTAGTGGAAGCTTGAAAAGCTTGGAAGGCTTCAAGGTGTGAAAGAGAAGGAGAAAGTGAAGAGTGAGTTTTCCTGAGTCTGTGGACAGAGTGCCGAATGTGAGGCAGTTTACAGCAGGATTATTGTGGAGTTGTGAGTGTGTAGATAGAGCGCCGAATGTGAGGCAGTTTACACTTGGATCTTGGATAAGGTTGGAGAAGAGCTAGTGACTGCAGTTTAGAAACAAGGAGGTTGCTTGGTGGCTTGCGAGCACAAGTTGAGATCTTAGAAGTTTCTACCAAAGTGTGGATCTGGACTAGCTTGGGTTTGGGTTGGATCTTGAGAGATCTTGCAAAAATGTTATTATAATTACTATTGGATTTTCAAGTATAATAAAATTGTCTTTATATTGTTGCATTCTTGGTTATGAGTTGGTAAGGGTGGTGTGGCCCTTTTTTAGTGGTATTTGAGCGTACCTTTGTCAATGGTATCAGAGCATACCTTCATCACATATAATACACATTGATGAAGAGGATCTTACTTTAGGAGATTCCTAAAGTATTCAGAGAGCTGAAACTTCAAATAAGTCACAAGCAAGGTGACAGAGAGAGAAACTAAAGAAACTACAAAAGCTTATATCTACATATTTAAAAATGACAAGTTTTTGGTATTGTCTTTGGAATTGCTATTAAAGAGGGAGAGATTTAATGATCAAGATCTGCCAAAGCAAAGAGGAAGACTATTGTCAAAGAAGTTGAACAAGTCTAATCTTGAAGGGAGATTAGATAATTGTTGATGTTGTTGATTAGAAGAAAATACATATATGTAAGAAAGAGGGAGACATCCTAATCTACCAAGTAAGAGGGAGATACAAGAAGGAGAGTTATAAAAAAAAAATTGTAACCTAATCAGTAGATGGAAGTTACTGATAGAGGGAGAATTTTTGATAAAAATTTTCATTTTGGTATTGTCCTACTCTTTTAACCCAGTTAATTTTCTTGAACAAGATGTTCATCATTTGATTGACTTGGGTGATTAGTTTGGTTTTCCATCAATGCAAAAGAGGGAGATTGTTGAAAAAGACTGTGTTTCAATCATTGTTTTGTCACTAATGCCAAACTTGCTATTTTCTAGTAAGACAATTGCTTACAAGGTTCAAGTACTATCACTTAGTTGATTGATGAAGAGGATTTTATCAATAAGAGGTAACAATAACTCCTAGAGGAAAGGTTGAGTTATGATTATATAGTGAAATACAAGGATCAGTTAAGATAGTGATGACATGATGTATTTATAATCTACTTAAGGTTACAAAATATTGGCTACACTTAGAAAGTTTAGAAGAACAAGTTACACAAAGTTTGTTTGCCAAGCTTGACGAAGTGGATAGTAGGCATTGAGAAAAGTTATTGTAAGCTGAGAAAAAAGTCAATTGGAGCCGAGTGAAAGTGAATTCTAGTGGATGTCGAGAAAGATAGTTGATGTCAAGTAAAGTTTAGTTGATGTTGATCATCAGTAAACTTTAGTTGATTCAAAGAAATGTAATATGTATTGAGCATCAAAAGGTTGATAATACTAAGCTATTGCATTTATGTTAAAGATGAAATATTTTCCAAATCTAAGCTGACAAGTTTATTTTCTTGAAACTTGTGAACCAGGAAGAAGATAAAGTTGTATGAGGTAGATACATTGTATCCCATCTAATGCATCAAAAACCCTAATTTGGATGATAGAAAATGAGAAGGAAAATATCCTAATTTCCTATTTATAGGAATGTCCAGTCATGAAGAAAAAGTTTTCATGTGTGAGAACCTAAGAAAGAGAATGAGTTAAGGGTTTTGCTTCATCAAGTGACTGAAGAAGAGAAGAGTCTGCATTGGCATGTTAAACAAGAAGGCTTAAGGAGATGAATGCTTGAAGGGTGAACAAGCTATCAAAGCTGCAAAGTATGAAGACCAAGTAGAATTGAGGACTAAAAAAAGATCTGTAATTTGCAAGAGAAGATGTAAGTTGTATCAGATCAAATCTCTATTATTACTCTCTAACAATTATATTAATCTAGGGTAAATCCTTTGGATTGAGGTTGACCTAATAGT